>PIJE02000090.1:0-152500 GCA_002895965.2 Coryphaenoides rupestris
TGCAACAGTTAAGGCGCCCACAGACCAAGACGACTGCCCGATCGTCGCCAGAAAATGGAGTCTGGCGATTAATCTCCCGACTCGGTCCAAAAAGTGTGAGGGACACACGGAGACGACGAGATGTAATGTCTCCAAAACAGCAGGCGGCGCTCATCTGTATTGTGGTCCAAAACAAAAGGAAAACCGGAAATAGCAGAACCTCTCTCTAGACCAACACACAGCACGCTGTCATCAGTCATTGTTGTCAGCAGAGAGTGAGTAGTCAAGAAGGATTGTAGTTGTAATTACTCGCTGAACGGAAAAATCAAATTAAAACGATGGATCGTGATACGAAGATACTGGTGTTGTCAGCTCTCGGGCTTCCCAAACAGATTAGGGATGAACTATGCCGTCATTTCATGTCTGATACTGGTGCAGTGCCTTTTCAATGGGACAAGATATAGGACAGATTGACTGCGTGTAAAAGAGGATAACTTGCTGGGTTTCAATTGTGATTATTCAGAAGGATCAATAAAAATCATATAAATCATAATTGCCTCATGTAGCATCATCACTGCAAAGTCACCACACTAGCGTCATAGATGTTGGAAACATGCCGCATAGGTCAGGGAATAATGGAATGTGAAAAGTTCAAATGTCAAGTTAATGTACTCATAAATCGGCATTTATCAGCAGTGACATTTCTTGTGTCAGCTCAATGTGTGGGTAATCCTGTGCTTACATGGGAATGGAGGTCCAGACGACCACGCCTTAACATTCAGTGTTCACTTTATGTGAATGATGTCCATAGACAACACTGACCGGCCCTCATTCAGATGCAATATGAGCAGTTCATGACCTATTATATAAGACAATAGTAGTGTGAAATACCTTGGCATACCTGTATTCACATCTAGTCTATGTTGAAATAGGGTGAAGGTGACACACATTGCAAATGAGAATAGCAAGACATTATTGCTGAATAGTGTTAATTGGGAAGGAGATCATGGAATGAATGGACGACCAGACGACCCATGCTTAGCCAGGTTTTCCACTTGCGATGAATTATTGTCCCATGAGAAAACACCTGACTCGCGCCCTCATTCAGATAGCTAGTCCGTGATATATCTTGGCAGAGTTTGCTATTCATGTGTAGACTATGCTTGAAAATGGGTGTGAAGGGTGACACAGCAAGCAGAGGCAAAATGTGATGTTACAGTGGATAATGGATTTTGTTTAATCCACAAGTTCCACATCATTTATTATCATCATCAGAACAGTGGAAAAATACAGGGAAATTTGCTTGTTCAAAGATATGTTTTTATTGTAAGAAGTAATAAAGTATAAAATGTAATAAAGTAGTAAGTATAAAATGTATAAAATACAAAAGGCATGCAATATCAAAATACAAAAGTATAAAGTATAAAGTATAAGTATAAAGTATAAGTAAGTAAGTAAGTAAAGTATAAGTGTATAAGTATAATACAATATCAAACTAAAAGTAGCCTACAATAACAAAAAACAAATCTCAAGGATCCAGTTCTTGCTCTCCACAGACATCATAAATAAGGTTTATAATATCGTGCTCAAGGCGATCCACGAGATGTGATGGCGCCTTCCTAAACTTACGCTCGATGACTTTTATCTGGTATGTTTACCATCCTCACTTCCGGGCTTCACTGATTCACTAGTCAAGGGATAGCCCTCCACCAATCAGATTGGTCAGACTGAACGACTGGTAGTGGCCGATTACACATGTTGAATCGGCTGAAAAGAATGCCGACGACATTAACGACGGCCGACCTCACCGAACACACCAAAGAGACTCATGTCACCGACCTCTCAAGACTCTCCGACGCCCGATTTTCGGCCCGGTGTGTGGCGGCCTTCCCACGACCGATTTTCGGCCCGGTGTGTGGCGGCCTTTAGACTCTCAGCCATCACAGCTTCTCTGGAAGCTTTATAAAGGGAATCTTGGTAGGTCAAGTTGGATTAGCCTTATGCCACTGACAATTGGGAAAGTGTCTTACTTGGCCACTTCACCATAATTGCTCCTTGTCTTGGTGTTCAATGGGATTCCTGTTGCAACAGAATCTGAGGTGACACGTTTAGTGAAATTTCTGGTCAAATACCTGTCCATTGAACGCTGCGAGCCATGTTTAACGTAGCTTCCTAGTCAACGCTTCAGGTTAAAAAAAATGTGCAGTGAACGAATCTGCATGAGACACCATTGGATTTCAAGTCCAACGGCCTAACCACTCGGCCATCACAGCTCCTTACACTACTGTAAAACATAATTTCCTTTTCCCTTCATCATCAGAGCACAGTGCTCTCTGTGACACCAGATACTCATGAAACTGTCTGTGTCTTTCATTTCTTTATAGTATCTGAAATCGACTTTTATCCTGGACTTTACCAGTCGTGTGAACCAAAAATGTGCATCGATACTCGAGGAATTCTCTATTTTGGTTGGTAGATTGCCATCTTTCCTACCCTGGAAATCCAGAGTTCTCGCGAGAGCACAATTTGAATTTGCTCAGCGAGTACTCTGGTAATGAGTAATATGCTCATTAGCTATTCCTGTTGTTCCGAACATCAACCAATCACATCGGTGTATCTGATATAGGCGGGCCAGAGGCGAGCTAAACAGATGACGTCAGCACTGCGATCGAATCAGTCAGTAAACATTGCAAGATGGCTGTCGAAAATGTTGACTGAGTATCTGTACAAACTAGGGATGCACCGATACCACTTTTTTTCAGACCGAGTACAAGTACAAGTACTAATTATGGGCTACTTGCCGCATACCGAATACGCGATACGCAGTTACTTAATAAAAACCATTACCCAGTTCTAATGACCTTTTGAATAACCATGTCTAAATTTTTGGGGGGGGGTGCTCGTCTAATTTTGCGGTTCTGATGGGGGGGGGAGGGGGGTGCTCCGTCATTCGCCGGGTCTGATGGGGGGGGGGGCTGCTCCGTTAATTCGCGGGTTCTTTGATGGGGGAGGGGGCTGGCTCTGTTAATTGGTGGGGACATGTCCCCAGCGTCCCCACTAAATTCTACGCCCATGCTCGGTACCAGGCGCAGTTTCTATTAAACATCCATAAACGACAACTCGGTTGCATCTCTTTATTTCAATATTCCTTGGCTAAGAATATTACAAGGTTAACGTTGCGTTGCCAAAGTGGTATCTCCGTGGTATTTCCATTAAGCTACATTTACGTCTCTCTGTCAAACTATTCTCCAAAACAAACTCGTTTCCGTCGCTCTGGATACATCACCCCGTGTATTCTTCTGATTGGTCGTAGTGTTATCCAATTGCGTGCAGTGATATTTTCAAACGCATGCTTGGTGCCGCCCCTCGAGTTGGGCCATTTTCATTACTCATTAACAGACCTACAGCTTTCTAGATGTAGGTCTGGATTTCCAGGCTACATCTTTCCTTGGCCAACCATGAAATTCAGAAGATGTTTGTTTTGACAACTTGCTGCATTTAAAACAAAAAATGAAATTGAGTTTGGAAAAAACTGTGACATTATTAAAAACAATTAAAAACCTCGACGACCGGACAGTCGTCTTGGTCTGTGGGCGCCGTAAACTGTTGCACTCAAAATCCAATTGGGTTTCCCCGTGCAGGTTTGAACCCCGCTCGCAGTGTTCAGTGGACATGTTCTTGACAAGAAATTTACGGGACATCGATCACCTCAGGTTCTACTGTAGCAGGAAACCCATTGAGCACCAGGTGAAGTGTCAAAGTGCTTTTGTCAAGGACTTGTTGGGTGGTTTTAATTTGACAAAACTATATGAAATGGTGAACACATTTGTAGCTCTTTTATATTGGGAGGCTAGTATTCCAACTCGTCACTAGGTGTGGTCACCAAGGAAATCTACCTTCCCTTTATACCTCGTCCTGAGAAGCTGTGATGGCCGAGAGGTTAAGGCGTTGGACTCGAAATCCAATGGGGTTTCCCCGCGCAGGTTCGAACCCTGCTCGCAGCGTTCACTGCACGTATTTTCGACCTGATGCTTGCATTAGGGCGCTTTGCTGAATCCCATTGAGCACCAAGACAAGGAGCAATGGTGACCTTTTTCCAAATATTAATGGCATAAGGCTAATCCAAATTGACCTATTGAGATTCCCTTTATAATGCTTTCATAGGAGCTGGGATAGCCGACACGTCAAGGCCAATGGGATCTCCCCGCGCAGTTTTGAAACCCTGCTCGCAGCATTCAGTGGACAGCTTCTTATCCAGAAATGTCACTAAACGTGTCACCTCAGATTCGGTTGCAACAGGAATCCCATTGAGCACCAAGATAAGCAATGATGGTGGTGAAGTGGCCAAGTATTTTTGTCAAGGACTTGTTGGATACTTTGTGGTTTTAATTTGACAAACCTATATGAAGTGGTTAAAACACTTGTAGCTCTTTATATTGGGAAGCTAGTTGTAGTGCAACGTGTCACTAAGTATTGTGTCACAGAGGAAATCGTCTTTTACAGTAGTGTGATGGCTGAGTGGTTAAGGTGTTTGAACCACGCTTGCAGCGTTCATTGCGCAGATATTTTACCTGAAGCTACATTAAGCTGAAAAATGTCCTCGATTGGGATACTTTTGAGATCGCCAGAATTCAAGAAAATGCATTTAGGTCAAGATCAAGGTAGAAATTGACCAAAAAATAAGCGGTCAATCAGTTGAAATTTGCAAATGAACACCCAGTGGTGTCACTGTGGTGAATTTAGTTATTTATCTTGTCAGTGTGTGTGTGTGTGTGTGTGTGTGTGCTGGTGGCAGTTATGCATTGTGTATATCCATGCTTCGACTAACTGTGTTTTGTTGAGCCATACAGGTAAATAAATCCTGGATATTGACATGTAGCGTATGGTCCCGCCTTACCAATGATATCAACTTATCATCAGCTAAATAAATTACGTCATAGTAACAGTCAAATCCAAGATGGCCGCCAGTCCACTGTGTTTAATGTCCAAGTTTTTTAATTTTGGAACCAAACAATGTAGAAAAACATTTAAGATGTCATTTCCAACTAAGCCCATTCATATGGTGATACTTTTGAGATTGCCAAAACACAAGGACATGCATTTAGATCAAGGACAAGGTCAAATTACATTAAAAACGTTTGGCCATTCTTTTGCTAAAACATTTATTTTAGCTGGGACACTGGATTGGACCTATGCAATATAGTGAAATGTTCTTCCAT
This sequence comes from Coryphaenoides rupestris, assembly GCA_002895965.2. NCBI lineage: Eukaryota > Metazoa > Chordata > Actinopteri > Gadiformes > Macrouridae > Coryphaenoides > Coryphaenoides rupestris. The sequence continues at coordinate 5,199 of PIJE02000090.1, forward strand.
TTTTACACTATAGGGATAATAATACAAAATAATTAACTGAATAGACCCATGGTGCTAGTCTATTTTAATGATGATAATGATAAAGATCAAAATCTAACAGTCTCCAGAACAGAAGCATAGTGCAGTGCACTTCAGTGCAACTTTGGCACACTTGTATCGTCCAGTGCACCCTTTCTTGCAGCGACAGTGGATCAATTCATGGCATGATTTTGATGCTTCAGGGAGAGTGGCTGCCACCCAGTTTGTCCAGCCCCAGTCAGACGGCTCTGGCATCTCTGGATCCAGGACCAATGCCTGGTTCCAACAGTTGGCCTGGTAGCAAGTGCACTTCATGTGCTGCTTCAGTGCTGCCTGGGTTGGAGGAATGTTCTCTAGAGTTCTAGACTTCTGTGTGAAGAGCTGTTTCCTGGCATCACTCACCTCCGTGCTCTCACTGGTTCGGTCGTACATCAGCACCACAAATCGCTCTAGCAGTAACATTGATCCTTCACTGACCTCACTTGGCATGCACAGGAGTTCATTGAAAGCATCATTCACCTCTGGGAAAGACTTCCAAGTTTCCCAGGCAGTCTTCTTCCCTCTGCCAGCGAAGGCAGAGACAGTGTCACAGTGTCACAACCATTTCGTGAACAGCTATGTAGCGAAAGCTTGATCCGACACCAAAGGCAACCCACAGCTCATGAGGAGCTATCTTGCTGAATGAAGCCACAGACAGTACCACCACATCGGTATCAACAGTACAAGGGGTTGACCGATATGGTTTTTTCTGGGCCGATACCATCCATCCATCCATCCATCCATCCATTTGCGTCCGCTTATCCGGGGCCGGGTCGCGGTGGCAGCCGGCTAAGCAGGGCCATCCAGGCTTCCTTCTCCCCAGCCACGCTCTCTAGTTCCTCCTGGGGGATCCCGAGGCGTTCCCAGGCCAGACGAGATATATAATCTCTCCAGCGGGTTCTGGGTCTGCCCCGGGGTCTCCTCCCAGTTGGACGTGCCCGGAAAACCTCCAAAGGGAGGCGCCCGGGGGGCATCCTAATCAGATGCCCGAACCACCTCAGCTGACTCCTTTCGATGCGGAGGAGCAGAAGCTCTACTCCGAGCTCCCTCCGGATGTCTGAGCTCCTCACCCTATCTCTAAGGCTGAGCCCAGCCACCCTGCGGAGGAAACTCATTTCGGCCGCTTGTATCCGCGATCTCATTCTTTCGGTCACTACCCAAAGCTCGTGACCATAGGTGAGGGTTGGAACGTAGATGGACCTGTAAATCGAAAGCTTCGCCTTCCGGCTCAGCTCCCTCACCACAACGGACCGGTACAGCGCCCGCATCACTGCAGACACTGCACCAATCAGTCTGTCCATCTCCCGCTCCATTTTGCCCTCACTCGTGAACAAGACCCCGAGATACTTGAACTCCTTCGCTTGAGGCAGCAACTCACTCCCAACCCGGAGGGAACACTCCACCGTTTTCCGGCAGAGAACCATGGCCTCAGACTTGGAGGTGCTGACTCTCATTCCGACCGCTTCACACTCGGCTGCAAACCGCCCCAGTGCATGCTGGAGGTCACGGTCTGATGTAGCCAACAGAACCACATCATCTGCAAAGAGCAGAGATGCAATTCTGAGGTCCCCAAACTGGACACTCTCCTCACCTCGGCTGCGCCTTGAGATTCTGTCCATGAAGATCACGAACAGAACCGGTGACAAGGGACAACCTTGGCGGAGTCCAACACCCACATTGAGAACGTGCTTGACTTTGTGCCGAGAATACGGACACAGCTCGCACTTTGTTCGTACAGGGACCGAATGGCACGTACCAACGGCCCCGGTACCCCATACTCCCGTAGTACCCCCCACAGGATTCCCCGGGGGACACGGTCATAGGCCTTCTCCAAGTCCACAAAGCACATGTAGACTGGATGGGCAAACTCCCATGCCCCCCCCAACAACCCTGCGAGGGTAAAGATCTGGTCCACTGTTCCACGGCCGGGACGGAATCCGCATTGTTCCTCCTGAAGCTGAGGTTCGACAATCGGCCGGAGCATCCTTTCCAGCACCCTGGAATAAACTTTCCTGGGGAGACTGAGCAGTGTGATACCCCGATAGTTGGAGCACACCCTCCGGTCCCCTTTTTTGAAAATGGGGACCACCACCCCGGTCTGCCATTCCACAGGTACTGTCCCCGACCTCCACGCTACATTGACTAGGCGTGTCAGCCACGACAGCCCGACAATGTCCAGAGCCTTCAGCATCTCAGGGCGAATCTCATCCACACCTGGCGCCTTGCCACTGAAGAGCTTTTTGACTACTTCAGTGACCTCTACCAAGGATATGGGTGAGACTTCTGAGTCTTCAGACTCTGCCTCTTCCACAGAGGACGTACTGGTCGGATTCAGGAGCTCCTCAAAGTGTTCTTTCCACCGCCAGACAATATCCTCAGTCTGGGTCAGCAGTTCTCCTCCCCGACTGAGCACAGCCTGAGCCAAGCCCTGCTTTCCCTTCCTGAGTCGCCGGACAGTTTGCCAGAACTTCCTTGAGGCCAGCCGAAAGTCCTGCTCCATGGCCTCCCCGAACTCCTCCCACACCCGGGTTTTTGCTTCAGCAACTGCTGAAGCTGCAGTCCTTTTGGCCTCCCGGTACCTGTCTGCTGTTTCAGGAGACCCCTGGGCCAACCAGGCCCGAAAGGCCTCCTTCTTCAGTCTGACGGCTTCCTTCACCACTGGTGTCCACCAACGGGTTCTTGGGTTGCCGCCACGACAGGCACCGACAGCCTTTTGACCACAGCTCCGAGCTGCAGCCTCTACAATGGAGGCTCTGAACATGGCCCGATGGGCCGATACCGATTATTACTAATTAGGGGGCGATAATCGGCCGATAATCGGATCTGATATTCATAATTTTTCCTATTATTGGAATCTGATTGCCGATTAAATGAAAAAAAAAGCTGCAAAATGCGCTCCTTGCAGGCGGTGCCTCTCTCTGGCTCAATGTCCCGCATACAGTTCCTTGCCCTCTGCGAGAGGAAGATGAACAACTCCGCGTGACAGGAAAGCAAACAAGTCGGTTTTGTTCTCATCGCATCGAAGGAAGTCCTTCCAGTTCTTTCCCTTTCCCCTCTTTTGTCTGCTTGAGGCTTTCAGGCTGGCAGGTAGTTATACATCCCAGACAAGGTCAATGCGGCTGCTTTTCTCAAGTTGAATCAAAATCAGAATCAGAATCAGAATTGCTTTATTCGCCACATACGAGGAATTTGCTGTGGTTGTTGGTGCATACAGACAGTATAATAGATAAGAGTTAAAAAGCATTAAAAAGCAAGTAGTGCAAAAACGACGCATAAATAGAGGCATAAATATAAAATAAAGTAGAATAGTATGAATGGTATATACAATACAGAAGGATTTCTGAATGATGGGATATTTACAATACAGAATACAGAATGATGAGAAGAGATGTATGGTGCAAACACTCTTTCTCCATACTCTTGAAATGTTCTTGATGTTCCAGGATTTAGCATTTGCACCACAACTGCAGAATTGTTCGAGAATTGTTGCATCAGCCATAGGCACACTATTGTTTTTGAGCAGATGTGATTCTAGGCAGCGAAGTAGATCTGCTTTAACCCCAATCCGAATTTTGCCTCCAGTTGACAGAGCTGGTGGGGATGCCTGGTTTTCATGGGAGAAGAAATTACGCTGCTTTACATTGGGGGTTTAGTGAAGGCGGGTCATTTTGACATGGGGTGTATACAGAATAGGAGGACATCACAAGGGTTAAGTGAGGTGGATAACCACAACAATTAGCTAGCTAGCATTGGCAGACTTATAATATACTTATTGGCCGAATGGCTATTTTGTTGACATAATAGTGGTCTAGCTACAGTACATAGCCAACTGGTGTGAGATAGATAACTAGCTAGTACTTATTTGACTGCACTTTCAAAACAAGTGGATTAACTTGCTAGCTGACTAACTAGCTAGCTATATTAGCTAACTCTAACTTGCAAACATTATCATATGATTTTATTATACATTTTTACAAAATAAAACACATATACTATACCTTTTCACCTGAATCCAAAATGATGAGTATGATTACTTGATCAGTCGGTTTTGCTGACGCCTGCTGGTTGGACTGCAGTATGCTGCTTGGGTGTCAGGAAGTGTTACTATGCAGCCTCATAGCAACGGGTGGGCGTGGGTGGGGCCACGCGGAACCAGTGCCCACCCAATCAATTACTGGGTGTTCATTTGCAAATTTCAACTGATTGACAGCTTATTTTTTGGTAAATTTCTACCTTGATCTTGACCTAAATGCATTTTCTTGAATTCTGGCGATCTCAAAAGTATCACCAAATGAATGGGCATCCCCAATTTAGTTGGAAATGACACCTTAAATGTTTTTCTACACTGTGTTTGAGCATTAGACCCGAGAGACTGGCGGCCATCTTTGATTTGACCTCTCACGGTCTTCACAGGTCAATGGGGTTTCCCCACGCAGGTTCGTCCTTGCTCGCAGCGTTCATTGCACAGATATTTTACCTGAAGCTACGTTAAACACGTATTTATTTATTTATTTAACGTGTCACTAAGTATTGTGTCACAGAGGAAATCGTCTTTCACAGTAGTATAAGGAGCTGTGATGGCCGTTACCCTCCAGCGATCGGCCTGCTAACTAAAATCCTAACAACTCCTAACAATGTCCTAACAAGTCCTAACAGTTCCTAACAAAGTCCTAACAAAGTCCTAACAAGTCCTAACAAAGTCCTAACAAAGTCCTAACAAGTCCTAACAGTTCCTAACAAAGTCCTAACAAGTCCTAACAGTTCCTAATTAAGTCCTAACAAAGTCCTAACAAGTCCTAACAGTTCCTAACAAAGTCCTAACAAGTCCTAACAGTTCCTAATTAAGTCCTAACAAAGTCCTAACGATGTCCTAACGGTTCCTAACGGGGCAAAAAAGCCAATCAGGTTCCTAACGGGGCAAAAGAGCCAATCAGATTCTGAGAAATCGCTGTCGACGGACGGTACCCGGATTGGTTAGTGCCGGCTGTCATTCAACACCTGGTTGCCGTGCAATGCTTGCTGCTGATTGGACGACTAAAGAGTTGTGAAGTTCCTCCGAAACTATTGATCATCAAGTACAGGTATTGCCGCCACCACCACCTCCAGCAGCTCACTCCCAGGGCTGGTCCTCATACCAGCCGCCACCACCACCTCCAGCAGCTCATTCTCAGGGCTGGTCCTCATACCAGAGGTAGAGTGGTCGTCTGCCAACTGGAAGGTTGCTGGTTCGATCCCTGAGCTCCACCTAGCTAAGTGTTGTGGTGTCCCTGAGCAAGACACCTAACCCTACCTGCTCCTGACGTGTTGGTTGTTACCTTGCATGGTTGGCACCGCCGTCGGTGTATGACTGGGTGAATGTGAGGCAACTGTAAAGCGCTTTGGATAAAAGCGCTATATAAATGCAATCCATTTACCATTTACCACCACCTCCAGCAGCTCATTCTCAGGGCTGGTCCTCATACCAGCCACCACCTCCAGCAGCTCATTCTCAGGGCTGGTCCTCATACCAGCCACCGCCACCACCACCTCCAGCAGCTCATTCTCAGGGCTCAAACGCTTCTCAACCTCAGGACGGACACAATCGCTACCGGGAATGGAGGTTGCAAAAGGCAGCCCTTGAGGATCAGGAGCGAGAAATGAGAGGTGAGCCCCCGAAGAAGCGCCAACGAAAGGAAAGCTACCACTACGAATGCAAGATGTGCGGTAAGGCAAAAAGTAAGCTTACTGGCCACACACAGCTACGGGGGAAATGGTACTGTCCAGCATCTGGAAAGACCATTGAAGAGTGGAAAAGCTGCTTGTAAATAATGTGTGAATTTGGTGTGAAGATATTTTTATTAGTGTTTAATCATTTATTTTAAGTGTTATCATTTGTAAAAAAAAGTTCAAAATAAATATATAGTTGCATTTTGCAACTCAAAAGACAAAAAAACAACAAAAAAAACAACTCTTGTGGTGTAACAGCAACACAGACATCCTTTGGGTGGAAGATTCCAGGTGCGAATCCTGGCAAGAGTGTGCAACTTGTTGTAATTTAATTCAAAAATGATAGAGTATCAATAATAATGAAGTAATAATAGAATAAATAAATACCTGATAGAACAATAATAGAGAAATAAATACTTATTTTTGTGATATAACATCTGGGCTAGGATAAGAATTTAAGCTGAATTGTTCTGATATTTCTTTTTTTCTCCTTTCTTTTTCTGTTTTCCCCCTTTCTTTTTTTTTTCTTCCCCCCCCTCTAGCAGTCCCTTTTGCCCCAACGTAACCTATGATGGAATGGACAGCTCCCCTCCCACCTTTTTTAATTCCTCTCTCTTTCTCCCTGTTCGTATCTAGGTACCTGTCCATTCAGTCCATACTACCTTTCTAATTGTACTATCACAACGGTATCCACAGGGTTTTCAAAAGCAACAATTTAATAAACCACAGAGTGTTATGGGTTAGTGCATGCACTGTCATTCATCCCAGGTCTCCCCTTTCCCCCCCTCTTACATGGGTTATACTATGGTTCGTAAATTTGGAGAGACACTTTTACTGACTGCTTTGGCGTTAGGATGGGTCAGGCACAGGACACACAATTTTCTATAACTAATAAGTAAGAACGTCGCTTACCCTTTTTTTTAATTGAGTGGCCACTCTTTTGTGTGACCTGCGCCGGAACGCCACCCCACAACGAAGCAGTTGTCTGGACCCTTTCCAATCCTGTTCGTGACGCCAAATATGTCGTGGATTTACCAATACTCTGTCACGGTCTCGACCGTGTCTTCGGGCTCCCGGTGTTGGTGGGCGTGGCTCCGGGCTCCGGTGCCGCCCCTGCGTCATTAGCGGCACCTGCGCTGCGCTCGCGCCTGCCGTCAATCTACAATCAGTGACAGTATAAGAACCCCGGCTTTCCACCCACTGGTCGTTGGATCATTGTTACAAACTACTTGTTGTTCTGTAGTTAATTCTCCCCGCCGGAACTCTACCTGTCTACCTGTCTACCCATACTACCCATATGGATCGCGATCATCGCCAGCCAACCGATCATACCCCTGCCTACCTGTCTGCCCGTCTCTCCCTGCCTGCCGGTTCCCGCATCTGCCTGCCGCGCTCGCCACCCGTCCCGCTGGCTTCACTCCCGTTACCTCTCTGTATGTATTATTAATAAATATAAGTACTGCATAACTCCGACCGCAGTGGTCGCCGGTTCCTGCTGCTGGGTTGCAGCCATCCCGGGTCCCGGTCCCGGCTGGATCGCAGCAGTCCCTGCCGGTTCCTGCTGCTAGGTCACAGCCATCCCTGGTCCCTGTCCCGGCTGCTGGGTCGCAGCCATCCCTGGTCCCGGTCCTGGCTGGACCACAGCAGCCCCTGCCGGTTCCTGCTGCTAGGTCGCAGCCATCCCTGGTCCCGGTCCCGGCTGCTACGTCGCAGCCATCCCTGGTCCCGGGCCCGGCTGGACCGCAGCGGTCTCCGGTTTCCTGCTGCGAGGTCACAGCCATCCCCGGTCTTGGTCCCGGTTGGACCACAGCAGCCCCTGCCGGTTCCTGCTGCTAGGTCACAGCCATCCCTGGTCCCGGTCCTGGCTGCTGGGTCGCAGCCATCCCTGGTCCCAGTCCTGGCTGGACCGCAGCAGCCCCTGCCGGTTCCTGCTGCTAGGTCACAGCCATCCCTGGTCCCGGTCCCGGCTGCTGGGTCGCAGCCATCCCTGGTCCCGGTCCTGGCTGGACCGCAGCAGCCCCTGCCGGTTCCTGCTGCTAGGTTGCAGCCATCCCTGGTCCCGGTCCCGGCTGGATCGCAGCAGCTCCTGCCGGTTCCTGCTGCTAGGTCGCAGCCAGCCCCGGCCCCCGCTCCGACGGCACCGGTATCCACCACCCTGCCTCCAGATCGTCCACCTGAGGGTCCCTGCTCGGCCTCTGCCCTGCCTCCGGGTCGTCCACCTGAGGGTCCCGGCTCGGCCTCTGCCCTGCCTCCAGGTCGTCCGCCTGACGGTGCTGGCCCGGTGATTGTGGGTCGCCGGGAGGCTCCCGTTGAGGGGGGGGTACTGTCACGGTCTCGACTGTCTCCGGGCTCCCGGTGTTGGTGGGTGTGGCTCCGGGCTCCGGTGCCGCCCCTGCGTCATTAGCGGCACCTGCGTCATTAGCGGCACCTGCGCTGCGCTCGCGCCTGCCGTCAATCTACAATCAGTGACAGTATAAGAACCCCAGCTTTCCACCCACTGGTCGTTGGATCATTGTTACAAACTACCTATTGTTCTGTAGTTAATTCTCCCCGCCGGAACTCTACCTGTCTACCCATACTACCCGTATCGATCGCGATCATCGCCAGCCAACCGATCATCCCCCTGCCTACCTGTCCGCCCGTCTCTCCCTGCCTGCCGGTTCCCGCATCTGCCTGCCACGCTCGGCACCCATCCCGCTGGCTTCACTCCCGTTACCTCTCTGTATGTATTATTAATAAATATAAGTACTGCATAACTCCGAGTCTCGGTCTTGCGTTTGGGTCCTCCTGCACATCACGTGACATACTCTGACATTCGTAAGAGGGAGATCAGGAAGACCGAAGTTTGAAAGTTAAAGACTTTATTTGTCACTGCCAATAGTAACACAAAGCCATGTGTTACTACATCATCGCTCCTCTTAAGGCCAGGCGCACTAAACCTAAATCTGAGCCATGGTTAAACGACATTACTCGTGCTGCCCGACAGGAGTGTCGAAGAGCTGAGCGCAAGTGGAAGAAAGACAAGCTTCAGGTGTTTTATGATATTTTAAAGGAAAGCTGGTGTAAATATCAGGAAACTGTCAAAGCCCAGAAAACTGAATATTTTGCTGACATTGTTGCAAAAAACTGTGATAAGCCCCGTGTTTTATTTAGTACTATTAACTCTGTTCTTAACCCCCCCAAATCCAGTTGTTTAGAAGCGTCTTTTAAAACTTGTGAAAGCTTTTTAAATGTTTTTGTGGACAAAGTAGCGTCTCTTAGAGCACGTATTTCTCTCCCTTCTTATGACCCTTCTATTCCTTTCACTTGCGCTGTTGTTTTTAGTAAATTCGAGCCTGTGTCCCTTTCTCCATCCATCCATCCATCCATTATCGTCCGCTTATCCGGGGTCGGGTCGCGGTGGCAGCCGGCTAAGCAGGGCCCCCCAGGCTTCCTTCTCCCCAGCCACACTCTCTAGTTCCTCCTGGGGGATCCCGAGGCGTTTCCAGGCCAGACGAGATATGTAATCCCTCCAGCGAGTTCTGGGTCTGCCCCGGGGTCTCCTCCCAGTTGGACGTGCCCGGAAAACCTCCAAAGGGAGGCGCCCGGGGGGCATCCTAATCAGATGCCCGAACCACCTCAGCTGACTCCTTTCGATGCGGAGGAGCAGCGGCTCTACTCCGAGCTCCCTCCGGATGTCTGAGCTCCTCACCCTATCTCTAAGGCTGAGCCCAGCCACCCTGCGGAGGAAACTCATTTCGGCCGCTTGTATCCGCAATCTCATTCTTTCGGTCACTACCCAAAGCTCGTGACCATAGGTGAGGGTTGGAACGTAGATGGACCAGTAAATCGAAAACTTCGCCTTCCGGCTCAGCTCCCTCTTCACCACAACGGACCGGTACAGCGCCCGCATCACTGCAGACGCTGCACCAATCCGTCTGTCCATCTCCCGCTCCATTTTGCCCTCACTCGTGAACAAGACCCCGAGATACTTGAACTCCTTCGCTTGAGGCAGCAACTCACTCCCAACCCGGAGGGAACACTCCACCGTTTTCCGGCAGAGAACCATGGCCTCAGACTTGGAGGTGCTGACTCTCATCCCGACTCTTCACACTCGGCTGCAAACCGCCCCAGTGCATGCTGGAGGTCACGGTCTGATGTAGCCAACAGAACCACATCATCTGCAAAGAGCAGAGATGCAATTCTGAGGTCCCCAAACCGGACACTCTCCTCACCTCGGCTGCGCCTTGACATTCTGTCCATGAAGATCACGAACAGAACCGGTGACAAGGGGCAACCTTGGCGGAGTCCAACACCCACTGAGAACATGCTTGACTTTGTGCCGAGAATACGGACACAGCTCGCACTTTGTTCGTACAGGGACCGAATGGCACGTACCAACGGCCCCGGTACCCCATACTCCCGTAGTACTNCTTTGTTAATGATGTCAGAGGTCCATGGAAGCTTAAATCATCAATAGTGCAGAAGTGCCCATTTAGGCCTAATGCTGTTTCCCATAGTAAAAAGTTGGTCCTTTGTTGATGACATCAGAGGTCCTGCTCCCATGGTTTCTGGTGCTGAGAGAAGGTTTATAGGAGGAGAGAGAGAGCACCGATAGCACTCAGTCTGAGAGGACTGGGTGGTCCTGATTAATGAGCCGACACCTACAACATGTGTGCTACAACTTTCATTTCTGCCATTCGTAAGTGTTTAAAGGTGTGATGGTCATGTTCCAGGCTCAGAGAGGGGATGCTCTGATGCAAAGTGTCTTCTGATGTCCAAGATGAGAGACAGGACAGATATGGGTCGTTGTTTTTAGTTAGAAATGATCATTGTGGGACATTCCTCTGAAAGACACCACAAGATGAGTAACAGACCAATAACCTGAAACAAATGCTGAACAAGTCTCCTGTGATGAAATCTTCTGAAAGTGAAAGTGTATCATGGTCAAATTCAAGCCAGTTTCCATATTCATACTGACTGCCTACCTGGACATGGGCTCCTCAAGTACTTATATTTTGTGATTGTTTTGTTGCTTTACATTCTGATTGTTATTGTGAATGCTTTGCTCATTCTAACGATTTGTATGAAGAGGAGCTTACATGAACCTATGTATGTGTTTCTATGTAGCCTGTTGGTTAATGAACTATATGGTAGTGCTGGTCTGTTCCCATTCCTCCTGCTGCAGATCACCTCTGATACTCACACTATGTCTACATCCATGTGCTTCCTACAGATCTACTGCTTGTACACGTATGTATCTGTGGAGTTTTGTAACCTGGCTGTGATGTCCTATGATAGGTACCTTGCTATCTGCTGTCCTCTGCATTATAAGGTTCGGATGACCGCTCACAAGGTGGCTCTGTTGATCGCTGCCATATGGTTGTACTCTTTTATCAAGTTCCTAATTACTCTTTGTCTGAACGTCCGTTTAACGCTGTGTGGTAACATCATAGACCGACTCTTTTGCTCCAACTATGATGTCGTCAAGCTGGCGTGTTCTGATACCACAGTAAATAATATCTATGGACTCTATGGCACCTTTCTGAGTGTTTTAGTTCCTCTCATCCCTATCCTGTTCTCCTACAGCAAGATTCTCAGGGTTTGTCTTGTCGGTTCTAAAGACACCCAGACAGAAAGCAGTCAGTACCTGCACTCCTCACCTCGCCTCTCTGATCAACTTCTGCTTTCGGTTGTTGGGTTTGAAATATTACAGAGTAGATTTAATATGACCAGTGTTCCCAGGATATTGCGTATAGTTTATCGCTGTAAACTTCTCACCATCCAACCAATTTTCAATCCTGTAATTTATGGATTGAGGTTATCTAACATACGACAAGTGTGTAGAAATCAGCTGTTACGTAAAAGGTAATAGCTGTTCTTTTTCACATTAACATGTATAATACTAAATGTGAATCCAATACAATTTGTGTAGGATAGGTAGTTTATTAAAATTATTAATAGCATATTTTTTGCACATAACCTAATGTTTATGATTATCCTGGTGCTGTTGGTAAGATTTGAGAGTTCAGTAGAGAAGAGGAAGATCTAGAAAATAAGCAACCAAATGCTCCCTCCCTACGTTTCTCAACCATTGAGAAATTTTGCATTCACACAACTTATGATGGAGCTATGAATAACACTGTGCGCCCCATGTGATCAACAGGCAAGATGGATTCCTGAACCAATCAGGGAAGAGATACCGCTGTTTGGCAGGGGGCCCGGTCCTCAAATCAATAATGGCTCATATGATGTAGGCACAGAAAACAGATCAACTTTCCACCACTAGCAGACAGGTGGCTCACATTGTGCTTTCTCATGCACATTAATTATAGCTCTTTTAAATCTTCCCTACAGCACCTTTAACCATGCATAAATAAAATATATTTAATTCAATTATCTTGTTCATGTTGTCTCATGACTGCTCCTTTTCCTCTTTTTCTCCTGTAAAACCATTCATTTTCAACAAAGGACGATATTCCTTGGAGATGTTCTGACAATTTTACTTCCAAAATGACCCATGAGCTACCTAAACTCATTTTCCTCAAACTCCTTTTACCTCAACGCCAAGCCTCTTCATTCCTCTCCCTTCCCAACCATGTATCACTCATGTAAACTATTTAAAAACATTCATCTCCTCCAACCTCGTCCAACTCAACAGTCATCCAACAGGCCTCATGGTCTCCTTGGACTCTAGATAAGAGGATGTGCCAGTAGCCCTTGGTTATATCCAGTGTTTAAAAAAACGAGCCGTGCCGAGCCGATCCAGGGGTTCGTCAACCCAGGGCTTTGGATACGCGTCAAATTTCCACACACGATTCACCTTGCAATCGTCAACACAGAAGCGAATAGCCCTATCGGGCTGATTCACCAGGACGATCGGGTTTGCCCACGCACTGTGCGACTGCTCCTTTATCTCTTCTTTCACAATTTTCCATTTGTGTTCAGGTAATCTGTACGGACGAGACCTAAGAGACATGCCGGCGGGAGTCTCGGTGCGGTGTTCAATGAGGGCGGGGCGGCCCGGCATGGGGGAGGAAAACGTCTGCAAAACATTGCTGCCACTCGGCGACCTTGGTTCTCTGGCACAGAGAAAGATGGTTCTCAGAACGGACCGGCTTGAACTGCGCCGCATTTTGGACCTACGCCCCCAGCTCACCTTCCTCAATTACCAGCGTGGCCAGTCGAACCGGGTGTTACTCGTTCCATAGTTTAAGGAGATTGTGGTGATAGATCTGAGCGCCCCCGCCCCCCTTGTCTGAATGCACCACCTCATCGTTGACATCCCCCACTCGCTGTGTGTCCAAGAAGGGTCCTTGCCACTTTGCGAGTAATTTTGAGCTGGAGGTGGGTAGCAATACAAGTACTTTATCACCTGGTGCAAATTGTCTCATCCGAGTATCTCTATTATACAGCCACTGTATAGCTGTTCTGCACAACAGAGAGAGTCGGGGAAGCTCTCATTTTTTAACCTCAACCACAACCTGTTCACAAACTGGCAATTTAAAGCGATTTGTGCTGTAAAACCCTCCATGTAGTCCCTGAACGGATTCATTATTCTTACATACAGCACCTTTAACCTCTCCACTAGCCCATCGGTTTGTGGATGGTACGTTGGTGTGAATTGATGTGATCCCCAATAACCGGTAAAGTTTGCTGAGTGTTCGTGACATAAACAAGGTGCCTTGATCCGTCAGAATATCTTTCAGGATTCCAACGCAGGAGATTAATTGGAACAGATCCTGCGCTACGCTGTTTGCCGAGATGGAGCTTAGGGACACTGCCTCTGTCAGTGTGTACTAGATGAATGGGTTCTAAGAGTCAGTGTGTACTAGTTGATGTGGTTCTGAGGGTCAGTGTGTACTAGTTGAAGGGGTTCTAAGAGTCAGTGTGGACAAGGTGAAGGGGTTCTATGGGTCAGTGTGTACTAGTTGAAGGGGCTCTAAGGGTCAGTGCATAGTAGTTGGCATACTAAGTGGTTCAAAGGGTCAGTGTGTACTAGTTGAAGTGGTTCTAAGAGTCAGTGTCTACTAGTTGAAGTGGTTCAAAGGGCCAGTGTGTTCTAGTTGAAGTGGTTCTGTAGTTAGACTCGTGTCTACAGATGTGAAAATGAATGGTTTACCAGGAGAAAAAGAGAAAAGAGCAGTCATGAGACAACATGAACAAGATAATTGAATTAAATATATTTTATTTATGCATGGTTAAAGGTGCTGTAGGGAAGATTTAAGAGCTATAATTAATGTGCATGAGAAGAAATGTGAGCCACCTGTCTGCTAGTGAGTGAAAGTTGAATCTGTTTCTGTGCCTACATCAATATGAGGCCATTATGATTTGAGACCGGCCCCTGCCAAACAGGGTATCTCTTCCCTGATTGGTTCAGGGAATCCATCTTGCCTGTTGATCACATTGGGGACACAGTGTTATCATAGCTCCATAATAAGTATGTGAATGCAACATTTCTCAATGGTCGAGAAACGTAGGGAGGGAGGGAGCATTTGGTTGCTTATTTTCTAAATCTTGCTCTCTCTCTTTACTGAAGTTTTACCAACAGCACCCAGGATAATCATAAACATTAGGTTATGTGCAAAAAATTGCAATTAATAAATTTAAAAACTACCTATCCTACACAAATATGTAGGATTCACATTTAGTATTATACATGTAATGTGAAAAAGAACAGCTATTACCTTTTACGTAACAGCTGATTTCTACACACTTGTCGTATGTTAGATAACCTCAATCCATAAATTACAGGATTGAAAATTGGTTGGATGGTGAGAAAGTACAGCGATAAAACTATACGCAATATCCTGGGAACACTGGTCATATTAAATCTACTCTGCAATATTTCAAACCAACAACCGAAAGAGAAGTTGATCAGAGAGGCGAGGTGAGGAGTGCAGGTACTGACTGCTTTCTGTCTGGTGTCTTTAGAACCGACAAGACAAACCCTGAGGATCTTGGCGTAGGAGAACAGGATGGGGATCTGACAAAACTGCGGATCTGTAAATATCTAAAGAAATGCTGCCTAGGTAGAGCAAACTTCTCAGATAGCTGTTGGAAAGACGCAAATGTGTTATCAATATACAGGTCTTTGAATGAGTTGATGCCTTGGTTGGACCAGGTAGTAAATGCACCATCTACTAAGGATGGAGGAAAAACAGGATTTGCAGTTATAGGGGCTAACGTAGAGTATGTTTGGAGACCAAAGCAGCGTTTGAACTGACTCCAAATTCTCAAGGAGGATTTGACAATTACATTTTTAGTGTAAACAGAGGGGGGGCTCTTAATGGGAAAGTGAGCCAATGCAGAGAGAGATGCTGGCCTACATGATGCTGCTTCCATTTCAAGCCAAACAGGCCGGGAGTGATGTGAATCAGAGTGCAGCCAGGATTGTATTGTTCTCAGATTGGCAGCCCAATAATAAAACCTCAAGTTCGGTAGAGCCATTCCACCCAGCGCCTTTGGTCTCTGTAAAAGTTGTTTGCGTATCCTAGGAGTTTTCTTGTTCCAAATAAAGTCTGAGATAATAGTGTCAATTCTACGGAAAAATGTTTGGGGGAGGAAAATGGGTATACATTGAAATAAGTATAAAAATTTGGGGAGGGTGTTCATCTTGACAGAATTAATTCGGGCAGCTAGAGACAGATTCAGCACTGACCAGCGGTCAAAGTCCGCCTGTACACGGGTCAGAAGAGGGGCGAAATTAGCTTTATAAAGGTCTTTAAACTTATCAGTAACCTGAATACCTAAGTAAGTGAAGTTGTGTGGCGCAGTTTTAAATGGCAGACTATGTAAGGGGTAGTCACGTGCTGCTTTATTTAAAGGGAATAGTTCGCTTTTACTTAAATTTAGTTTGTATCCAGATATAGCACCAAATGAGTTAAGAATAGAGAGAGCTGCAGGGATGGACACAGAGAAATTGGAAACATAAAGAAGAAGGTCATCTGCATAAAGAGAAGCTCTTTGTTCCATTCCATTTCTGAAGATACCTATGATACGGGGATCACAGCGAAGTGCGATGGAGAGGGGCTCAATGGCTAGGGCAAATAAATGAGGGCTCAAGGGGCAACCTTGCCTGGTGGAGCGATGGAGGGGGAAATATTCAGATTGGATATTGTTTGTCCTCACTGAGGCTAGGGGGGAGGAATACAACAACTTCACCCATGAGGTAAATTTCTCACCAAAGCCAAATTTCTCCAACGTATAAAAAAGATATTTCCACTCCACGCGGTCAAAGGCCTTTTCTGCGTCCAAGGATATCACAGCTTCAGGCACAGAGTTTGTGGAAGGTTGGTAGATTGTGTTAAATAATCGCCTTAAGTTAAAGAAGGAATGTCTATTTTTGATGAATCCGGTTTGGTCGGGGGAGATAATGTACTCTGTACTATTTCAAAACAACAACCGAAAGAGAAGTTGATCAGAGAGGCGAGGTGAGGAGTGCAGGTACTGACGCTTTCTGTCTGGTGTCTTTAGAACCGACAAGACAAACCCTGAGGATCTTGGCGTAGGAGAACAGGATGGGGATGAGAGGAACTAATACACTCAGAAAAATACCATAGAGTCCATAGATATTATTTACTGTGGTATCAGAAAATGCCAGCTTGACCACATCATAGTTGTAGCAAAAGAGTCGGTCTATGATGTTACCACACAGCGTTAAACGGACGTTCAGACAAAGAGTAATTAGGAACTTGATAAAAGAGTACAACCATATGGCAGCGATCAACAGAGCCACCTTGTGAGCGGTCATCTGAGCCTTATAATGCAGAGGACAGCAGATAGCAAGGTACCTATCATAGGACATCACAGCCAGGTTACAAAACTCCACAGATGCATACGTGTACAAGCAGTAGATCTGTAGGAAGCACATGGATGTAGACATAGTGTGAGTATCAGAGGTGATCTGCAGCAGGAGGAATGGGAACAGACCAGCACTACCATATAGTTCATTAACCAACAGGCTACATAGAAACACATACATAGGTTCATGTAAGCTCCTCTTCATACAAATAGTTAGAATGAGCAAAGCATTTGCAGCAACAATCAGAATGTACAGCAACAAAACAATCACAAAATATAAGTACTTGAGGGGAGCCCATGTCCAGGTAGGCAGTCAGTATGAAATATGGAAACTGGCTTGAATTGACCATGATACACTTTCACTTTCAGAAGATGTTCATCACAGGAGATTGTTCAGCATTTGTTCAGGTTATTGGTCTGTTACTCATCTTGTGGTGTCTTTCAGAGGAGTGTGTTAGGACCCAGACACGATCAGGAGTCAGTGAGTAAACAATGGAGAACAGACACAAGTATTATGTTCCACGGGTATTTATTATATTCACAGGGAACGTAGCTAGTAGGTATAAAATACCTATATATAAATATATATCTAATAATAATAATAACTATACTAGTAATGAGTCTATCTCTATAGCTAATATAATATATATATATATAAATAATGAATATATCTATATATAAATAACTATATATACAAATAAATAATTAACTAGATAAATAAATAAATCTAACACTAATCTATCACGAGAACCAAAATACCTAACGGAGGGTTTGGGGGGAGTCAGGGTAGTCCGGTGGTCAGGGTAGTCCGGTAGTCAGGGGGTCTGCCGGGGATCCGTCTGCGAGGAAAAAGGGGAATCCAGGGATAGGGGCGTGGAGAGGGTCCGAGGAGAGGAGGGGTCCGGAGAGGGAGTCACTGGAGCGAGGAGAGGGTCCGAGGAGAGTAGGGGTCCGTAGTGGGGGTCACTGGAGCGAGGAGACGAGGAGCGAGGAGACGTGGAGATACAGGATAACGCAGAGACGAGGAATACGCGGGAGTCAGGAAGGAGAACACAGGGAACCAGAGCCGAGGGGGTAGTACGTTCTAGCAACGTGTCTTGTTTATGACGGGCTTAAATAGCCGCTGCGTCCTGATCGTAATTGTCTGTACCCGGCGAGGCTGCGCCTCGTTGCGCCTGATCGCGTCCCACTCGCTCGGGCGTTTCCGTCAGCGGTCGGGCTGAGATCCCGACTCGCCTGCGGTGACGTGGTAGGCTCGGGAGAGGAGCGCCCCACAACAGAGTGTCCCACATTGGTAATTTCTAACTAAAAACAATCAAACATCAACAATCAAAATTATGAATTTTGTCAGAGGTTCTGCACCCATGGAAGCTTAACTCATCAATAGTTCAGAACCCCACCCTTGGTGTCCCCATGGGTACATTTTAGGCCCAATACTGTTGCCATAGTAAAAAGTTGGTCCTTTGTTGATGACGTCAGAGGTCCTGCTCCCATGGTTTCTGGTGCTGAGAGAAGGTTTATAGGAGGAGAGAGAGAGCACCATAGCACTCAGTCTGAGAGGACTGGGGGTCCTGATTAAAGCCGACACCACAACATGTCTGCTACAACTTTCATTTCTGCCATTTAAGTGTTTAAAGGTGTGATGGTCATGTTCCAGGCTCAGAGAGGGGATGCTCTGATGCAAAGTGTCTTCTGATGTCCAAGATGAGAGACAGGACCAGATATGGGTCTTGTTTTTAGTTAGAAATGATCATTGTGGGACATTCCTCTGAAAGACACCACAAGATGAGTAACAGACCAATAACCTGAACAAATGCTGAACAATCTCCTGTGATGAACATCTTCTGAAAGTGAAAGTGTATCATGGTCAATTCAAGCCAGTTTCCATATTTCATACTGACTGCCTACCTGGACATGGGCTCCCTCAAGTACTTATATTTTGTGATTGTTTTGTTGCTTTACATTCTGATTGTTGCTGTGAATGCTTTGCTCATTCTAACGATTTGTATGGAGAGGAGCTTACATGAACCTATGTATGTGTTTCTATGTAGCCTGTTGGTTAATGAACTATATGGTAGTGCTGGTCTGTTCCCATTCCTCCTGCTGCAGATCACCTCTGATACTCACACTATGTCTACATCCATGTTGCTTTCCTACAGATCTACTGCTTGTACACGTATGTATCTGTGGAGTTTTGTAACCTGGCTGTGATGTCCTATGATAGGTACCTTGCTATCTGCTGTCCTCTGCATTATAAGGCTCAGATGACCGCTCACAAGGTGGCTCTGTGATACGCCTGCCATATAGGTTGTACTCTTTATACAAGTTCCTAATTACTCTTTGTCTGAACGTCCGTTTAACGCTGTGTGGTAACATCATAGACCGACTCTTTTGCTCCAACTATGATGTCGTCANTACGCGTTGCACTGTTGTTTTTAGTAAATTCGAGCCTGTGTCCCTTTATGACCTGAAGAAAATAACTGCTCAAATGAAACCCTCAGGCCCCCCCCCGTCTGATGCTCTTCCCCCTCGCTTTTTCAAAGAAGTCTGGGATACTATTGGACTGTACATCCAAATCTTAATAAACAGCAGCCAGGTGACGTACCAGTATGTCATAAACATGCTGTGGTGCAGCCCTTGATCAAGAAGCCTGGTCTGGATTCCTCTGTTCTTTCTAATTTTAGACCCATCTCTAAACTTCCTTTTCTTTCTAAAATTTTGGAGAAAGTAGTCGCTTTACAGTTGCAGTCTTTTCTAGATGCACATGGCATTTTCGAGGCTTTCCAATCAGCTTATCTATCAGCCCTTCACAGCACAGAATCTGCCCTCTTAAGGGTTTTTAATTATGTTTTATTAGCTGCTGACTCTGGGGACTCTGTCATTCTTGTGCTTTTGGATCTTACAGCTGCTTTTGATACAGTAGCCGATGACATCCTCATCTCTCGCCTAGAGCATTGTGTTGGTATAAAAGGTACTGCTCTAGAGTGGTTAAGGTCCTATCTGTCTGACAGAAGTTTCTGTGTAAGCCTTGGTGAATGTTTCTCCTCCTCTGCTCCCCTCCCGTGCGGGGTCCCCCAAGGTTCGATCCTTGGGCCCCTTCTTTTCGCTCTCTATCTGCTCCCCTTAGGCCCTGTTATTAAAAAACATGGCATCCCGTTCCATTTCTATGCAGATGATTCCCAAATATACCTGCCTCTGAAACGCAACGACCCATACTCCCTTAGAGCCCTGCTAGAGTGCCTCATGGATATCAAAGCTTGGCTGGCTTTGAATTTTTTTTATTTTAATGACAGCAAAACTGAGGTCATTTTGTTTGGACCTAGTGGTCCTGGTGCTGCACCCCCTGACCTTGGCCCCCTCGACTCCCTTGTCAAACCCATAGTTACCAACCTGAGGGTAAAAATTGACAGTGAGTTAAAGTTGGACAAACAGATCAACTCGGTGGTCAGGTCTAGCTTTTTCCAGCTAAAGCAGCTCTCTAAGGTCAAGCCTTTCCTCTCTTTCAAAAACCTTGAGATAGTTGCATTTATCTCTACCCGTCTGGATTATTGCAATGCCCTGTACGCTGGTGTCAGCAAGGCCTCGCTGTCACGTTTACAGTTGGTACAGAACGCTGCCGCTAGGTTTCTGACAGGGACACGGAAGCGGGAGCATATTACGCCAGTCCTTGCCTCCCTTCACTGGCTTCCTGTGAAGTTTAGAATCGATTTTAAGATTTTAATGTTTGCATATAAAGCCCTCAATGGACTGGCCCCACAGTATCTGTCTGACCTCCTGCACCTGTACGTACCACCTCGGTCTCTGAGGTCGGCGGACCACTCTCTCCTCACTGTCCCCAAGGCTAGACTGAAACAGAGGGGGGACAGGGCTTTCGCCGTTGTGGCCCCCAAACTCTGGAACGAGTTGCCTTTGCACATCAGGCTTGCCCCCACACTGCCCATTTTCAAGTCCCACCTCAAAACGCATCTATTTTCCCTGGCATTTTAGTACCACGTATTTTAGTTGGTATGACTTCTCTTAAATTATTTATGTATTTATTTTTTATTGTTTTATTTTGTTCTTGATTTGTTTTGTTACTGTTTTCATTGTGTTTTTCAAATTGGTTTGACTCAATGTAAAGCACTTTGGGTCAACTTCGTTTTTTTAAATGTGCTATATAAATAAAGTTGGATTGGATTGGATTGGACAAAGCCTGAGTCAAATCAGCAGATGAGACCCACCTTTCTCGGGCTCTCTCCTTTATACTCAATGTTACATAATCATGCTTATACATTCCAGCCCTATATGGATACCGCTATAGAGTACCATACGTAGATTCTCTCTCCCGTACCCAGCACAAGATAGCACTGTTTAGTTTGGCTCATGTCCATCTTTGGACATTCAGTCTGCGCTTCTGCCTTGCATACTTCGTCATCACACGCACGCCAGACGCAAAGAGCTTTCAACGTAAACATATTGGGAGCAAGGATCCTTCAATGTAAACATAGGTGGACGTGTGTGTCTCTAGTAGTTCTCTGTATTTCTCCACACTTAATTCACACACACAGCATATTGGCAAGATATTCTTAATAATGTACTGGAAAATATCTCCCATAGAGGGGGTGTGGGAGGGGCCGGATGGTAAGCCGTGCCTCCCCAAGTGGTTGTTCCATCATTATGCTAAATTGACACATGGGTTGGACCATGTGTCAAAAGGGGGAATGCTAGCATCTATCAATCAACAGTGGTTTACAAAGGGATTCTCAATTTACTCAAAACATTTTTTACTCTAAAAAATGTTGTGAATCATGTATTAGCTGTGCAATTGACAACATAGGGAGAGGAATCCAGACAGCACCAACAGGTGAAAGACGCACTCCCGGTGCCGGCCTCGGGTCCCCTGCACGATCTCCAACCAGGAGACTGGGTGGTCATCAAAGACCTCCGTCGTGGAAACAACCCAGGTGGACCGGCCCGTACCAGATTCTGCTACCAACCCAATCCACCATCAAGGTCGGGGAGAGGGTGATGTGGGTGCACGCCCAGCACTGCAAGCGAGCACCAGCACCGCCTGTGACCAAGGGTGACGACAGACCATCACCCAACGACCAGGAAGAGAAGCAGATGACCAAGGACGATGCACCCTGAGCTGTACACACACCTGATTCTTGATACGACCACACGGTGCAAGCCTGCCGTTGCTGCCGTAGAAGGTCTATACATAACCGCACATATACCCACGGCCAAAGAACACACCTTATAAGAAGATCTGTGTGAACGCCTGCCCACCACGATAGAAGAAAGAAGAAGATGCCCGTGGCATCCGTTCTGCCAGCCAGGCCTCTGTGGGCTGCGTGGCACCATGTGTGTGTTAATCATAATCTCACTGGTGTTCGTGGTCCCATTGATATGGGAAGAGGCTCAGAAGATGAAGAACTTAAATTATCCCAATGCAACTAACACATCAATATTAGTACGGCATGTACGTTCATTAAGGAACCCCCTGCGCAATCTAGTCTATAGACATAAGACCACACTTAGTTTAGAGACCATATAATGGGAATTTACCCCCCTATTAACAAACAAACTATTCACCCACCCACCCCACCCACCTAAACAGAGTACACCCACCTAGAAGAGCAGAAAGAAAAAGAAAAAGAAAGAAAATATGAAAAAGTCACATTTAGCCATGACCAATGTCATTGCACCATATGTATACATACATATTTAAGCCTGTAACAACCCACAATGTAGAAACATTAGAGGTATATGCAATAGGCACAAACCCAAACCCACTTGAATGCATGTGTGCTATACCCTGGAAATCCAGAGTTTCTCGCGAGAGCACAATTTGAATTTGCTCAGCGAGTACTCTGGTAATGAGTAACATGCTCATTAGCTATTCCTGTTGTTCCGAACATCAACCAATCACATCGGTGTATCTGATATAGGCGGGCCAGAGGCGGGCTAAACAGATGACGTCAGCGCTGCGACGGAATCAGTCCGGAATCAGTCAGTAAACATTGCAAGATGGCTGTCGAAAATGTTGACTGAGTATCTGTACAAACTAGGGATGCACCGATACCACTTTTTTTCAGACCGAGTACAAGTACAAGTACTTACATTTGGGGTACTTGCCGATACCGAATACCGATACGAGTACTTAATAAAACCATTACAGTTCTAATGACTTTGAAAACATTTGCGGTTCTGATGGGGGGGGGGTGCTCCGTTAATTTGCGGTTCTGATGGGGGGGGGGGGGGCTCCGTTAATTCGCGGTTGTGATGGGGGGGGGGGTGCTCCGTTAATTTGCGGTTCTGATGGGGGGGGGGGGGGGTGCTCCATTAATTTGCGGTTGTGATGGGGGGGGTGCTCCGTTAATTGGTGGAGACATGTCCCCAGCGTCCCCACTAAATTCTACGCCCATGCTCCGGTACCATGCGCAGTTTGCTATTAAACATCCATAACGACAACTCGGTTGCATCTCTTTATTTCAATATTCCTTGGCTAAGAATATTACAAGGTTAACGTTGCGTTGCCAAAGTGGTATCTCCGTGGTATTTCCATTAGGCTACATTTACGTCTCTCTGTCAAACTATTCTCCAAAACAAACTCGTTTCCGTCCTCTGGATACGTCACCCCGTGTATTCTTCTGATTGGTCGTAGTGTTATCGAATTGCGTGCAGTCCATCCATCCATCCATTTGCGTCCGCTTATCCGGGGCCGGGTCGCGGTGGCAGCCGGCTAAGCAGGGCCATCCAGGCTTCCTTCTCCCCAGCCACGCTCTCTAGTTCCTCCTGGGGGATCCCGAGGCGTTCCCAGGCCAGACGAGATATATAATCTCTCCAGCGGGTTCTGGGTCTGCCCCGGGGTCTCCTCCCAGTTGGACGTGCCCGGAAAACCTCCAAAGGGAGGCGCCCGGGGGGCATCCTAATCAGATGCCCGAACCACCTCAGCTGACTCCTTTCGATGCGGAGGAGCAGCGGCTCTACTCCGAGCTCCCTCCGGATGTCTGAGCTCCTCACCCTATCTCTAAGGCTGAGCCCAGCCACCCTGCAGAGGAAACTCATTTCGGCCGCTTGTATCCGCGATCTCATTCTTTCGGTCACTACCCAAAGCTCGTGACCATAGGTGAGGGTTGGAACGTAGATGGACCAGTAAATCGAAAGCTTCGCCTTCCGGCTCAGCTCCCTCTTCACCAATTGCGTGCAGTGATATTTTCAAATGCATGCTTGGTGCCGCCCCCTCCAGTTGGGCCATTTTCATTACTCATTACCAGACCTACAGCTTTCTAGATGTGGGTCTGGATTTCCAGACTATGTGTGCTAAGTAATAAGCTAAAAACTAAACCTTATCCAGGCCCCGTCCCAAGTTGACAATAAGGGACGCCTAAACAATTACAAGGAAGTAATTAAAGCAAGCATAGGTACAGACAAGACAGATTCAATAAAAATAAATTTATTAATAAAAAAAAAAAGAATAGGCTAAGCAGTTACAGCACCGTGGCCTATAAGCTCAAATATCCTAAGCAAAAGGGAAGAAAAAAGAAAAAACCGGATCCCAGATCAGGAAGAATTTATCCCTGGACCCCCTAAGTGAGTATTTAATCTTTTCTAGCTGGATGAAATGCATCAAATCACTCAACCACATAGACACCTTAGGTGGATTTCTTGATTTCCAATGCAATAAAATTCTTCTACGTGCAAGCAGTGTTGTAAAAGCAATGACGTTTTTATATATTTTCCTCATCCTCAAATGTTGCCCATCTGTGATACCAAATATAGCTGTGACTGCATTGGGTTGAAAATCAATATTAAGTGCCTCTGATAATGTTTTGAAGATCATAGACCAGTAAGTTGTCAGAGCAAAACATATGGGTTGGCAGGGATATTATGACACCGGTCACACCTTGCATCTGAGTTAGGGTATATTTTAGCCAGTCTTGCCTTGGAAAAATTAGCTCGATGTAGGACCTTTAATTGTATCAAGCTCAACCTTGCACAAGAGGTACTGCTATTCACTCTTTGTTTGTTTGTTTCACAGTTCCAAACTTCGTCTTCAATATCCTCCCCTAGCTCACTCACCCAGTCCGCTCTAATCTTCGCGAGGGATACATTTTTAAGAGAAGTCATACAATCATGTATTCTTGAAATCAGCCCTTTTGAATTTGAAGGAATCGCTAGTATATCATCCAAGCCTGGGGTTGAAGTTAAATTTGGAAAAATTAGGGTCATGGCGCTGAAGGAAGTGGCGGACTTGGAAGTACCGAAATAAACTGGACCTGGGGAGACCAAATTTATGTGATAAATCTTCAAAGCTTGCAAATACGGAGTTTATGTACATGTCCTTAAATGCAGAAATGCCTAGTCTTTGCCAAAGAGAGAATGCGGAATCTAACCTAGCTGGGGGAAAAGGTGATTATTGCACAGAGGACTTACGCTAAGAAACTGTTTAAACCCAAAGTTCTGACGAAATTGAGACCATTTCTTGATGACAATTGGGTTAACAGTAAATTGCGAAGTAGAAAGGGGGAGACTGGAGGATACCAGGGCTGTGAGAGATGTTGAAATGCAAGACACAGCCTCAAGTTGGCACCAGTCGGCATCTGGACTATGAAACCAATAAGTAATTTTTTGAACGTTTGCAGGCCCAATAATAGTAACAAGGATTAGGGAGAGCTAAGCCCCCCTGTAGTTTAGGCCTCTGTAGTAGTTCTACACATACTCTAGGGCACTTATTGCTCCATATTAGAAGAGATTAAAGCTCTATCAATGGATTTTAAAGAAAGATTTAGGAAGGTAAAGTGGGATACATTGAAATAGATAGAGAAATTTAGGGAAATCAAAAGGCAACACAAATATGTCCAGTACGGTAGGCTACTGTATCGTCCACAATAGCCTATAATAAGGCTATAGCCTACAGTCCAAAGTAGAAACAGCCATAGCCAGTGTCTAGCCTACTCCTTCTGGATCCTCTGATCGTAAAACTTCTGAGCTTCATCAGGCGATTCGAAGGTGAGCACGTCGTCCCCGTACATCACGCGCAGCCGGGCCGGGTATAACAGGTGAAACCGCACATTCTTCTGGTACAGGGCCTGCTTCACAGCATTAAATGCAGCCCGCTTTTTAGCGAGTGCTGCGCTGAGGTCTTGATAGATCCTTATAGCGGCACCCTTGAACTTCATCTCGTGATTCCTGGACCAGCGCAGTGCAGCCTCCTTCTGCTGAAATCTGGAGAAACAAACCAGGAACGGGCGGGGGGATGTTCTTCGACCGGACTTGACGGTCGGGGTCCGATGAGCTCTCTCCAGTTCAGGTGGCTCAGGAAAAACCTCGGGACCCATCACTTCCCTCAACACCTCGGAATAAACTTCGTTGTGTCTTTGCCGTCCTCGCTACATTCAGGGATGTTCAAAATGCGGAGATTAGCTCTTCGTGAACGGTTCTCAAGGTCGTCAACCCGGTCCAAAAGAAAACACGTTTTTGAGTTTGGAGGCGTTTTGATGGTGGACTCCGCTTCCGTTAAGCGCTCAAAGTTTGTCCCCAGCTACAGACTCCACGGACGTTAGGCGGGTCTGGAAAGAGTTCACTGTAATTTGCAAGGAGTCCAGTGAAGCTTGCAGTGGGTTAGTGAATTCTTGGATCAGGGAGGAGACATCAACCTTAAGTGACTCTCTCTGCTTTGCGAATTCTGCAGACAATTGATCCATTGAAATGAGCGTAGCAGGCGTGTTTCATCGGGTGTTGTCGAGGACGAGGGGGCGCTAGCTGCAAACGGCACTAGCTTCTCTGCTGCGGTCTTGGAAGCACGTGTGGTCGTTACTTTTGTAGATTTAGAATGACTCATTTTTGCAAAAAAACCTAATCATATCTATTTAACCGTTTTAGGTCGAGATTTCACCGAAAGGTTTGAGTAAAACAGCAAATAACAGTGATTCGACCGGGAGCCTTCTCTCACGCGTCTTCTCACTACATTGCACAACCGGAAGTCCCACTTCATTCATTTTCAGCGAAATTTCGGGCATATTAATTAATTTCAGATATACCTTCATAACTTGTTCATTGTTATAGTTTTTTGCATATATTGCGGAAAGCTGTGCCCATGGGCCTACAGCCCTTATCTAAATACAAGTGTAATTACCATTACTTCCCATAAAATGGAAATACCATTGTCATCATTGGTGGTTGTATCTTGCACATTTCCAAATAAAAACTATATTTAAAAAAAAATGAATGAATGAAGCGATATGTATAACCTCATATAACCAATGTGCTTAATTGATTTTTATGCTTTAGTACTTTTGTTGTTAAAATGATAATAATGTTAGATGTAATGGAAAATTACATACATAAGTATAGTCACATATTATGAATGCATATATGTTTCTCTTTCTAACAAACCATCTCCTCTCAAGGGTTGCTATGAACCCTTTAAGTGAGCTAATGTTCCAAAGTGTTCTACCATCTGTAGCGAGGGCTGTTTTCGTGCGTTGAGTTATTGGATGTCACCGTGCCCTCACTAACGAGGAAAACTCTGGAGCCTCTATGTCCCCTTTGTTCTAAGATGACACCTGGTTGATGTTGTGGGAACGGTCCGAGAGAGGGAGAGATATCTTGTTTTGAAGTCCTATAACTACAGCCTGCCATGTTTGGGTGGGAAAATGGCTATAAGACTTACAAACTCCTTTGTCCTTTGGCTACTTCGCTCTCAGACTCCACTGTTAGTGTGTCTGACAGAGAAGAATGGCACACACAGCGGATGAGTACCAAATTGGGCAATGCACATTCTTCCTTTAAAATCTTGTGCACCCCGTTGTGCACCCCAGTCATCACTGACGCATTATCAGTGCCAATACCCTGAAGATTCTCTTTTTGAAGGTTACACTTCTCAAGAATTTCAACTACCGCCTTTGCTATTGATCTGGCATCGCCCCCCTCCAATTCAACCATCCCGAGAAATGTGGACACAACTGTTCTTTTTTTGGCACTGAAATACAGAATCACCACACCCAAGTATTTCGAGACACTAACATCAGTGGACTCATCCAAAAGGAGACTGAACTTCTCATCCCCCACATCTGATGTTACCCTTTTGTGAAAATAAGGAGGCAGTACTCCCCTAATAATTTCCGTGCACTTGGTGCGATGCATTTGGAAGTTTGTTGTTGCCACAGAATCTGAAAAGGCAGCTTTGCAAAATGTACAATTGAATAAATAAATGTAACCGAAATGCACTTAAGCTCCTGCCGCCAGATTGTCTTTTACGTACACACTAGCTAGCCTAGCTTTTGCAGCTAACTTCAGCTAACAGCTAACTTCATTAATTCAGCAACATTCATGCAAATATGCAAAACTGGCTGAAATCGGGGAAACTGTCAGGTGGGACATCTAAAGCTATCAGTCATAAAAGAGGAGAGGGACAGAGAGAGAGTGAGGAATCGGAGGCGAGAGAAACGGAGAGGTGCATTATACTCCCATCTCTCACTCTCTCCCCCTCCCTCTCTCTCTCTCTTGCTGCAGGCTGAGCCACCTGCGCTGCACGTGAAAATCCTCAAATGGACTGTTTCTGAGCCTATGCATGTGCCACTCTTTGTTCTTTACGTGGTGGATCGTGATGTGTAATTTTATTGTAATTTGATTCAGATTAATGGTGTTCTAATTTCCGTAACCGCTATTAAATTAAATGTGATGCAATCTGCCTCTGAGCCTGTGCGTGTGTCCTCGCCATCCTTATTGCTCTTTAAAAGTGACGCCTTGTGTAACTGAAATTTATTGAAACTTTGTTGCAGTGTTTCAGTTTCATTCGAATGTGAGAGCGCATTGTTGCGATCCCTTGATTATTTAGTTACGTGTGTTCTGATCATGTGTTCATCATTAAAAATGGTGCAGTTAATGCGGCTATAAATAGGCTCTGTTGCGTTTTTTTTTAAGGTGTGGGGGATTGGGGTGCGTGAACCCGGTCGGGATGTAGAAGGGGGTGCGTGGCCTAAAAAGTTTGGGAACTGCTGCTCTATGCTATGAGAAGGTCAAAGAAGCCATCTTGGCAAAGTATGAGATTCATACAGAGACCTACAGACTAAGGTTTCGAGCAATGGAGGTTCTGCCAGAGGAGACCCCCAAAGAATTCTATACAAGGCTCAACAAGCTTTACAAGAAGTGGGTGTCTCCAAAGACTCATACCAAGGAGCAGATCGGGGAGAAGATTGTGTTGGAGCAGTTTCTCCGGATGGTCAACGCAGACGTTCAGCTGTGGGTCTGGGAACACAACCCCAGCACAGCTCATGATGCAGTACTCCTCACCGACTCCTTCATCCCAGCGCGTCGACACTCCAGGTCTTACCAGATGTGAGAGGACCAACAACCCAGCTCATCTCCATGGTGTAAGCCTGAGGGTGGTCAGGCAAGTGGTCAAGGCAGGCAGTATGGTAGTTACCCCCGGAGCCCACTTACAACAGCAGTCATCCTGGTCCCATAACAGCCAAGCAAGGCAGTAATGGCTGTTTTTAACCCAAGACCAAAAGACCCCATAGTGTGTTTTCACTGTGGACAGCCTGGGCACATTAAGCCCAAGTGTCCCCTCAGGACATTTGGGCACATATGTATGTGGTACAGGGAGGCAGGAGGGGGACAAGGAGGGTCCACAGCACCAGTGGGAGTCCTTGGTTTGGGTGGGAATCAGGGGGAAACGGGTGCAAGCAATGATTGATACAGGGAGCAATCAGACTCTAGTCAAAGCACACCTGATACCCAAATCTGCTATAATGCAAGAACACAGTAATTACACGTTGCATCCATGGTCACAATAAAACATACCCAACAGCAGACATTTACTTGGAGATTGAGGGTGTACCTGGTTACTGTCGGGGTGCTGGAGGACTTGCTGTATCCCGTGGTGCTAGGGAAAGATATGCCTAGTCTAGCGCACCTTTTAGCACCTGAGAAAGCCTGTAACATGGTTGTTACCTTCAAGGAACAGTACCATGGGATGAGCTGCCATTTTATCAACCCAGTACTAAAACGGTAAAGACGAGGAGTCAGAGAAGGAGGGAGAAATTTCAAGGGACCCCAGTGCAGGAGACAGTTCCTATACCATTGCTGGACTCTGATGAGCAGGAGCCAATTCCAGCAAACATTAAAGAGTTGTAGAGCGCAGATGTCATCCTTGCTTCCTTCTACAAGGATTTGGTAGAGGATGGTGGTGGTCATGCTGAAGGGCCCAAGTTTAGGCTTAGGCAGGGCATACTATACCGCCATGGGGAAGAGGGGTAACAGCTGGTAGTGCCTAGGAGACTCAGGGACAAGGTGCTAGAGCTAGGGCACTCTAGTCCGTGGGCAGGTCACCTAGGCCAAAAAAAATCCTGGGAAAGGATTGCAGCAAGGTTTTACTGGCCAAACATATATGTGCAGCTAGTGCAGTACTGCAAGTCATGTCCCCAGTGTCAGCTCACAGCTCCATGTAAGAATGGCAACAGGGCACCTTTAAAGGGAACCCTGACCATTAGCACTTGTTGGACTTTAAAAATGTTGGACTTTTAAAAATCGTATATGTTTACTATATTTTTCACCTACGGAGGTCACCATAATTTTATCTGCGCAATGCATTCTGGGACGATGACGTCATTTGGTTGCACTCGAGACCAGAAGAACAGGCAAAAGTTGTTTTTGGTTGCAATTTCCAATCAAAAGGCAACAAAACAGCGACGTAAGTGTTCAATGCTTTCCGAGTGAGAAGAAGAGGAGAGCTGAATGGGAGAAAGCCTGTGGACGAACACAACTTCCTAAGGACCCGTGTTTATGTTCTCGACACTTCTCTCCTGATGCCTTTGAGTAATTTTGTCGACCACAGCTGCTAAAGGAGCTAACAGGGGCTGGCGGTTATAAACGAAGGCTGAAACCAAATGCCGTGCCAACAATTTTCTCTCACAAGGCGCCTAAACGCCGCAGGCTGGCGAGCGAAAAACGCTGCGAGAAACGTCAGAGACAGGCGACGCTGGATGCTCTTCTGGTGGACTGTAAACAACCCGCTCCCCCTGTCACAGCCTCTGAGTGTGAACCATCGGCCACGACCCTGGACACAGAGGACCATCTGTAAGTGTCAAGTTTTCTTCAACTACGACCGATGCCGCAACTCAAACATATGTCAGCACATCGGATGCAGCGGTACATTGGCGCGAAGATGTCCATTACCCGATAACTATGGATCATATTTATGCAGATAAACAGCTGGCAAAACAAGAGGGAGGGAAGGATATGTTCCTTTCAGATGATGAATCAAGCGAGGAGCCCCAGTACACACAGTCTGATCCAGAGTACAATGTAAGTTCTTCTTCTTTATATAATATATTATTATATAATGTGTAACGCACTATTCGATTCTATATTAGAATACGTTTGATCCTGATGCTTACCGTGAACAGCTTCTGACAGAGAGCGGAGCTCTTTGCAGCAAACGCTCTCTCAGAGTTGCCATTGGCAAGCAACTGCTGCACAAACACCAGCTATTTTGGCCCACTCTCTCCTCTTCATCCATCTGATCTCATTTTCAAGTGCATTTTAAGTGATTTCTTCTCTGTCAATGCACTCGGGTTCAAATTGAAATGGCTGAATGGAAGACATTGCGAATGTACCGCCAGATGGGCCGACACCACAACGAAGCAACCATTGTTGTGGAATTATCAATACTCTGACATTCATAAGAGGGAGATCAGGAAGACCACAGTTTGAAGGTTAAAGACTTTATTTGCCACAGCCAATAGTGACAAAAGCCTGAGTCAAATCTGCAGAGAAGACTGGATTCACTCCTCTTCGACTCTGACTTATACACATTGTCACATGGTCATCGTCACATGGTCATGCTACACATTCCAAAACCCTTTCATGGTTACCGTAATAAAGTACTATGCAGATTCTCTCTCTCCTCTACCTGGCCCAAAATAGTACCCTGTTCTGATTGACATGTGTCCATCTGTTCAGCTTGGCTCCTTTTGTCTCGAGACGCTCAGTCTAGCTTCTGGACTGCCTACTGCAGGGGTGTCCAAACTTTTTGCAAAGAGGGCTAGATTTGATAAAGTGAAGATGCCCGGGGGCCAATAGTTCCTTCTGATGTTTTTTTAACCACAAAAGTGACATGCAAATATATACTGTTATAGAACAATAAATAAATAAAAAACTAATAAACAATAAATAAATAAAACAATTTTCATTGTCACAATTATCTTTATTTTTCAAATGGCAATGTAACCAAATATAAGACACTCAGGCAGACATGAACAACTCTAAAAACACAATTCTGCCTTTCATTCATATCTGGAGAGTCATATTACATTGAACTGTATGGAATACCTTACATTTCGCTGACTTTATTGCGGATCAGTGTGGACAATCCACTTCGCTCACCAGCCATGGCAGGCGCACCATTCGGTAATGATCCCAGAAACTTACTCCACGGTAGTTTCATATCATCATACGCAATCACAAACACAAACGAATACATTTGTTGTTCTGGTTTGGTCTTTAAGACTTTGGAGGTAAAGCAGCTCCTCTGTTACGTTCATGTTGTCGTTCAACTCCTCTTTAAAAAAATCAAGAGCTGTGCAGTGTCAGAAGCATCGGTGCTTTCATCACAGCATAATGAGAAATAATCAAAAGTCACTCCCCTGTTCCTCAGTTGTCTCTGTTGAGGACATATCTGATGATATGTCCTCAACTCTCCGTGCCACAGTGTTACGTGCCAGGCAAACATTCATAAATTCTTGCTTCTTCTCGGGGCAAATGACTGTGTCATTTTCATGACACAGTCTTTGATAAATGTACCTTCATTAAAAGATTTGCCATGTTTAGCTATTAACATGGCCACTTCGTAGCTTGCTTTGGTGATATTTTCCTTTGACTCAAAGGCCCGCATGAAGAATCGCTGTTGTGATGCCAGAGCAGCTTTGAGTTGCTTCACGTTTTCAGCGCGGTCACTCCCTGTTAGCTTGTCATATGTGTTGGCATGTTTCGTCTGGTAGTGTCTCTTTACGTTGAAATCCTTAAACAAGGCAACTGTCTCTTCACAAATGAGACAAACACAATTGCCTCGATTTTCAGTGAAAAAGTACTGTATTCCCATCTCTCCTGAAAGCGGCGGCCCTGACTGTCAACTTTCCTCTTTTTCTTTTCAGTCGCCATGGCAGAAATGAGCGGACAAGTGTTCGCAGCAAGGAAGCAGAGCCAGATAGCATTAAAGTGGTGCTGCCCACCATGTGGTGAAAAAAGGAACTACCGTTTTCTATTCTGTTTTACAGCCTAGACACAGACACATGGGTGTCTCTGTGTCTCTAGTTCTCTGTATGTCTCCACACTTATCACACACACAGCATATTGACAAGACATTCTTAAGAATATACTGGAAAATATCTCCTATACCATTTGACGTCATTACCCAGAATGCATTGCAATGTAAACAACAATGGCGACGTTCGAGTGAAATGAATTTTTCTAAATTTATAAAAAACTAAAGAGTAGCTGAAGCAAATATTTGTCATTTAAAGGTCTATTATTCCTCCAGTCGGGGTTCACTTTAATCCCTCTGTCGATAATAGAAGTGTCATTTAGCCGCATAGCCATGGACATTGTGGGGCCTTTGGAGCGTAGTCGGCGAGGAAACCGATACATCCTGGTTATCTCCGACTATGCTACCAGGTACCCCGAGGCATTTCCACTGAAGAATGTGAAAGCCAAGCAAGTAGCAAATGCGCTCTTACAGCTGTTAACGAGGGCAGGGATCCCTAAGGAGGTACTGACAGACCAGGGAACAAACTTTACCTCAAAGTTCCTCAAGCAGGTCTACCAGTATTTAGGGATCAAGTCGATTAAGACCACGCCATACCAACCTCAGACCGACGAGCTTGTGGAGCACCTCAGCCAGACCCTGAAGTTTATGTTGAAGTTTGTGTCGAACACAGGTGCAGATTGGAACGAATGGATACCATACCTACTGTTCGCCTACCGGGAGGTTCCTCAGTCATCCACTGGCTTATCGCCTTTTGAGTTGCTCTACTGGAAGGTAGAGGTCCACTGGACGTGCTGAAGGAGGCCTGGGAAGGGGAGCAGCCGAACGTGGTGTCCTACATTTTAAAAATGAGGGACAAGATGGAGTCTCTAACAGAGGAGGTGCAGCAAAACCTCAAAGCTGCACAAGCCACTCAGAATAGGTGGTATGACAAGGTCTCCAGACAGCGCTCCTTCATCCCAGGGCAGAAGGTCCTTCTGTTGCTGCCAACAGCTGAGAGCAGTCTCTTGGCAAAGTGGCAGGGACCTTATGTGGTTCGTCAAAAGGCCGGGTCGGTGACCTATGAGGTCATCATGCCAGAGAGGAGGAAGCAGCACCAGAAGTTCCACGTCAACCTGCTGAAGGAGTGGGTTCCACGGGAGCAGCCAGCGGTCGTACTGTTCGCCAGGAGAGTCAAGGACGAAGAAGAGGAAGAGGAGCAGTTCTTCTTCTACAGCCCAAGGAGCTGCATGGCAGTTTCCCAGAGGGGCTGTTTGCAAAGACTCCTGGACGGGCCCAACACCACATTACTCTAAAGGAACCAGGACAAATCAGGGTCCCGAGCTACTGGATCCCAGCTCAGATGGTTCCGAAGCTCAAGAAGGAGCTAGAAACAATGAAGGAGATGGGGATCATCGAACCATCTCACAGTGAATGGACATGCCCGGTTGTGATTGCGCCGAAAAAGGACTGTTTGTTGAGGTTCTGTAATGACTTTAGGAAGTTGAACAGTGCGTCAACTTTCAACCCTTACTCCATGCCCAGAGTGGACGATCTTCTGGACAGGTTGGGCTGTGCCAGATATATGACAACTTTGGACCTGTGCAAGGGGTGCTGGCAAGTTCCTCTGTCAGAGGAGACAAAACTTTTGACAGCATTCCGGACAACATTTGGATTTTATCAATATACTGTCATGCCATTCGGTCTGAAGGGTGCGCCCGCAACCTTTCAGCGCCTCATGGATGGGGTGTTGGAAGGTACGTGGGACTATGCAGGGGTGTACCTGGATGATGTTGATGGATGAACCCCTCTAAGTGTGCCTTTGTCTAGTCACAGGTGGAGTACCTGGGATTGGCGGTGGCTCAGTAAGGCCACAGGTGGGGAAGGTTAGTGCCCTGATTGATACCCCAGTACCAAAAACAAAGTCCCAGGTGAGGTCTTTTCTGGGGATGGTTGGGTTGTACCGGCGGTTTATCCCGAACTGCTCGACTAGAGCAGCAGTATTGTCAGAGCTGTGTCAAGTGAACTGCTTGCTTTTGAGGACTTAAGGAATTGCCTGTGCAAGGACCCTGTGTTGCAACAGCCAAACTTTGAACTCCCTTTTACTGTGCAGACAGACGCATCTGGTGTGGGGCTTGGGGCTGTTTTGTTACAGGGAACGAAGGCGACCGGAGACCTATAATGTTCCTAAGCAAGAAGTTATTCCACAGGGAGTGCAAGTACTCCACAGTGGAGAAAGAGTGCCTTGGGCTCAAGTGGGCACTTGACTCATTGCGCTATTTTCTGCTGGGGAAGAGCTTCACAGTGGAGACGGATCATCTGGCTTTGCAGTGGCTCCACAGATTGAAGGACTCTAATGACAGCATTACACGGTGGTATGCAGGCATACAACTTCAATGTGAAGTACAGACCGGGGAAGCAGAATGCCACTGCGGATTACTTGTCCTAGGTTTTTGCGGACGAAAACATTTGAAGGGGGAGTGGTAATGCACATGGACAGAGTCAGTGTTTTACATAAGAAGAAGATCTTTATTAGTCCACACAACACACACAGCAGGAAGTGGCGGCCGCCAAACACACACGCATGCAGGGAGGGTGGCCCGTGGACATTTGTCCTCTGCATTTGGCCCCTCCAGGGGCAGCCAGGAGCAGTGGGCAGCCATCTCGACAGCACCCGGGGACCAACAGCTCCAGGTTTTACATCCACATCTTGGTCAGGGATGTGGACAGGAGAGGCGATCTTCACATGTTTTTAATTGAGGTTCTTCTACTCCGTAAGGAGACCCCACGGAGCACAGGGAGAAGATGCAAACTCCACACAGAAAGGCCGGGAGATAACCCACCTGGGTACCCCACAGTCAACAGCGCCCCAGGCTGGAATTGATCCCAGGACCTTCTTGCTGTGAGGCAGCAGTGCAAGCACTGTGCCACCGTGCCCCACATGTATGGTTAAGTTTATGTTCATCACACACTACCCGGTTATCATGAACTTCATTCATCATTCACTGTCTCTCACCGCAATAAGCAAACGCAGTCATAGATTGCGTCAACACTGTTTATTTACCTTCACATATAGTTTGTTTATGTTAACCATCGGTACGATTACATCCATATTCATTTCCGTCCACTATACACATCCTACATCTCCACAATGGCATGACAGGTAGCACTAACCGCAGTTCACCCTTAAAGGGAAATCACCCGTCAAACTTCCGTATTTATGTCAGCTGACTGCACTGGGTCAAACCATTGTATGTTAAGCACATGGGTATATGTGAATGTATCTGACAGGCAATGTTTATTTGTCCTGGGTGTTAAAATGTGTATAGTAATTAATATATAAAGTATAGTTCATATTACTGTAGTATTAGTATTATTATATATTATTTATTAGGTGGACGGTGAAAATAGATTTCAATTTGCTAATTGATTTGGTACATTTTTTGGTTTAGCTTATGGGTGGAGCGATGCACAGGCTTCCCTAGCTAAGCTGGGCATATGCCATTTGGAAGGGGTCGTGAGGGAGGTAGGACAAGGCTTGCCCTAGCCTTGGGAGTTATGGAGAGTAAACGGTCTGATAGTTTGCTATACTGATGTCCTTTTGTTATTTTATGTTTAGTTTGATTATCTTCTGCCAGGTTGTGTAAGCGGCTTGAGCTCTGTTAAATAAATCTTTTAAATAAATCACTGACTCCGCTTGCTGGACCCCAACTGGCCACTTCGACTACGTTACCCTACCACAACTTGTTGGATGCTTTGTGGTTTTAATTTGACAAACCTATATGAAGTGGCTAAAATACTCCTTATATGAGTGGTTAAGGTGTTGGACTTGAAATCCAATGGGGTCTCGCCGTGCAGGTTCAAAACATGCTTGCAGCGTTCATTGTAAAGATATTTTACCTGAAGCTACGTTAAACATGTCTCCTCGGATTCTGGTGCACCAAGAATCCCATTGAGCACCAAGAAAAGGAGCAATGATGGTGAAGTGGCCAAGTAGGACGCTTTTCCATTTGTTAATGGTGTAAGGCTGATTCGAACCCAGGCAGGTTCGAACCCAGCTCGCAGCATTCAGTGGACAGGTTCTTGACCGCAAATGTCACTAAACATCAATCACGTCAGGTTCTGTTGCAGCAGGAAACCCATTGAGCACCAAGATAAGCAGTGCGTGATGCTGAAGTCCTATTATAAAGCAGTGTAAGGAACTGTGATGGCCAAGTGGTTAACGTGTTGGATTTGAAATCCAATGGGTATTACCCATGCACTTTTGAGCCCTGCTCACAGCATTCTGTGTCTGGTCTTTGACCAGAAACATCACTAAACAAGTGTCACCTCAGATTCTGTTGCAACAGGAATATAATATGTATAGGCATACTTCAATATATATATTAGGGCTGGGCGATTAATCGATCTCGAATCGAAATTATTATTATTTTTTTCGATCTGGATAGATCTGACAGCAGCGTCATGACGCACCGGAAATAAACACGACAACAGCCAATCAGTCTGCAGTGTTTTGGCTTGACACGCCCATTTATAACACAGCACGAGGCGTTGTTTACCAACAGCGACGCAAAGAAAGGACAACAGCATGAGTTACAAAGTGGCCAAATTGGCGACAAAAAATACTTCATGAAGTCTATGATATGGAACTGGTTTGGTTACTATAAAAACGACAAGGCGCAGAAAATGAGTGTGTGCGTCTACATGTCGTCGAATGGTGTCGACCAAAATGGGAGAGCAACCTATTGAAGCACCTGAAACGGTAGCACTCAGCGACTACGCATGGGGCTGCGGAGCCAAGAAAGCCCTTCCACAAGTAGCAGCGGGGCCCAAACAAGCATCCATTGTCATTTGCTGCCATTTCCCGTATGAAAGACGTTAAAAAAGAACCGAGGATATAAATAATGCAGTATCGTACTTCAATGCGAAAGATATGCCTTTCTGGCAAAAAACCTATGATGGTGTTAAATGATGTGCACAAGCTAAAATGTGTTGCATAATGACTGGTTTACAGTGTTCACAGATTTCATTTAAGAGATGTAAAGCCAGTATATTCCTTTTTATTATTATTATAATAATAATAATAATAATAATTAATTATTATTATTATGTTTCGTTTGATGCGTTCCGTGCTCATACACTGTCTCTCTGCAACAAATAATAATTTGGATCTGAAAATATGTTTTAACGTTGGTAGGGCGAACGCTTGAGGTGTAATGCATAAAATTAGAATGCGGGCACCTAATTCCATCGCTGACGCATAGAGGAAAAAAAAAAATGGACCCCTTAGAGGAGCTATTTAATATTTTTGTCACAGAGGCTCCGGACATGGAGGCCCAGATCGACCGGTTGGTCCCAGGAGGGCGGTCCCCCGGTTAAGACCCGCCAGCAAAAGAAAAAGGCGGCCAAGAAGAAGAAGGCTGGGGCTGGTGCCGGGGCGGGCCCACGGGTTCCGGAGAGAGTAATCTCCCTCCAGGAGGAGGCCGCCCTGGCTAAGGAGCAGGTGGAGCAGCTCCGCCATGAGCTGGAGCGGGAAAAGCTGAAGATGGGCCAGCAGGTGAAGGACCTGAGGAAACAAGTGGCGGCTATGCAGGTCGGAAACAAGGGGGTATTCCAGGGGCTGAAGGCCGTGCAGCTCCAGGCCAAGGAGCAGCGGGAGGCCATGGCCCAGCAGGAGGAGCAGGCCAACAAGCTCCAGGCCCAGCTGACGGCGGAGCAGGCCCAGCTGACAGCAACGCAGGCCCAGGTGACGGCGGAGCAGGCCCAGCTGAAGACCGCAGCCCAGCAAGAGGAGCAGGCCCGAAAGGAGGCCAGAGGGCTCCAGGCCCAGCTGGTGGCGGTGCAGGCCCAGCTGACAGCCGCAGGCCAGCGGGAGAAGCAGGCCCGGGAGCAGGCCAGAGCGCTCCAGGCCCTGCTGACGGCAGAGCAGGCCCAGCGAGCGACCGCAGGCCAGCGGGAGGAGCAGGCCCGGGAGCAGGCCAGAGAGCTCCAGGCCCAGCTGACGGTGGAGCGGGCCCAACTGAGGGCCGCGGGCCAGAGAGAGGAGCGGGCCCGGGAGCAGGCCAGAAAGCTCCAGGCGCAGCTGACGGCGGCGCAGCAGGCGACCCGCGAGGCGACGCGGCAGATGACGCAGCCGACGACGCAGCAGGCGATGCAGCCGACGACCCGGGAGGCGACGCAGCCGACGGCGACCTGGGAGGCGACGCAGCCGACGACCCGTGAGGCGACGCAACCGACGACCCGGGAGGCGACGCAGCCGACGATGAGCCGGGACGAGGGGCCGTCGACGAGCCGGGATGAGGTGCCGCCGCCGAGCCGGGAGGCGGTGCCGCAGGAGACGCTGCGGAAGTGGGATGGGGACCTCTCTATGGTATTTGGTAATAAACGGCCCGACTAAGGAGCCTTAAACAGACTGTTGCCTCTGTGTCCTATACGCGTCGTGCTTTTTGGACAAGCGGGTTGCCACAGTATTTATCCTGCAAGTAACAGAATGAATCGCCACCTTATCATGGTGGGGGGGTTTGGGTGCCCCCGTGACCCTGGGAGCTGTGTTGTCTGGGGCATTAGCCCCTGGTAGGGTCGAAGTGGTCCCAGGGGAGGGGCCAGACTAAGAGCGATTCAAAGACCCCATGAAGAGACTCCCGAAGAACACAGTCACCTCTCCTGGACAAGGGAAACTGGGGCCCCCTTCTGGAGCTAGACCTGGGAGGGGAGTAGGGATGGGTACCGAAACCCGGTACCACTATGGCACCGGTTCCCGTACGACCGGTACCTACCGTACCGAATCAAAACGCATATTTCGGTGCCACGACCGAAGGGAGCGCCGGCGCTCCCATTACTCGCTTTTTTCAAACTACCGTAACTCCTAGACCGTTTGTGCGATCGAAGAAATTCCAATGATTTCTGAAAGCAGAGAAGCTGCGCTTTCCAACCATATAGGGGTATTATGGTAAACCCTAAGCGGTTGCGCGGAAGAGTTGCGCAAAAGAGTTGTAGGAGGAGTGGCAGGAGGAGACAGAGGATTCAAGCTTGTTTTACATCGTGTTTAGCGGGTTTTGATCGTGTTTAGCGGGTTTGATCGTGTTTTAGTGGGTTTTGTTCGTGTTAGCGGGTTCTGATCGTGTTTAGCGGGTTTTGATCGTGTTTAGCGGGTTTTCATCAAGAAATTGTGTGCACAGGTGGATGTAGAATATGCAGAGGAGTGTAGAGTAGTTTTCACTTGCTTTGTTTTGCTGTTATTTATTATTAGTAGTAGTACTGTAACTTATTTATTGTTAAATTGTTATTTGTTGATATTGTCAATTTAATATTTATTAGTAATGTTTAATAGTGTTTTGTATTTAATTGTAATTCTAATTTAAACAGTGTTACTTTAAGAGTTAATATATTGTTCAATGGTTTTGCCTTAGCAATAAAAAAAAGACATTCTTTAACGTTATTGTTTGCTCTTTATTTTAAAGAAGGTATCGGTTCAGGCACCGTTTAGGAACCGGTACCATTTTAAAAGTATCGTTTTGGCACCGGTATCGGAAAAATCTAAACGATACCCAACCCTAGAGGGGAGCTCGTCGGCGAGTGTCTGGTGGCTGGGCCTAGATCCATGGGGCCCGGCCGGGCCAAGCCCGAAAAGACTACGTGGAGTCACCTCCCTGTGGGCTCACTGCCTGCAGGGAGAGTCATTGGGGTCGGGTGCGTTGTAAACCGGGCAGTAGGCAAAAGCGGGGTCCTGGGCGTGCGGATCCCCAGCATCGCCGACTGGTTCTAGGGATGTGGAACATCACCTCACTGGCGGGGAAGGAGCCGGAGCTGGTGCGGGAGGTGGAGCGGTACCAACTAGATATGGTTGGGCTCACCTCCACGCACAGCACCGGTTCTGGAACCAAACTCCTGGAGAGGGGCTGGACCCTCTCCTTTTCTGGAGTTGCCCAGGGTGTGAGGCACCAGGCGGGTGTGGGGATACTCACAAGTCCCCGGCTGAGTGCCGCTGTGTTGGAGTTCTCTCCGGTGAACGAGAGGGTCGCCTCCATGCGACTGCAAGTCGCTGGGGTGAAGGCTCTGACTGTTGTGTGTGCCTACGTACCAAACAGCAGTTCAGAGTATCCGGCCTTCTTGGAGTCCTTGGGTGGCATCCTGGAAAGGGTTCCATCGGGGGACTCCATAGTTCTACTGGGGGACTTCAACGCACACGTGGGCAATGATGGAGAAACCTGGAGCGGAGTGATTGGGATGAACAGCCTGCCCGATCTGAACCAGAGTGGTGTTTTGTTATTGGACTTCTGTGCTAGTCATGGACTGGCCATAACAAACACCATTTTCGAACATAGGTTGGTCCACAAGTGTACCTGTTACCGGACCACCTTCGGCCAAAGGTTGCTGATCGACTTTGTAATCGTATCAGCAGATCTGCGGCTGCATGTTTTGGACACTCGGGTGAAGAGAGGAACAGAGCTGTCAACTGATCACCACCTGGTGGTGAGTTGGATCAGATGGCGCGGGAGGCTGCCAGACAGACCTGGTAAACCCAAACGTGTAGTGAGGGTGAACTGGGAACGTCTGGTGGAACCCCCTGTCCGTAAGGTCTTTAACTCCCACCTCCGGAAGAACTTCTCGTGCATCCCGGGGGAGGTTGGGGACATGGAACCTGAGTGGGCCATGTTCAGAGCCTCCATTGTGGAGGCTGCAGCTCGGAGCTGTGGTCAAAAGGCTGTTGGTGCCTGTCGTGGCGGCAACCCAAGAACCCGTTGGTGGACACCAGTGGTGAAGGAAGTTGTCAGGCTGAAGAAGGAGGCCTTTCGGGCCTAGTTGGCCCAGGGGTCTCCTGAAACAGCAGACGGGTACCGGGAGGCCAAAAGGACTGTGGCTTCAGCGGTCGCTAAAGCAAAAACCTGGGTGTGGGAGGAGTTCGAGGAGACCATGGAGAAGGACTTTTGGTTGGCCTCAAGGAAGTTCTGGCAAACTGTCCGGCGACTCAGGAAGGGAAAGCAGGGCTTGGCTCAGGCTGTGCTCAGTCGGGGAGGAGAACTGCTGACCCAGACTGAGGTATTGTGGGGGGTGGAAAGAACTCCTGAACCCGACCAGTATGTCCTCTGTGGAAGAGGCAGAGCCTGAAGACTCGGGGGAAGCCTCACACATATCCTTGGTCGAGGTCACTGAAGTAGTCAAAAAGCTCTTTAGTGGCAAGGCACCAGGTGTGGATGAGATTCGCCCTGAGATGCTGAAGGCTCTGGACATTGTCGGGCTGTCGTGGCTGTCACGCCTAGTCAATGTCGCGTGGACGTCAGGGACAGTACCTGTGGAATGGCAGACCGGGGTGGTGGTCCCCATTTTCAAAAAAGGGGACCGGAGGGTGTGCTCCAATTATCGAGGTTTATTCCAGGGTGCTGGAAAGGAGGCTCAGGCCGATTGTCGAACCTCAGCTTCAGGAGGAACAATGTGGATTCCGTCCTGGCCGTGGAACAGTGGACCAGCTCTTTACTCTCGCAGGGTTGTTGGGGGGGGGGCATGGGAGTTGCACTGGGGCGGTTTGCAGCCGAGTGTGAAGCGGTTGGGATGAGAGTCAGCACCTCCAAGTCTGAGGCCATGGTTCTCTGCCAGAAAACGGTGGAGTGTTCCCTCCCGGTTGGGAATGAGTTGCTGCCTCAAGCGAAAGAGTTCAAGTATCTCAGGGTCTTGTTCACGAGTGAGGGCAAAATGCAGCGGGAGATGGACAGACGGATTGGTGCAGCGTCTGCAGTAATGCAGGCGCTGTACCGGTCCGTTGTGGTGAAGAGGGAGCTGAGCCGGAAGGCGAAGCTCTCGATTTACAGGTCCATCTACGTTCCAACCCTCACCTATGGTCACGAGCTTTGGGTAGTGACTGAAAGAATGAGATTGCGGATAGAAGCGGCCGAAATGAGTTTCCTCCGCAGGGTGGCTGGGCTCAGCCTCAGAGATAGGGTGAGGAGCTCAGACATCTGGAGGGAGCTCGGAGTAGAGCCGCTGCTCCTCCGCGTCAAAAGGAGTCAGCTGAGGTGGTTCGGGCATCTGATTAGGATGCCCCCCGGGCGCCTCCCCTTAGAGGTTTTCCGCGCACGTCCAACTGGGAGGAGACCCCGGAGCAGACCCAGAACCCACTGGAGGGATTATATATCTCGTCTGGCCTGGGAACGCCTCGGGATCCCCCAGGAGGAACTGGAGAGTGTGGCTGGGGAGAAGGAAGCCTGGGGGGGCTGGCTTAGCCGGCTGCCACCGCAACCCGGCCCCAGATAAGCGGACGAAAATGGATGGATGGGATGGATGGATGTAACAGAAAATATAATCTATAATCTTGTTTCTCGAGTGTTTGTCGAAGCACTCGCATGAGGAATTGCAAACACACTAGAATTATATTGAAGTTCACGTTCGATGTAATATGAAATAACAAAGATAGATGGAGCTCATATCAGAGTTTATAATTTTCCTTGAAGTAATTACGACACTGTACCTTAAAAGTATATATATATTTATATATACAGGGCTATATTTTGTTAATTCTCTCCTATTCGCTTGAAACTTTTCTTTATGCTCAAGTGTTTTATTTGCCTAGGGGAGGGGGGGAGGGGTAAATTAATTAAATTAATTAACAGGGATAAATTGGGGGGGAGGAACCAACTACAAAGAAACCAACTACTTTAAGAAAGTCAAGTAAGTCAAGTCACTTTTAATGATTCATGCTTTTTAAAAAGTCGAGTCGCAAGCTCTCGGTTGTCATCAAGAGCCCTTTAGGGATGTGTTCTGCTGGCGTTCACTGCTTGGTGGCCGTATGTGTGCTGACTCGAACCTGAGTCTCCAGAGTGCTAACCTCCAGCACCACCAAGATGCCGACTTGGCCATGGTCTCCGGGCGTATTTAACTTACGTAACTAACAGGACTTAGACATAAGAGAAGGCTTTCCACGGGATTTGGGGGAGAAAGGACTCAACTACAAAGAAACCAACTACTTTAAGAAAGTCAAGTAAGTCAAGTCACTTTCATGAT
Organism: Coryphaenoides rupestris; assembly: GCA_002895965.2. Lineage (NCBI taxonomy): Eukaryota > Metazoa > Chordata > Actinopteri > Gadiformes > Macrouridae > Coryphaenoides > Coryphaenoides rupestris. The sequence goes on from PIJE02000090.1 coordinate 48,970, forward strand.
TCATGTCGGCAAAAAAGTCACAAAGCTCTCGGTTGTCAGCAAGAGCCCTTTACGTGTAACACCCCCCCCAGCACCTCTGAGGGGGGTTCTGCTGGCGTTCATTTCTTGTTGGCTGTATGTGCGCTGACTCAAACCTGAGTCTCCAGAGTGCTTAACCTCCAGAGCAGACCGCAGCACCACCAAGATGCCTACTTGGGCATGGTCTCCGGGCATATTTAACTTTACCGTTCACGGGACTTCGACATAAGAGAAGGCTTTCCACGGGATTTGAACCCAGGACTGCAGAGCTGAAGGTAAGAACTCTCCGTTGTGCCACCGAGACACCACACTATGAAGCGGTCGGAGGTGGCATTTGACATTACACTTGTGCTGCATTGTTACGTTGGAAAAGGACAAGAGATTGCCATCGTGACTTGAATACATGACCTTGGAGTTGATAACAATGCACTCTCTCCACTGCACCATCAGGACATAACAATACGATTAACAGGATTTAGGGTAAGGGTTAGTGTTAGGGCGTTGACTTAAAAGTAACACTTCATAGTGTGCTGTCTCAGTGGCACCAAGACACCACACTATGAATTTGTTAAGTTGAGTCCTATTATTCTGTAGGAATGTTGTTAATTTGAATGCCCGACGGGCCGGATTTAACAACGCTGTATGTGGCCCGCGGGCCGTAGTTTGCCCACCTCTGATTTAACCACTTCATAATTCATATTTTGTACTTTATTTTATCTTAAAGTTGCACAGGGCATTTGAGCCACTTGTTTTACTATTTTTGTCTACCTTGAAAAACATGTGAGATGTTTGCTGCCCAGCTTTCAGTTTTATTTACATTTAAATAATTTGAAAGGTGTGTTTTATTAAGGCTATTACAGCATGTTTGCAGTGTTTAATATTTACATTATTTTTGTTAAACTGTTCTAAAGTTTAATTAATTTGTCATAATCAGGATACTCTTCAAACTGGCAGCATTATCAAATTATACATTGTTATAAAACCATCTAAAAAATATATATATATATACAGTATATATATATATATATTCAGAAGAGCTTTTATGGCCAAGTGGTTAAGGTGTTGGACTCAAAATCCAATGGGTATTATCTGTGCACATTTGCACAGTATGTGCAAAATTCTGCAGCTGGAGTACTGAGCCATACAAGACTGCGGGACCACATCACCCCCATCCTTCTGCACTGGCTATCGGTCCAATATCGCATTCAATACAAAGGTCTTCGACTCGTCTACAAATCCCTCCACAGCTTGCCCCTACTTATCCAATCTTCTAACTCCCTACACTCCCTCTCGCAATTTACGATCTTCAGATGCCCATTTACTTTCCATTCCACCCTCCAGGATCTGCACAATGGGCGACTAGGCCTTCAGTGTGGCCGGCCATAAACTGTGGAACACTCTGCCCCTAGGCTTGCGCCAATGTTCATCACTGTCTTCTTTCAAGTCACAACTAAAAACCCATCTTCGACTAGGTTCGAACCCTGCTCGCAGCATTCAGTGCACAGGTTGTTGACCGGGAATTTGCTGCTGGGAATACAAAAGCTTCATGCTAGCTACTTGAACCTTGGCTTCCAACTCCAGGAATAGTTGAGCTAAAAACACAGAATTTTGAATTAAATAGTTTTAAGCACCCATTTGTATGTATTACCGGCATACTGTATTGTAGCCTATTTGTATTTCTCAGAAATGTCTTTACAAAATGTATTTTGACCACCTTGATACTTAATATACATGCTTGACATAAATTACCATCTTCATTATGTCCTGAACTTTTATTCATGGTAATGTGGTCAATACAATCTATACAATTCAATCTACACTTAGAAACTTAAATGGTAACTAAAGTAAACGGACAGCAGATTTTCTGGTAAAAACCAGTAATGATAAACACAGGTTACACCAGAAATGCAATTGCCATTTCTGGCACATGTTTGCCGCCATCCCTGAGGATTGATTTTGGTGTTTGGTCACAGTTGATAACCTTTGCCCTGTCTTAAGAGGTGAAGGCATGGAAATCCTGAGATGTTCGTCAGAAGTTCTGAGAGAGTCCTGAGTGTCCCAGTTCACGGTTTCTCTCCACAGATAAAGGTGACGGTCCCATTTAGTAGGTCGTCCATGTTCACTGCCACCATGTCCGTAGACAAGTCCCCTCCTGCCCCTCTGTCCAGGGCTACAAATACCTGCTGAGAACCACCCAGCTGCAATTGGTCCAGTGAGACAACAGACTCCGCCCCGTCTAGAGCAGGCTCCGTCGAGATCACCTGATTGGGTGAGAGGAAAGTAAAACTTTAATAAAAAAGGAGTGTGTCCAAATCAAACTCATCACAGTTTTGCATTTAATGTTGCTGCCCGGCCTGATGGCGGGCAGAAACTGCATATGCTCAGACTAATTAATTTAATGCTCCATCCAAAATGCTCCATCCAAATGACCATAGTGGTCGAAACAGATTTGAATGTGTATTCTGTCTGCCTGATTACCAAATGTTACAAAATGATCCGTAATCCTTACCAATGTGCAAAACTTAAGGTGCAGTGACATATTCATTTTATTTTGTTGTGCTTCAAACAGATTTAGTAGCATAGCTGTTATCTATCCATATTATCTATCCATTGAGCCACGATCTGGCCGTTATATTCGTGGAGCTATTAAATATTGATTTAGTTTGTTCTTTTTCAAATGTTCGCTCGGTATCTCACTATGGGAAGCGCCCCTGGGCGTGCCCAACCATGGAAGCTCCAATGTCACCACGTCTGTCATTGACAGGTCACGACAGTGACCGTGGGGGTCCCGCCCCCCCCCTGCCTTATAAACCTGCTGTCCAGGTGAAACCCTCTCTATGGAGTGGAGACTACATCCCCAGGTAGTTGAACAGATCTGGCAGGAATACGGACAAGCTGCCGTAGATCTCTTTGAATCGTGAGCAAACGCACAGTGCCCTATGTTCTTCTCAGTCTATCCTCCACTACTCTAGCCAGGGTGAGAGAGAATGGAATCAAACTAGCATCAGCATAGTTTGTGTCAACAAAACAACCAAAAATACAGAGAGAACTGAGTTTGTGTGAGCCAGTAGCCGCACCAAAAACGTTCTTACCGCCTCATCCTTGATAAATGCACCCTCCTCTTCCTGGGCAACTTCTCCTCCGCCTCCATCCTCCTGCTCCACCGGGTGGTCCACATGGCAGGCCAGGTAGTGGTCCTGCAGCTGCTGCTGGCTGGGGCAGAGCTGTGGACACAGGGAGCAGCTGAAGGCCGAGCCCTCGGGGCCGAAGTGCTGACTGCTGTGCTCCTGCAGCTCCTCGTCGCTGGCCAACATGGCGGGGCAGTGGGGGCAGCGCACCACCATAGCTGCCAAGTCTGGGGTAGGTGTGGAAAGAGAGAGACGAATGTCAGTTAACCAAACCACTGGCCATCCAAAAAGCCCCGTTGCGGCCGCTTCTATTAATGGAGATTCCCGTAAAATGAATTGCAATGGATCTCGTCGGGCCATTAGACCATAACCCAAGTCGTCTCCATAACCTGAAGACGGGACGATATTGGAGCATTGTCTTCTAATTTGTTATGACAGTTTTGCTCAGCTTTGGAATTTTATTTTTTGATTAGCCCGACTCCCGTCTCTAACATTACTAAAAAGTATTTACAACAACAACAACCAAAATAGATCAAATATATGTCAAGTTATGTTTATCTAGTCTTAGTTTTTGTTTGAACAATAGTTATATAGAATGGTACGTTAATATGTGCGGCATACTTCCAGGAGGCCATTTATCACATAATCAATTCTATATTTTAGGAATATGTAAATAGGATTAAATAGATATATTTTATAAATGGATCAAGATATTTAAATGTTAAAGAGAAACTTGGTGCCAAGCAGCAGCCATGTGCGCCTCTTTGAGAAGCTCAGACTAAGTTTTGGCCATAGACAAGTGTGAGGGTGTGCCAAATATTGATTGTGTATGTTTTTACAGTCGGTGGGGTCGGAACCCCCTACTCTTTCATGTACGAGGAAAGTCCAGGTGCATCTCAGTAAATTTGAATATCGTGGAAAAGTTAATTTATTTCAGTAATTCAATTAAAAAAGTGAAACTCATATTATATAGATTCACAAAGTGAAATATTTCAAGCGTTGATTAGTTTTAATTTTGATGATTATGGCTTACAGCTAACGAAAACCCAAATTCAGTTTTAATTAATTAATTAATTAATTACTGAGATAAATGTGAAACTTTTCGACGATATTCTAATTTATTGAGATGCACCTGTATGTCGCAAATCGATTTGAAACTGAATTAAAGTCCATTCAATTAAAAAACATTAAAAAATATCCCTAACAGTGGCTTGTAAAGTGTGGAGTCTATAAAAGCACCGTTCCTTCATCCGGGAGCCGTGTGTGGGTGTCCTGGTGAGGTGAGGCGGAGCCTGGCGTACCTGAGTGCTCCAGCACCTGGTGGGCGTCCAGGCTGCTGGCGTTGGGGAAGAACTTGAAGCAGACGCCACACTGCACCAGGCACTTGAGGGACTTGCTGGTGTGGCCGGCGTAGATCTCTGGGTGGTTGATCCGGTTGTGGTACCACAGGCCCGACAGTTGCTACGGACACAAGGCAGCCAGGGGACGTGAACCGCTGGAATGTGTTGGCCCAGATGTTCCACTTCTATCAGCCATGTGCCATGCTAAGTTAATACAATTCATGGTGATTACACACCTATGAAGGCTAATTGGATATTCCACTCTACACTACCTGTTAACCACCTTGTGAACATAATGCCACAAGGGCTGCAACCATGAGTCAATTCACAGAAAATGAATCAAGTGCAATATTTAACCCTTAAATACGTTTTCAGTTTTGTGCTGGAGAAAGGGACACATACCTTCTAATATTAGATACACTAGTACAAAATAGTGGCCTACCTGATAGGACTTTAGACAGACATCACAGCTGTAGGGCTTGATGCCTGTGTGCAAGCTCTTGTGCTTCTCCAGCAGGGCGGCACTGTTGAACACCTTCTGGCAGACGGGACACTTATGGCAGTCCTTGGGGTGGCAGTCCTGCAGGTGTGCGCGGTGCTCCTCCACGGAGGAGAAGCTCAGGCGGCACTTCTGGCAGTCGTGGGGCTCCAGGATGTCTGGTGCAGGGGGCGGCAGCCTTGTGAGGTTCAAGCTCGTTTCCAAATGAATATCAGTCTGGCCTGGGCTGGGCAGCGATAGATTTAAATATATGGGAGTGGCCTTACGCTGTTCACTCCAGCCAATCAGATTAAATAACAACTAAGCGGCACTCTTGCTCTCTCTGTGCTCTTGAATCCGGTTCAAAGTAAAGCAAAATTCATGTCATATAAAACTGTTATGGCTGTAATTGGGTTACAGCCATGCTGACTCCCGTCAGGCTGACCTCTGCCAGGGTAGGCTGACCCCTGCCAGGTTGACCCCCACTGGCCTGACCCCCACCAGCCTGACCCGCACCAGGCTGACCCGCACCAGACTGACCCCCACCGGGATGACCCCCACCAGGATGACCCCCACCAGGATGACCCCCGCCAGGATGACCCCAGCAGAGCAGTGCATGTGTGTGTGCTTACTGTGGTAGGTGTGCATGTGTGTGTGCTTACTGTGGTAGGTGTGCATGTGTGTGTGTGCTTACTGTGGTAGGTGTGCATGTGTGTGTGTGCTTACTGTGGTAGGTGTGCATGTGTGTGTGCTTACTGTGGTAGGTGTGCATGTGTGTGTGTGCTTACTGTGGTAGGTGTGCATGTGTGTGTGTGCTTACTGTGGTAGGTGTGCATGTGTGTGTGCTTACTGTGGTAGGTCTGCAGGTGAACTGTGAGCCCGCTGGCCTGGCTGTAACCCTTGCCACACTCGCGACACACGTAGGGCCGGTCCCCCGTGTGTGTGCGCACGTGGCGAGTCAGCTCAATGGACTGGGCGAAGAGGGCCTCGCAGTACTGGCACGCATACATCTTGCCTAAACACACGCACACACGGACACACACACACACACACGCAATTGAAAATGGACATCCTTCAACATATTTGCCTTATGGGTGTACAATCTGTTGTAGAAGAAGGCTGCATAGTATTCTGCTGTTGGTAAGTGGAGAAACAGAATCAGTTTTGTATTTCTGAGCTATTCTTGTAGATGAACTGGTAGAGGTATTGATCTTAAATTAACTGTAGCAGTGTTGGTATTTTACTTAAACTAATATTGTAAACTAACCTATTGCAGTGTTGGTTTTACTTGAAACTAATCTTGTAGCAGCGTTGGTAGAGGTATCTATCGTAAAGTAACTTGGATAACAGTGTTGGTTTGTTGGGGTAGTGTTGGTAAAAAGGAATCTTGTTGTATTATTGTTGGCAGAGATATTTGTCAAACTCACTTATTGCAGAGCTGTTGTTGCAAACTTGACAGGGATCATTAGCATATTAAGAGGTGGACACGCCCAGGGATAATCACCCAGTTTCGGGCATTCAGCTGTAGTCAATTGAGGTAACGACAAGGAGGAGCTTAACCCTGCATGAGCCCCCCTTGTGCACTTAGCTATTAATACAGAGCTAGTATCTTAGCGTTAGCTGTATGTCAGGCCCTGTGAACGAAGACCCAGAACAAAGACAAGGGAGTCATTCTGTGGGAGTCCCAGAACAAAGACAAGGGAGTCATTCTGTGGGAGTCCGTCCAGGGAGTCCTACAGCTACAGGTTAGTCCTACACCTTCCCTCCTCCTGTGCTAGTCATGTGCCTACAGTCCATTACAGTCTGGACATCCTACTGCGGCAGGTGTCACCAAAGACCCTCCATTCGCTGCCGCCACCCCTCCAATCTCCTCTACCCTGCGATCTCAACCTACACAGGCCTTGATGTGAGAGGGGGACTCTGGAATTGCCAATTGTCGGTCAAGAAAACTGAGACCATTCTGGCCTACGCCACCCTCCAGTCTCTCCACTTCCTGGCTCTCACAGAGACCTGGATCACCCCGGAAAATACCGCCACCCCTGCCGCCCTCTCCATGACCTACACCTTCACACACACTCCCCGACCCTCTGGGCGAGGTGGGGGAACAGGACTCCTCATCTCTCCAAAGTGGTCATACCAGGTCCTTCCCCTGGAACAACTGACCAGATCTGCACTTGAACTCCATGCTGTATCTGTTACCCTTCCGATCAAGCCTCAACATTGCCGTGATCTACCGACCACCGGGTCCTCTTGCCGACTTCTTCGACGAGATGGATGCCCTCCTCAGCTGTTTTCCCGAAGATGGCACCCCACTTGTCGTTCTGGGTGAATTCGACATCCAGCCAGAGAAGTTACAATCACCTGAATTCATCAACTTCTTTGCCACATTCGGTTTGGCGCTCACTCCTTCTCCTTCCACCCACAGAGCCGGGAACCAACTTGACCTTGTCTTCACAAGGTCCTGCGCCACTTCAGCACTCTGTTACCCCCCTCCCTGTGTCTGATCACCATTTTGTTGCTTTCTCCCTCCCCCTAAAATCTCTCACCTCACTACCTACTACGCCTCACATCGTCACCTCCCGTAGGAACCTGAAAACTCTCTCTCCCTCTACTCTTTCTGCAACTGTCCTCTCCTCACTACCTACCCCCCAACAATTCTCCCTCTTGTCAGTAGAGGAAGCGTCCTCCACTCTGACTTCTTCTCTCTCCTCCTCCTTCGACTCACTCTGTCCACTTATCTCCAGAGCAGCACGAGCCTCTCCTCCACCTCCCTGGCTGTCCGAAACTCTGCAGGCTCATAGAACAGAGTTGCAGGCAGCTGAGAGAAAATTGAGAAAATCTGACTCTGCTGAAGATCTCTCACTACCTCCACCTCCTCTCATGTTTCACCTCTACTGTGTCAGCAGCCAAATCTGCCTTCTATCTTACAAAGATCAACTCTTCCGCCTCCAACCCCACCAAACGTTTTTCCATGTTCTCCTCCCTCCTCAACCCTCCTCCTCCCTCCTCCCTCTCGGCTGATGACTTTGCCACCTACTTTACAAAGAAGGTGAAGGACATTACCTCCTATTTCACCCCTGCTTCTTCCCTCCCTCCCCCCTTCACCCACCCCTACCAGCCTTACCTGCTTTAACCCCCTCTCCTCTGAAGAAGTCAACAGGCTTGTGACATCCAACCATGCCACCACCTGCCCTCTTGACCCAATCCCATCCTCTCTTCTCCAAGACATCTCAGGCGACATCCTTCCCTTCCTCACCACCCTAACTAACACCTCCCTCACTTCAGGCCTGTTTCCGACTGCCTTCAAGACCGCCAGAATCAAGCCACTCTGGACACCACCGACGTCCGACACTACAGACCTGTGTCTCTCCTATCATTCCTCTCCAAAACCATAGAACGTGCTGTCTCCACCCAACTATCATCCTATCTCTCCGAGAACAACCTACTCGACCCTCATCAGTCAGGCTTCAAAGCGGCGCACTCCACGGAGACGGCACTGCTTGCAGTATCAGAGTCCCTTCGCGACGCCAGAAGCTCTTCCCTCTCATCCGTGCTCATCCTCCTTGACCTGTCCGCCGCTTTCGACACAGTGAACCACCAGATTCTCCTCTCCTCTCTCTCTGGAACTGCGTTATCCTGGTTCACTTCCTACCTGACAGATCGCACTTATCAGGTCACATGGAATGGCTCCCTGTCCAGACCCTGCACCCTTGACACCGGAGTACCCCAAGGCTCAGTACTGGGACCCCTCCTGTTTTCTTTATACATTAGATCTCTCGGCTCTGTAATCACATCCCACGGCTTCTCCTACCACTGCTATGCTGATAACACCCAACTGTTTCTTTCCTTCCCCCCCCTCAGACACCCACATCGCAACACGCATCTCAAAATGCCTGGCCGACATCAGCAGATGGACGACCACCAACCACCTGACGCTCAACCTCGACAAGACTGAGCTTCTCTTCATACAGGGTAAAGACTGCCCTCAGATGGACCTACTTGTCACCATCGAGGACATCGAAGTCTCCCCTGCACCCACGACAAGGAACCTTGGCGTGGTACTTGGTAATTGCTCTCTACAACATCCGCAAGATCCGGCCCTTCCTCACACGTGAAGCAGCGCAGTTCCTGGTCCAATCGATCGTTATCACTCGTCTCGCCTACTGCAACTCTCTCCTGGCTGGTCTCCCCGCCTCAACAAGCAAGCCCTTACAACGCATCCAGAACGCAGCAGCACGCCTCGTGTTCAACCTACCTAAATTCTCCCATGTAACCCCCCTCTTCCGCAACCTCCACTGGCTCCCGGTAATCGCTCGCATTCGATTCAAGACACTGGTACTGACTTTCACGGCTGTCAACGGAACCGCCCCTACCACCCCAGCCCGAGCACTCCGCTCAGCAACTTCTGCCAAACGACTGGTACCGCCTTCACTAAAAACAGCCAAACATCGCACTTCCAAGTCCCAACTCTTCACGGTTCTGGCTCCGCAGTGGTGGAATGAGCTCCCGGCTCATGTCAGGACGGCCGAGTCGCTCGCCAGCTTCTGCAAGAGACTCAAGACCCACCTGTTCAGAGTTCAGCTGGACTCTACATAACCCCCCCTCCAGCACTAACCTGCGTGTTTATGTCTTAACACTTATTAATGGCACTTAGCATTGTTGTTCGTTCTCAGATGTTGTATCATGCTTAGAATTGCACGCCTGCCCAGCTACTTATGCAGGCAACTTGGCAATTATGAAACTCGTTCTATTCGTCTCGTAAATATGAATGCTCAAACAGCTCTATTCTTATCTTCAGGTACCACAGTGATATATTGCTGCCTCTCCTTCAACAAATGTACTCTTTGTAAGTCGCTTTGGATAAAAGCGTCTGCCAAATGCCCTAAATGTAAATGTAATGTGTGTGTGTATAAATGAAAGTGTGCGTATGTGTATGCGACTATGTGTGTGTGTGTGCGCGTGTATGTGTATGTGTGTCTATACGTATGTGTGTGTATGCTTGTATGTGTGTTTGTATGCGTGTGTCTATGTGTATGTACTGTGTGTGTGTGTGTGTGTGTGTGTGTGTGTGTGTGTGTGTACCCTCAGAGTGCTTCTTCTTGGTGTGGTAGGCCAGGGCAGCAGCCACACTGAAGCCCATGTTGCAGTGTGTGCACAGGTAGGGCTTCTCCCCTGTGTGCAGCCGCAGGTGGTTCTTCAGGGATGAGTTGGCGGCGAACGTGGCGCCGCATTCCTCGCACGCAAACGGCTTCTCTTCAAAGTGCTGCGTGCGCTTGTGGTAGATCATGCCTGCCGGGGGACAGGGGGAGCCGTGTTCAAAAGGCATCGATCATTTATTCATCGCAGATAGGACATTCCCTTCAAAAAAATCATCATAATAAACATGTATGAAAGAGGTCAAAATGGCCCAGAAGGGTCTGAAGTTTGGCCGGGACGCATGTGGTCTGTTCAAACAGGCGACCCACTCTCAGGACCATTGAGGCAACATGCACACACTATCGCTGCACCGCTCCTATGTCCGCTCAAATGCTGAATGAAGAGAGCAGAGACCACTAGGAGGGAGGTGTTGTTGTCCCCCCATGGTTACGGCTCACGTCCACGTTGAGATCCTTATTATTTAGCGAGTACGTGTCGATGAGTATCATAGTTACAATGAGTGATGTTGCAGGATACAAGTGACACAAGTGACTTTGGACAATTCAGTAAAAGTTCAGGGCTTGGGGTTCGGAGATGAGTAGGACATTCGTGTTTATTCATTTTCTTTTTATTAATATATATATATATATATTAATTTTTTTCAGTAACTGTGACAACATGGCAAAAATCTGTTATATATGTTGAGAATTTCAGTAATGTGGTTAAGACGTATAAGAAAGACAGACAGAGAGACAGAAGTGAAAGAGAGTCCTACCGGAGGGGTGTGCGAAGGTGCGCCCACACAGGTCGCAGGGCACCTTCTTCTTCTTGCCGTGCGGGGTGTTGGCGTGGGCCTGGGCACGGTGCTGCTGCAGGGCCCGCACGGTGGGCAGCCACTTGGGGCATTGGGGGCACTGGTGCCGGGGCTCTTGCGACATGGCGCAGCACTTGAGGTGCGCCCGCAGCCGGCACTGGAAGCCAAAGCCCTTCTTGCACCAGCGGCAGGAGTAAGGGTGCTGCGGCGGCGAGCGGGCACCCGCATCGGGGGCGCCCCCCCACGCGCTTCACATCTTCCTTAAGGCTCCCCTCCTTGTCTTCCTCTTCTTCTTCTTCAAAGTCTTCCTCTTTAAGGTCTTCTTCTTCGTTGGTGCCATCGCTCCCTGCCCCCTGGTCTTCTACTCTGGAGCCTGGGTGACCTAAACCAATCACAGAGTAGCACACGTGAGGACAGCAGGTAAACCATGTGACACTGAGGCTGTGGGAGAACGTTATTTTTACTCACTGTAACGCATCCAATGAGCAATCTATTGACAATGCCTGGAAATTAAGACTTTGATCACTTTTTCAAGCTCACATGAATAATCTTCCTGTGTTTATACTTCCACTTCATATGAACCTGTACACAAGGGGGCAGTATAGCCTTTGTGAGATTGTGGGTGCCTTAGGATATGCTACAGCTGAAGAACTTGGACTAACTAACTTGTATTATACTCTATGTGGTTTCGAACGTGATCACTGCACATTCCATGAGTCAAGACTAGTGGGGTCTCCATGGAGACGGGAGGTCAGAATTCCAATTGTGGAAAAAACCTGCAATAAATCATACCCGTCTGGAATTTCACACACAATGTTTGCATTGCCGGAGATTACGGCAGACTACAAAATCTCTGTGGTGCAAGAAATGCACAAAAGTGAAGTGTGTTTGTTCTTTTTCTCTAACAATCGGGTCTCTTTGTTCTTACGACCTCGTCAAGCATATTTTCCGCAGCCATATGCGGCCACCCTGAACTCTCCCTGCAGCACACCTGTACCTGCGCGCTGCTCCGCCTCCTCCAGCAGCGCCAGCAATCCGGCCGGACACGAGGACGGAGACTCCTCCTGGAGGCCGGTGAGCAGCGCCAGCAGCCCTGCCTCGCTCAGAAGCCCCTCCCTCAGCCGGCCCACAAGCCGCTGGGCTGTGGCGGCGGCCGATGCCTTCTCCATGCAGCACTCCTGCACCACCTGATGGAGGAGAGGCTTGAGGGCTCTTGAGGCTGCTTTAGGGATGCTAACATGATGAAGCGGCCATTTTGATGCCGATAATGAATGATGATTGATTGCTTGAACATCAAATGGATTGGAAATGTTTACAGCGATGAAATGGATTGAAAGCAATAGCGGCAACAATGCATTCAAATATTTCTAATAAAAACGACCACCTTAAGACATAGTCTTTAAAACCCTATGCAGTATTATTGTTGTTATATTTACATTCCCACCCCACATTCCCCCAGAAAGATCTGACTTTCCAACCATATAACAACACTAACAAGCTAGTTCAACTGACGTGTACAGTGTACATTACAGTATTACTGCACCTCTCTCCTAATGTGTACAGTGTACAGTACAGTGTTACTGCACCTCTCTCCTAATGTGTACAGTGTACAGTACAGTGTTACTGCACCTCTCTCCTAATGTGTATAGTGTACAGTACACAGTGTTACTGCACCTCTCTCCTAATGTGTACAGTGTACAGTACACAGTGTTACTGAACCACTCTCCTAATGTGTATAGTGTACAGTACAGTGTTACTGCACCTCTCTCTGAATGTGTACAGTGTACAGTACACAGTGTTACTGCATCTCTCTCCTAATGTGTACAGTGTACAGTACACAGTGTTACTGCACCTCTCTACTAATGTGTACAGTGTACAGTACAGTGTTACTGCACCTCTCTACTAATGTGTACAGTGTACAGTACAGTGTTACTGCACCTCTATCTCCTGGTCGCCAAGGCTGCTGGCCGATGCCGCCACCGTTAGCAGCTCCGCCAGTGACCCCACCCCACCCAGGAGCTCTGTCAGCTCCCCAGATCGCTGCAGCAGAGAGCCGGCTCCCGGAGGAGGAGGAGGAGGAGAGCCCGGGACAGCGGGTGCAGCAGGCTCCACCTCAGCAGACTCCTCCAGGTGAGGGAGTGGTGGCTGTGGCGCACAGACTTCCTGCTCTGTTTCAATGGAATAAATGTGTTCACTGATTATCATCATAAAACTAAAACTAAAATCCACCATTTTCCATAATTTTTTTCTTGCTGGTATTTTGGCAGCATAGGTCATTTTATATTTTAGCCATATATATACTGTATATTATATAGTAGTAGGCATTAGTAGTGGGTGGTAATGACTGTTAGAAATACGTGAATACAAATATGTCTGATACATTTTCATCACAATAATCATGGGGACATTTTACCCACACAGCTCCATAATATCAAAGTTCCAGAGACCCACCCGGAGACCCACCTGGGACTTCCAGACGAGGTACTTTAGGGCTCGGTGCTTCTTCGCCTCCCTGCCTCTTGGACCCAGCAAGCCCACTCTGGCCCCCACACTCTTCCTCTACAGTCTCCAGCTCGGCTTCCTCCTCCTGCTGCTGCTGCTGCTGCTGCTGCTCCGGAGCTGGAGGTGCCTGGTGGGCCGCGGGGGACTTGCTCCTCTTGGCTTGCTGCGGGGGCTCGGTGGTGGTGGCGGCGGGCTGGGCCACCACCAGCCTACTGAGGATGTTCTTGCAGCCCACCGCCACATCGTACATCTGCAGGCTGTCGGCAGAGGCAATGATGCGGCTGATGTTGTGCTTCCCCAACGGCAGCTTGCCCGTGTACGCCAGGTCCAGCAGGCAGGCGAACTCCTCGGACGACACCACCGCCGTGTCAATGGAGATGGTGTCCGAGCTTTCCAGGAGAGACCTGAGGGGAGCACAGAGTACTCATCACAGTTCAATTGGTCAAATAAAAAAGTGGGTCAAATAACACCGAACTTTGCGTCCTAGTGAGCACATGGAATTAGGTGATTTACGACGTTCAACAGTCAATATGACAACAAGGTCATGTTCTAAGTGCTTGTTTCATATTGCCAGAAACAATAACCAATGGGTTTGAATACAGCCTAATTAAAAAAGGTCACATGTATCTGAACAGCATGACCACTGGCCTCAATGCATTGAGCCAGAGAGCCATGAGTGGAGGCTGTACCTGAACAGCATGCTGGAGGCCCCCATCACCAGCTTGTGCGCCGTGTGCGGAGCGTCGCCCACCAGGATGGTGCAGTCGCAGAAGCGTCCCTCCACCCTCAGGGCCCCCAGCTGCTGCATCAGCTGCTGGCTGTAGTCTGGCAGGTCCATGCCTGCCAAGAGTGGACACACATGTTGTATATACAGGTTTCATTGGGTCACTGGGAGAGACATGGAGGACTGGGAGAGACCAGGAGGACTAGGAGACATGGAGGACTGGGAGAGACCAGGAGGACTAGGAGACAAGGAGGACTAGGAGACATGGAGGACTGGGAGAGACCAGGAAGACTAGGAGACATGGAGGACTGGGAGAGACCAGGAGGACTAGGAGACATGGAGGACTGTGAGAGACCAGGAGGACTGGGAGAGACCAGGAGGCCTGGGGGAGACCAGGAGGACTGGGAGAGACCAGGAGGACTAGGAGACATGGAGGACTGGGAGAGACCAGGAAGACTAGGAGGCGTTAGTGAGCACCTCTCCTTTGCCGAGATAATCCATCCACCTGACAGGCGTGGCATATCAAGATGCTGATTAGACAGCATGATTATTGCACAGGTGTGCCTTAAGCTGGTCACAATAAAAGGCCACTCTAAAATGTGCAGTTTTGTCTTGAAAAGAGACATTTATAGGCACTGAAGTATGGATTTCACAGATATGCAGGGGGGGTCAGAAAACCAGTCAGTATCTGGTGTGACCACCATTTGCCTCATGCAGTGCAACACATCTCCTTTGCATGGAGCTGATCAGGTTATTGATTGTGGAATGTTGGTCCACTCCTCTTCAATGGCTGTGCGAAGTTGCTGGATATTGGCAGGAACTGGAACACGCCGTCGTATACGCCGATCCAGAGCATCCCACACATGCTCAATGGGTGACATGTCTGGGGAGTATGGAGGCCATGCAAGAACTGAGATGTTTTCAGCTTCCAGGAATTGTGTACAGATCCTTGCAACATGGGGCCGTGCATTATCATGCTGCAACATGAGGTGATGGTGGTGGATGAATGGCATAACAATGGGCCTCAGGATCTCGTCACGGTATCTCTGTGCATTCACAATGCCATCAATAAAATGCACCTTTGTTCGTTGTCCGTAGCATATGCCTGCCCATACCATAACCCCACCATGGACCACTCTAGTCACAACGTTGACATCAGCAAACCGCTCACCCACATGACGCCATACACGCTGTCTGCCATCTGCCCGGTACAGTGAAAACCGGGATTCATCCGCGAAGAGAACACTTCTCCAAAGTGCCAGATGCCATCGAAGGTGAGCATTTGCCCACTCAAGTCGGTTACGACGACGAACCGCAGGCAGGTCAAGACACCGGTGAGGACGACGAGCATGCAGATGAGCTTCCCTGAGACGGTTTCTGACAGTTTGTGCAGAAATTCTTTGGTTATGCAAACCAATTGTTGCATCAGCTGTCCGGGTGGCTGGTCTCAGACAATCTTGCAGGTGAAGATGCCGGATGTGGAGGTCCTGGGCTGGCGTGGTGACACGTGGTCTGCGGTTGTGAGGCCGGTTGGATGTACTGCCAAATTCTCGGAAATGAATTAAAGACGGCTTATGGTAGAGAAATGAACATTCAATTCAAGGGCAACAGCTCTGGTGGACATTCCTGCAGTCAGCATGCCAATTGCACGCTCCCTCAAAACTTGCGACATCTGTGGCATTGTGTTGTGTGACATTTTGCACAAACTGCACAAACTGCTGCATTTTATCGTGACCAGCCTAAGGCACACCTGTGCAATAATCATGCTGTCTAATCAGCATCTTGATACGCCACACCTGTCAGGTGGATGGATTATCTCGGGAAAGGAGAAGTGCTCACTAACACAGATTTAAACAAGTTTGTGAACCAAATTTGAGAGAAATAGGCCTTTTGTGTACATAGAAAAAGTCTTAGATGCTTTGCTTTCAATTCATGAAAAATTGGAGCTAAAACAAAAGTGTTGCGTTTATATTTTTGTTCAGTGTAGTTTAGTCTAGTATCGTTAGGTGTGTTACTAGTTTAGTTTAGAATCGTTAGGTGTGTTACTAGTTTAGTATCGTTAGGTGTGTTACTAGTTTAGTTTAGTTAGGTGTTGTACTAGTTACGTTTAGTATCGTTAGGTGTGTTACTAGTTTAGTATCGTTAGGTGTGTTACTAGTCTAGTTTAGTATTGTTAGGTGTGTTATTAGTTTAGTTTAGTATCGTTAGGTGTGTTACTAGTTTAGTTTAGTGTCGTTAGGTGTGTTACTAGTTTAGTTTAGTGTCGTTAGGTGTGTTACTAGTTTAGTATCTGTTAGGTGTGTTACTAGTTTAGTTTAGTATCGTTAAGGTGTGTTACTAGTTAGTTTAGTAATCGTAGGTGTGTTACTAGTTTAGTATCGTTAGGTGTGTTACTAGTTTAGTTTAGTATCCTTAGGTGTGTTACTGGTCTAGTCTAGTATCGTTAGGGTGTTTACTAGTCTAGTATCGTTAGGTGTGTTAACTAGTCTAGTATCGTTAGGTGTGTTACTAGTTTAGTCTAGTATCGTTAGGTGTGTTACTAGTTTAGTCTAGTATCGTTAGGTGTGTTACTAGTTTAGTCTAGTATCGTTAGGTATGTTACTAGTTTAGTCTAGTATCGTTAGGTGTGTTACTCGTCTAGTTTAGTATCGTCAGGTGTGTTATTAGTTTAGTATCGTTAGGTGTGTTACTAGTCTAGTTAGTATCGTTAGGTGGTGTTAACTAGTTTAGTCTAGTATCGTTAAGGTGTGTTACTAGTTTTAGTCTAGTATCGTTAAGGTATGTTTACTAGTTTAGTCTAGTATCGTTAGGTGTGTTACTCGTCTAGTTTTAGTATCGTCAGGTGTGTTATTAGTTAGTATCGTTAGGTGTGTTACTAGTCTAGTCCCTAGTATCGTTAGGTGTGTTACTCGTCTTAGTTTAGTATCGTTAGGTGTGTTACTAGTTTAGTATCGTTAGGTTGTTACTAGTCTAGTATCGTTGGTGTGTTACTAGTTTAGTATCGTTAGGTGTGTTACTAGTTTAGTTTTAGTATCGTTAGGTATGTTACTAGTCTAGTATCGTTAGGTGTGTTACTAGTTTAGTTTAGTATCGTTAGGTGTGTTACTAGTTTAGTATCGTTAGGTGTGTTACTAGTTTAGTTTAGTATCGTTAGGTGTGTTACTAGTTTAGTATCGTTAGGTGTGTTACTAGTTTAGTATCGTTAGGTGTGTTACTAGTTTAGTTTAGTATCGTTAGGTGTGTTACTAGTTTAGTATCGTTAGGTGTGTTACTAGTTTAGTATCGTTAGGTGTGTTACTAGTTTAGTATCGTTAGGTGTGTTACTAGTTTAGTTAGGTGTGTTAGTTTAGTATCGTTAGGTGTTACTAGTTAGGTGTTCTGTTACTAGTTTAGTTAGTATCGTTAGGTGTGTTACTAGTTTAGTATCGTTAGGTGTGTTACTAGTTCGTTTAGTATCGTTAGGTGTGTTACTAGTTTAGTTTAGTATCGTTAGGTGTGTTACTAGTCTATTATCGTTGGTGTGTTACTAGTTTAGTATCGTCAGGTGTGTTCCTAGTCTAGTATCGTTAGGTCTGTTACTAGTCTAGTCTCGTATTGTTAGGTGTGTTACTAGTTTAGTATCGCAGGTCTGTTACTAGTTTAGTTTAATATCGTTAGGTGTGTTACTAGTCTAGTCTAGTATCGTTAGGTGTGTTACTAGTGTAGTATCGTTAGGTGTGTTACTCGTCTAGTTTAGTATTGTTAGGTGTGTTAGTAGTTTAGTTTAGTATCGTTAGGTGTGTTACTAGTCTAGTCTAGTATCGTTAGGTGTGTTACTAGTTTAGTATCGTTAGGTGTGTCACTAGTCTAGTATCGTTAGGTGTGTTACTAAGTCTAGTCTAGTATCGTTAGGTGTGTTGCTAGTTTAGTATCGTTAGGTGTGTTACTAGTCTAGTCTAGTATCGTTAGGTGTGTTACTAGTTTCGTATCGTTAGGTGTGTTACTCGTCTAGTTTAGTATCGTTAGGTGTGTTACTAGTTTAGTATCGTTAGGTGTGTTACTAGTCTAGTTTAGTATCGTTAGGTGTGTTACTAGGTCTAGTAATCGTTAGGTGGTGTTACTAGTCTAGTTTAGTATCGTTAGGTGTGTTACTAGTTTAGTATCGTTAGGTGTGTTACTAGTCTAGTTTAGTATCGTTAGTGTGTTACTAGTAGTATCGTTAGCGTGTTACTAGTCTAGTTAGGTATCGTTTAGGTGTGTTTACTAGTCTTAGTTTAGTATCGTTAGGTGTGTTTACTCGTCTAGTATCGTTAGGTGTGTTACTAGTTTAGTTTTAGTATCGTTAGGTGTGTTACTAGTTTAGTATCGTTAGGTGTGTTACTAGTCTAGTATCGTTAGCGTGTGTTACTAGTTTAGTATCGTTAGGTGTGTTACTAGTCTAGTTTCGTTAGGTGTGTTACTAGTTTAGTATCGTTAGGTGTGTTACTAGTCTAGTTTCGTATCGTTAGGTGTGTTACTAGTCTAGTTTAAGTATCGTTAGGTGTGTTGCTAGTTTAGTATCGTTTAGGTGTGTTAATAGTCTAGTTTAGTATCGTTAGGTGTGTTACTAGTCTAGTTTAGTATCGTTAGGTGTGTTACTAGTCTAGTATCGTTAGGTGTGTTACTAGTCTAGTTTAGTATCGTTAGGTGTGTTACTAGTCTAGTTAGTATCGTTAGGTGTGTTACTCATCTAGTATCGTTAGGTGTGTTACCAGTCTAGTATCGTTAGGTGTGTTACTAGTTTAGTTTAGTATCGTTAGGTGTGTTACTAGTTAGTATCGTTAGGTGTGTTACTCGTCTAGTATCGTTAGGTGTGTTACCAGTCTAGTATCGTTAGGTGTGTTACTAGTTTAGTTTAGTATCGTTAGGTGTGTTACTAGTTTAGTTTAGTATCGTTAGGTGTGTTACTAGTTTAGTTTAGTATCGTTAGGTGTGTTACTAGTCTAGTATCGTTAGGTGTGTTACTAGTTTAGTTTATTATCGTTAGGTGTGTTACTAGTCTAGTATCGTTAGGTGTGTTACTAGTCTAGTTTAGTATCGTTAGGTCTGTTACTAGTTTAGTTTAGTATCATTAGGTGTGTTACTAGTTTAGTCTAGTATCGTTAGGTGTGTTACTAGTTTAGTATCGTTAGGTGTGTTACTAGTTCAGTATCGTTAGGTCTGTTACTAGTTTAGTTTAGTATCATTAGGTGTGTTACTAGTCTAGTCTAGTATCGTTAGGTGTGTTACTAGTTTAGTATCGTTAGGTCTGTTACTAGTTTAGTTTAGTATCGTTAGGTGTGTTACTAGTCTAGTATCGTTAGGTGTGTTACTAGTCTAGTTTAGTATCGTTAGGTCTGTTACTAGTTTAGTTTAGTATCATTAGGTGTGTTACTAGTCTAGTCTAGTATCGTTAGGTGTGTTACTAGTTTAGTATCGTTAGGTGTGTTACTAGTTCAGTATCGTTAGGTCTGTTCTAGTTTAGTTTAGTATCGTTAGGTGTGTTACTAGTCTAGTCTAGTATCGTTAGGTGTGTTACTAGTTTAGTATCGTTAGGTCTGTTACTAGTTTAGTTTAGTATCATTAGGTGTGTTACTAGTCTAGTCTAGTATCGTTAGGTGTGTTACTAGTTTAGTATCGTTAGGTGTGTTACTAGTTTAGTATCGTTAGGTGTGTCACTAGTCTAGTATCGTTAGGTGTGTTGCTAGTTTAGTATCGTTAGGTGTGTTACTAGTCTAGTATCGTTAGGTGTGTTACTAGTTTCGTATCGTTAGGTGTGTTACTCGTCTAGTTTAGTATCGTTAGGTGTGTTACTAGTTTAGTATCATTAGGTGTGTTACTAGTTTAGTATCGTTAGGTGTGTCACTAGTCTAGTATCGTTAGGTGTGTTGCTAGTTTAGTATCGTTAGGTGTGTGTCTAGTCTAGTATCGTTAGGTGTGTTACTAGTCTAGTTTAGTATCGTTAGGTGTGTTACTAGTTTCGTATCGTTAGGTGTGTTACTAGTCTAGTTTCGTATCGTTAGGTGTGTTGCTAGTTTAGTATCGTTAGGTGTGTTAATAGTCTAGTTTAGTATCGTTAGGTGTGTTACTAGTCTAGTTCAGTATCGTTAGGTGTGTTACTAGTCTAGTATCGTTAGGTGTGTTACTAGTCTAGTTTAGTATCGTTAGGTGTGTTGCTAGTTTAGTATCGTTAGGTGTGTTACTAGTCTAGTATCGTTAGGTGTGTTACTAGTCTAGTATCGTTAGGTGTGTTACTAGTCTAGTTCAGTATCGTTAGGTGTGTTACTAGTCTAGTATCGTTAGGTGTGTTACTAGTCTAGTTTAGTATCGTTAGGTGTGTTGCTAGTTTAGTATCGTTAGGTGTGTTACTAGTCTAGTATCGTTAGGTGTGTTACTAGTCTAGTTTCGTATCGTTAGGTGTGTTACTAGTCTAGTTTAGTATCGTTAGGTGTGTTGCTAGTTTAGTATCGTTAGGTGTGTTAATAGTCTAGTTTAGTATCGTTAGGTGTGTTACTAGTCTAGTTTAGTATCGTTAGGTGTGTTACTAGTCTAGTATCGTTAGGTGTGTTACTAGTCTAGTTTAGTATCGTTAGGTGTGTTACTAGTCTAGTTTAGTATCGTTAGGTGTGTTACTCGTCTAGTATCGTTAGGTGTGTTACCAGTCTAGTATCGTTAGGTGTGTTACTAGTTTAGTTTAGTATCGTTAGGTGTGTTACTAGTTTAGTTTAGTATCGTTAGGTGTGTTACTAGTCTAGTATCGTTAGGTGTGTTACTAGTCTAGTTTAGTATCGTTAGGTGTGTTACTAGTCTAGTATCGTTAGGTGTGTTACTAGTCTAGTTTAGTATCGTTAGGTGTGTTACTAGTTTAGTTTAGTATCATTAGGTGTGTTACTAGTTTAGTTTATTATCGTTAGGTGTGTTACTAGTCTAGTATCGTTAGGTGTGTTACTAGTCTAGTTTAGTATCGTTAGGTGTGTTACTAGTTTAGTTTAGTATCATTAGGTGTGTTACTAGTCTAGTCTAGTATCGTTAGGTGTGTTACTAGTTTAGTATCGTTAGGTGTGTTACTAGTTCAGTATCGTTAGGTCTGTTACTAGTTTAGTTTAGTATCGTTAGGTGTGTTACTAGTCTAGTCTAGTATCGTTAGGTGTGTTACTAGTTTAGTATTGTTAGGTCTGTTACTAGTTTAGTTTAGTATCGTTAGGTGTGTTACTAGTCTAGTATCGTTAGGTGTGTTACTAGTCTAGTTTAGTATCGTTAGGTCTGTTACTAGTTTAGTTTAGTATCATTAGGTGTGTTACGTGTCTAGTCTAGTATCGTTAGGTGTGTTACTAGTTTAGTATCGTTAGGTGTGTTACTAGTTCAGTATCGTTAGGTCTGTTACTAGTTTAGTTTAGTATCGTTAGGTGTGTTACTAGTCTAGTCTAGTATCGTTAGGTGTGTTACTAGTTTAGTATCGTTAGGTCTGTTACTAGTTTAGTTTAGTATCGTTAGGTGTGTTACTAGTCTAGTCTAGTATCGTTAGGTGTGTTACTAGTTTAGTATCGTTAGGTGTGTTACTAGTTTAGTATCGTTAGGTGTGTTACTAGTTTAGTAACGTTCGGTGTGTTACTAGTTTAGTATCGTTCGGTGTGTTCCTAGTCTAGTATCGTTAGGTCTGTTACTAGTTTAGTTTAGCATCGTTAGGTGTTACTAGTCTAGTCTCGTATCGTTAGGTGTGTTACTAGTTTAGTATCGTAGGTCTGTTACTAGTTTAGTTTAATATCGTTAGGTGTGTTACTAGTTTAGTATCGTTAGGTGTGTTACTAGTTTAGTATCGTTCGGTGTGTTCCTAGTCTAGTATCGTTAGGTCTGTTACTAGTTTAGTTTAGCATCGTTAGGTGTTACTAGTCTAGTTTAGTATCGTTAGGTGTGTTACTAGTTTAGTATCGTTAGGTGTGTACTAGTGTAGTATCGTTAGGTGTGTTACTCGTCTAGTTTTAGTATTGTTAGGTGTGTTAGTAGTTTAGTTTATTATCGTTAGGTGTGTTACTAGTTTAGTATCGTTAGGTGTGTTACTAGTTTAGTATCGTTAGGTGTGTTACTAGTCTAGTATCGTTAGGTGTGTTGCTAGTTTAGTATCGTTAGGTGTGTTACTCGTCTAGTATCGTTAGGTGTGTTACCAGTCTAGTATCGTTAGGTGTGTTACTAGTTAGTTTAGTATCGTTAGGTGTGTTACTAGTTTAGTTTAGTATCGTTAGGTGTGTTACTAGTTTAGTTTAGTATCGTTAGGTGTGTTACTAGTCTAGTATCGTTAGGTGTGTTACTAGTTTAGTTTATTTATCGTTAGGTGTGTTACTAGTCTAGTATCGTTAGGTGTGTTACTAGTCTAGTTTAGTATCGTTAGGTCTGTTACTAGTTTAGTTAGTATCATTAGGTGTGTTACTAGTTTTAGTCTAGTATCGTTAGGTGTGTTACTAGTTTAGTATCGTTAGGTGTGTTACTAGTTCAGTATCGTTAGGTCTGTTACTAGTTTTAGTTTAGTATCATTAAGGTGTGTTAGCTAGTCTAGTCTAGTATCGTTAGGTGTGTTACAGTTTAGTATCGTTAGGTCTGTTACTAGTTTAGTTTAGTATCGTTAGTGTGTTACTAGTCTAGTATCGTTAGTGTGTTACTAGTCTAGTTTAGTATCGTTAGGTCTGTTACTAGTTTAGTTTAGTATCATTAGGTGTGTTACTAGTCTAGTTCTAGTATCGTTAGGTGTGTTACTAGTTTAGTATCGTTAGGTGTGTTACTAGTTCAGTATCGTTAGGTCTGTTTCTAGTTTAGTTTAGTATCGTTAGGTGTGTTACTAGTTCTAGTCTAGTATCGTTAGGTGTGTTACTAGTTTAGTATCGTTAGGTCTGTTACTAGTTTAGTTTAGTATCATTTAGGTGTGTTACTGAGTTTAGTATCGTTAGGTGTGTTACTAGTTTAGTATCGTTAGGTGTGTTACTAGTTTAGTATCGTTAGGTGTGTTACTAGTTTAGTATCGTTAGGTGTGTTACTAGTTCTAGTATCGTTAGGTGTGTTACTAGTCTAGTTTAGTATCGTTAGGTGTGTTACTAGTTTAGTATCATTAGGTGTGTTACTAGTTTAGTATCGTTAGGTGTGTTACTAGTTTAGTATCGTTAGGTGTGTTACTAGTTTAGTATCGTTAGGTGTGTTACTAGTTTAGTATCGTTAGGTGTGTTACTAGTTTAGTATCGTTAGGTGTGTTACTAGTCTAGTATCGTTAGGTGTGTTACTAGTCTAGTATCGTTAGGTGTGTTACTAGTTTAGTATCGTTAGGTGTGTTACTCGTCTAGTTTAGTATCGTTAGGTGTGTTACTAGTTTAGTATCGTTAGGTGTGTTACTAGTCTAGTATCGTTAGGTGTGTTACTAGTCTAGTTTAGTATCGTTAGGTGTGTTACTAGTCTAGTTTAGTATCGTTAGGTGTGTTACTAGTTTAGTATCGTTAGGTGTGTTACTAGTTTAGTATCGTTAGGTGTGTTACTAGTTTAGTATCGTTAGGTGTGTTACTAGTTTAGTTTAGTATCGTTAGGTGTGTTACTAGTTTAGTTTAGTATCGTTAGGTGTGTTACTAGTCTAGTTTAGTATCGTTAGGTGTGTTACTAGTCTAGTTTAGTATCGTTAGGTGTGTTACTAGTCTAGTATCGTTAGGTGTGTTACTAGTCTAGTTTAGTATCGTTAGGTGTGTTACTAGTTAGTTTAGTATCGTTAGGTGTGTTACTAGTTAGTATCGTTAGGTGTGTTACTAGTTTAGTATCGTTAGGTGTGTTACTAGTTTAGTTTAGTATCGTTAGGTGTGTTACTAGTCTAGTATCGTTAGGTGTGTTACTAGTCTAGTTTAGTATCGTTAGGTGTGTTACTAGTTTAGTATCGTTAGGTGTGTTACTAGTTAGTATCGTTAGGTGTGTTACTAGTTTAGTTTAGTATCGTTAGGTGTGTTACTAGTCTAGTCTAGTATCGTTAGGTGTGTTACTAGTTTAGTATCGTTAGGTGTGTTACTAGTTTAGTTTAGTATCGTTAGGTGTGTTACTAGTCTAGTATCGTTAGGTGTGTTACTAGTTTAGTTTAGTATCGTTAGGTGTGTTACTAGTCTAGTCTAGTATCGTTAGGTGTGTTACTAGTTTAGTATCGTTAGGTGTGTTACTAGTTCAGTATCGTTAGGTCTGTTACTAGTTTAGTTTAGTATCGTTAGGTGTGTTACTAGTCTAGTCTAGTATCGTTAGGTGTGTTACTAGTTTAGTATCGTTAGGTGTGTTACTAGTTTAGTTTAGTATCGTTAGGTGTGTTACTAGTTTAGTATCGTTAGGTGTGTTACTAGTTTAGTATCGTTAGGTGTGTTACTAGTTTAGTATCGTTAGGTGTGTTACTAGTTTAGTAACGTTCGGTGTGTTACTAGTTTAGTATCGTTCGGTGTGTTCCTAGTCTAGTATCGTTAGGTCTGTTACTAGTTTAGTTTAGTATCGTTAGGTGTGTTACTAGTTTAGTATCGTTAGGTGTGTTACTAGTTTAGTATCGTTAGGTCTGTTACTAGTTTAGTTTAGTATCGTTAGGTGTGTTACTAGTTTAGTATCGTTAGGTGTGTTACTAGTTTAGTATCGTTCGGTGTGTTCCTAGTCTAGTATCGTTAGGTCTGTTACTAGTTTAGTTTAGCATCGTTAGGTGTTACTAGTCTAGTTTAGTATCGTTAGGTGTGTTACTAGTTTAGTATCGTTAGGTGTGTTACTAGTGTAGTATCGTTAGGTGTGTTACTCGTCTAGTTTAGTATTGTTAGGTGTGTTAGTAGTTTAGTTTATTATCGTTAGGTGTGTTACTAGTTTAGTATCGTTAGGTGTGTTACTAGTTTAGTATCGTTAGGTGTGTTACTAGTTTAGTATCGTTAGGTGTGTTACTAGTTTAGTATCGTTAGGTGTGTTGCTAGTTTAGTATCGTTAGGTGTGTTACTAGTTTAGTATCGTTAGGTGTGTTGCTAGTTTAGTATCGTTAGGTGTGTTACTAGTCTAGTATCGTTAGGTGTGTTACTAGTCTAGTTTAGTATCGTTAGGTCTGTTACTAGTTTAGTTTAGTATCATTAGGTGTGTTACTAGTCTAGTCTAGTATCGTTAGGTGTGTTACTAGTTTAGTATCGTTAGGTCTGTTACTAGTTTAGTTTAGTATCGTTAGGTGTGTTACTAGTCTAGTCTAGTATCGTTAGGTGTGTTACTAGTTTAGTATCTTTAGGTCTGTTACTAGTTTAGTTTAGTATCGTTAGGTGTGTTACTAGTCTAGTCTAGTATCGTTAGGTGTGTTACTAGTTTAGTCTAGTATCGTTAGGTGTGTTACTAGTTTAGTCTAGTATCGTTAGGTATGTTACTAGTTTAGTCTAGTATCGTTAGGTGTGTTACTCGTCTAGTTTAGTATCGTTAGGTGTGTTACTAGTTTAGTATCGTTAGGTGTGTTACTAGTCTAGTATCGTTAGGTGTGTTACTAGTTTAGTATCGTTAGGTGTGTTACTAGTTTAGTTTAGTATCGTTAGGTGTGTTACTAGTCTAGTATCGTTAGGTGTGTTACTAGTTTAGTTTAGTATCGTTAGGTGTGTTACTAGTCTAGTATCGTTAGGTGTGTTACTAGTTTGTTTAGTATCGTTAGGTGTGTTACTAGTTTAGTATCGTTAGGTCTGTTACTAGTTTAGTTTAGTATCGTTAGGTGTGTTACTAGTCTAGTCTAGTATCGTTAGGTGTGTTACTAGTTTAGTATCGTTAGGTGTGTTACTAGTTCAGTATCGTTAGGTCTGTTACTAGTTTAGTTTAGTATCGTTAGGTGTGTTACTAGTCTAGTCTAGTATCGTTAGGTGTGTTACTAGTTTAGTATCGTTAGGTCTGTTACTAGTTTAGTTTAGTATCGTTAGGTGTGTTACTAGTTTAGTATCGTTAGGTCTGTTACTAGTTTCGTTTAGTATCGTTAGGTCTGTTACTAGTTTAGTTTAGTATCGTTAGGTGTGTTACTAGTCTAGTATCGTTAGGTGTGTTACTAGTTTAGTATCGTTAGGTGTGTTCCTAGTCTAGTATCGTTAGGTGTGTTACTAGTCTAGTCTAGTATCGTTAGGTGTGTTACTAGTTTAGTATCGTTAGGTCTGTTACTAGTTTAGTTTAGTATCGTTAGGTGTGTTACTAGTCTAGTCTAGTATCGTTAGGTGTGTTACTAGTTTAGTATCGTTAGGTGTGTTACTAGTTTAGTTTAGTATCGTTAGGTGTGTTACTAGTTTAGTTTAGTATCGTTAGGTGTGTTACTAGTTTAGTTTAGTATCGTTAGGTGTGTTACTAGTCTAGTCTAGTATCGTTAGGTGTGTTACTAGTTTAGTATCGTTAGGTGTGTTACTAGTCTAGTATCGTTAGGTGTGTTACTAGTCTAGTTTAGTATCGTTAGGTGTGTTGCTAGTTTAGTATCGTTAGGTGTGTTACTAGTCTAGTTTAGTATCGTTAGGTGTGTTACTAGTTTAGTATCGTTAGGTGTGTTACTAGTCTAGTTTAGTATCGTTAGGTGTGTTACTAGTCTAGTATCGTTAGGAGGTTTGTTTCAGAAGGCTTGTGCCGCTGACCCGGTAGGCGTCTGGTGACACTTGATGACAAAAGCGTCCATAACATAATAATGTGTTGGATTCATCATTCATTCAATAACATGCGTGTCTGGATAGGAGGAGAACTAATTGTAAGCAGCATGTTTTCCAGAAATCACATCTTAAGTTCCATCAAGAGAAACATGAAAGCTCATTGCCTTTTACTCTTCTATTGGAATTCTGTCTGTTAGGCGTTAACTTTTATTGGACGAATCAACAACTTGTTGATGAGACAACAAATTGAGAGGTTGATCAATCTGACTTTACAGATGACAAAGAGAAATGTATGGAGATGAACTGGAAAGGTAAGGATACTGATCAAACACGAAGGAGGGGAAAAGTAATGCTAAGTATACTTAGAATGCAGGACCATAAGTTGCAAAGTTGTTTTTCAGAAATGGGCTTGTTCAATGAAGATCACTGTGAAGTGAAGAAGGCCTTCGTCTGTGAGGTCTTCATCTAGTAGTTCTCAGAACAGAGATCATGATTTCTGTATCTGTTCTCAAATTTTCTATGCAAATGAACAAAAGAACAAAAGCTTAATTGATTATCCATCCATCATCCATATTACTGGAATTATTTCATACATATTATACATACATTTGGTATGAACATGTGGTCTGCATAATCCAATCACAAATGGACAGATGTGATCGCATTGAGATCCAATCATTCCAGACCATGGGCAGAGGTGCCGTTCTTACATTTGGCAGATTCAAGCATTCATGATTGATAGGTTAATGGAACAAGTGCTCATAATTATTGGGAGTTGTGGATGTATTAATCAAAAATACCAACAACACAATGGTGTTGAGAAGTAGTATTGCGCATATTATTAGGTAATATTGCAGGGTAACAGGGGTGTACTGGGGAAGAAATTCAGCAATGGACATATGCCCGGGCCCGGGGGGTGGGTTGTGGGGCTGGGAGTCTCGGCGTCTTACATAAGTACATTTGTATTATACTAAATGGGAAATGGATTGCTTTTATATCGCACTTTTATCCAAAGAGCTTTACAGTTGCCTCACATTCACCCATTACCTACACCATATCATAGGACACCGCAGATGCATACTCTCGTCGAAAAAGAGAAAAAAAATGGTTATTTCAATACCAATTGAGATAAAAAAATAGAATTAATCATGCAAGGTAACAACCAACACGTCAGGAGCAGGTAGGGTTAGGTGGTGTCTTGCTCAGGGACACCTCCACACTTAGCTAGACGGAGCCCGGGATCGAACCAGCAACCTTCCTGTTGCCAGACAACCGCACTTACAGCACAAATTATTCCATTCTTCCGTACTGAAAACAAATGAAAAGATCCTAAAATCAGTCCTAAAATAAATACAATGACATAACATGGCCCACAGAGGGAGCAAATGAAATGGGTTGGATGACGGGAGTATTTTCCATGTTGATTTGTGCCCCACACACCACTCCAGATTCAACGTTTATTGCTCTTTACAGTCCTACCACACGAACCCCCACCAACTGGGGGTCACTCGAGGAAGCACACCTTTCAACAATGGTGGCGCAACACAAATGATACAGATAAAGAATGGATAAACACACAAAACACACCACAAATAACACTAAGACTGGAACACATGAACATTGCTTCATAACCATAGACTGGAAAATAAATGGACAAACCAATTGGGTTAAAGACAGCCTACATGTCAGGATGATTGCTCAATTCTCTCATCCGATGGGATAGTGTTACTAAATAAGCCATGATCGGTTTACTTGTGATCAATGCAACTCTATAACAACGCCGATTGCCTTGGGCTGCCTCTAACGTATGTCGGGTATGGGTGACAGTTTTATGTACATTGCGGAAGAAAGGTAGCAAAGTCAAAGTGTTTTATTTGTCAAATGTACATCACAACACAGGGACATTCTGGACAGTGAGTACAATACATATATATAGCTTAACACAGACCAAGGAAATCCAGCACATGGAAAAAGGAAAGTAGAGAATAAAAAATAAAAACGCATAATAAACAAATAAGTAAATAATAAGATTCAATCGTCTGCAGGATCTGCAGTATGTAAGATGGCTGCTTCCATGAAATCAAGGAAGTCACCCCAGATATCCTGGAATGTAAAGGGCTTCTTCTTTAAGTTGCAAGTTATTTTTTCATGAGGTAATCTCCTTAAACCACACTATGACACCCGGAGGGGCACCGCTTTTCCAATTCAAGGCAATACGTTTGTTCGCAGCAATACAGCCATCTTTATGAATCTAATCTGTTTCTTTTTTATACCAAGTAGTGAGGAGTCATCACCCAAGAGTACAAGACCAGGATCTAACTGGATGTTTGATTTAATCACAGACGATAGAGTATGAGCTATGGTATTCCAGTAGGTGTTCAGCTTTGTGCACACCCAGAACATATGCAGAAGAATTTTACATCTTGGGCAATATTTGCTGTATTTGGAATTTATTTTATTTAGCCTCTCTGGGGTTAAGTACGTACTCTATATACTCTATGTATTAGGTTAAACTGGAGATCCTCAAATACAAGGCAATCAATTTGACATTTTATACATGCTGTCAGGAGCTCATTATCCCCAAGTAAGGTCTGTAATCCATTGTATATAGAAGAGATGAAGACTTTTATACTCCTCCTATCAAACAAGAGCCTATCTACCGGAGGAGATGACACAGGCTGAACCGACCTCCATATTGTGTAGCAATGTAATGTCTTACTTGAAGGTACTTGTACTAATTAGATTGGGGTACCTTGAATTTGGAAACAAGCTGCTGAAAAGTGAGTAATACATTATCATGAAATAGATGTCCAAAAGTCTTTATTTCTCTGTTAAACCAGCTTTGTGTAATACCATCTCTCAGAGCCTGTGGTAGGAGAGGGTTATTGTGGAAAGGTTTCAGTTTGTATAGGGATTTAGTTCTTCCTGTCCACCTGCGAACTTCAGTCCAAATGTTCAAAGAATGTTTTGTGATGGGGTTTGTAATTAAACCACATGCCTTTTTATGTGGAGTAATATAAGGGAGAGATGCCAATGGAATACAAGGGAGGAGGTGCTCCTCAATTAATTTCCAAGATGGGGATTCTGGCAGAGTATTCTGCCAAATCCATACCGCTTTAAGTTGCGAGGTAGGTATGCCTTCAGAGCATCCCAAATAACTCCAGGACAAGCTGAATTATCATTCGTACCAAAATATATCAATATGTGTATTTATGTATTCTAAAAAATTGGGGATGTTTAGCAGACAGATACCAAACCTCCAGCGACTAGAAGCCGGTACTGATGGGGGAACAGGAACATCTACGAGTAAAGGAGAGTGGTCGGAAATAGACTTTGCCAGGTATTTGCACCCTGACATTAAATGTGCTTTGTTCGCAGGCAAAGGGAGGAGATCGAATAACTGTTATGGACAGGGGAATAAAATGAGGACTCAACTCACTCAACTCAATGCATATGGGCAGGACATAGACGGACTCACAGGCTGCATAATGGCTGTGTACATTTCTGCACAGACTGTGTGATCCCAACCAAGACTGTGCACTGCTTCCCCAACAACAAACCCTGGGTGACTAAAGACATCAAGGCATCACTGAACAGGAAGAAAGCGGCCTTCAGGAGTGGAGACAAGGAGGAGATGAAGAAGGTGCAGAGAGAACTGAGGGAAAAGATCACAGAGGGCAAGGAGAGCTACAGAAGAAAGCTTGAGAGGAAGCTCCAACAGAAGAACCTCAGGGAGGTGTGGAGTGGCATGAGAACCATCACTGGCCATGGAGCAAAGACCATCCAGGGGAGGGAGGGAAACCTGGATGAGGCCAATGAGTTAAACCTGTTCTTCAACAGGTTTGACGATGTGGCTCCTCTCCACCCTCCCCCAGCTCCCTGTGACTCCCCCCCTTCTCCTTCTCCCCCCTCCCCCCTCCTCCCTCTCCTCTCCTCCCTCTCTTCTCTCCAGGGCCAATCACCATCACGGCAGAGGATGTGAGAAGTGAACTCGGCAGACTACGCCCAGGCAAGGCCGCAGGGCCTGACGGCCTCAGCCCCAGAGTGCTCAAGGTGTGTGCAACTCAGCTGTGCGGCGTCTTCCACATCTTCAACCTGAGCCTGAGCACGACGATCGTCCCTGTCCTGTGGAAAACATCATGCCTGGTTCCTGTCCCCAAGAAAAGACATGCAAACACCCTCAGTGACTACAGACCAGTGGCTTTG
Organism: Coryphaenoides rupestris; assembly: GCA_002895965.2. Taxonomy (NCBI): domain Eukaryota; kingdom Metazoa; phylum Chordata; class Actinopteri; order Gadiformes; family Macrouridae; genus Coryphaenoides; species Coryphaenoides rupestris. Next base: position 79,930 of record PIJE02000090.1, read on the forward strand.
ACTTCACATGTCATGAAGTCGCTGGAGAGGCTAGTCTTGACTAGCCAACAAGACCAAAGGTTTTCATTTCCATATGCACTATTGCTTTCCATTTACCTCGGAAGTCGGAGCTGGGAATGACGTCACACCCGAGTTTACCGCGTTCCACTTACTACAAGTCGAGGGACGCCTCCAGGAAAACTTTTGTTGTGCTTTGGTTTGCTCGAGCCAGTTGTTAGCAATACCAGTTGATAAAACGTATTACGCGGCATTTTGCGCATACAAACCATAGCAACATGTCCACAGATAGAAGTTGGACAGTACTGTGTGTACGACTGATTTAATGAGACACAAATAGACAGAAGTGCTAAAAAACAGTATATTACTACAGCTTTCTACTGTTGATACGTGGATGGCCATCTTGGATTTCGAAGTCGGGATTGTGCGATTCTTCCAACTTTCCGAGTCAGATATCGGACTTCAGGGGGCGTTCTAGTTGCAATTTCCGACTGGGAACTCAGAAATTCCGACTTCCGAGTACAAATGGAATGCAGCATATTTTAGCAGCCTGGGTTAGATTGGTCTGTTGCACTGGTTCATATTGTGTGCTGCCATCTACTGGTCAGGAGGACTCAGTCAAGCATGAGCAAGAGACAGTGGTGGATTTATATTGTTGATACATTTATTTTGGATACGCTTGGAGACTATTTGTCTGTAAGTCAACTGACATCAAATACATGCAAAAATGTTTTTGTGTTGATTCATGTAGTTTGACCATGGCCCATTTTGACCCTCGCATTTTTACATTTTTACAAAACATTGAAAGAAAGTAGTAGGCTATAGCATTTTGTATAGTGTTGTAGGTTTGTACTATATTCGACTATATAAGAAATGTCCATTAAAGAAAACTTCTCTATGAAGAAGACTTCAGTAAAGAAGTCACTTCACGGTCTAGTTTTTCCTCGTTCCTTTCCGAGACAGCCTTGATGGCCTGTGCAATCAAAACAGTTAAAAAGGTTTAATATCATTTTCAAAACTGTATTGTAAAAAAAATGTGTAATGGACTAAAGAAAACAGTGGTAATTCAATTAAGTCTTTCATACAACAGCAAATGTAGCCGATGGAATTCGCAGAACATGACACGCTATCTAATGCACTGTGGAATGTCTAGTTTAGTATCGTTAGGTGTGTTAATAGTCTAGTTTAGCATCGTTAGGTGTGTTAATAGTCTAGTTTAGCATCGTTAGGTGTGTTAAGTCTAGTGTAGTATCGTTAGGTGTGTTTTAGTTGAACGGGTCCAGGGGGCTGCAGCAGCTTCATCTTCCAGCTGATGTGCAAGCGGATATATAAACGCTCTACTGATATGTAACTAAATGAACGGTTTACACCAGACCGCATCGCACCACGCGTCCCCGCTCCGTTTACCTTGTAATTCAAACGATCCAACTCTTTATTTACACTTCATCGGTGGACAGTCGCAGGCTCCCAATAAAGCTTCGGTCTTTTGAAAATGGCGTCATCAATGGAAAAAACAGAGATAAACAGAGAGCCAGTGCGCATGCGCACACCCCACCACGCCAAATAGGCTATTAAGTGCCTATATATATATATATATATATATAGGCGATTAAGTGCCTATGTATGTATGTATGTATGTATGTATATATATATAGGCTATTAAGTGCCTATGTATATATATATATATATATATCTTTTTTATATTTATTTATTTATTTATTTTATTAACAGTCTCTGGAACCTTCGCCATAGTGCGCGATTCATATGCGTCGTTCTTTACGGCGTTAATTTATTTATAATTATTTTGGTATTATTTTTTATTAATATATAGATCTTTTTATTATTATTATTATTTTAAATATATTTGATTCATCAACATTAAAGCCTGATGTTGGTAACCCCAGGTTGCACATCAGCTGTTGGTACCACCTCGACTCGCTTGGAACCTCGACGGAGCTGGTACTAAAAAAGAAACCGTAAAAGTGTCGAGTGGAAACGTTCTAAAGTCAGCCGGTCCGGTACTATGCAGTGGAAAAGCGGCAGTAGCGCTGCTGCCATGGACACATGATAGCTGTGTGTGTGGCAGTGCAGTCTTTATTTGCTAATCGCCACAACCTGATAAAGTACACGAAAAATCCTAATTACATGTGGACTAATAAGCATATGAAGACTTTTGAATGAAGATGTATGAGCATAGGTATAGGTGTTGAAGCTATTTTAATGTAGAATAGCAAGCTGTTAATATACTAGGTTACCAGCACCAAAAGTTCGGACACACTTTCTCATTCAATGGTTTTTCTTTATTTTTATTATTTTCTACATTGTATATTCATACTGAAGACATCAAACAAAAAAACATGAAATATGACCAAAATAATGTTTTATATTTTAGATTCTTCAAAGTAGCCACCTTTTGCTTTGAAGCTTTGCACACTCTTGGCATCCTCTCAGTCAGCTTCATGAGGTGGTCACCTGGAATGGTTTTCAACATCTTAAAGGCGTTCCCAGAGGTGCTGAGCGCTTGTTGGTGGCTTATCCTTCATTCTGCGTCCAACTCATCCCAGACCATCTCAATTTGGTTTAGGTCGGGTGATTGTGGAGGCCAGGTCACCTGAAGCAGCACTCCATCACTCTCCTTCTTGGTCAAATATCCCTTACATAGCCTGGGGGTCTGTTTGGGGTCCTTGTCCTGTTGAAAAACAAATGATAGTCCCACTAAGCACAGACCAGATGGGATGGCATGTCACTGCAGAATGCTGTGGTAGCCATGCTGGTTAAGAGTGCCTTGAATTCTGAATAAATCACCAAGTGTATTAGGTGTGTGATCAACCATTGTTGATCACTGTTAAGATAAGATAGAACTTTATTAATCCCGAAGGAAATTCTTCTGTTGACGCTGCTGCTGTCTGGTAGACGTTACCGGAGCATCCAGGCACAGACTACCAGACTCAAAAACAGATTTTTCTCCCAGGCCATCAGGCTTCTCAACCAGCAACACCGATCTCATTGATCATATTGATCACTTTACATGTACATATATATAAAAATATTCTGGTTTGTTTAACACTATTACTACATAATTCCATGTTTTCTTCCATAGTTGTGATGTCTTCAGTATTAGTCTACAATAGAAAATAATTAAAATAAAGGTAGGGAAAAAGAAATACCATTGAATGAGAAGGGGTGTCCAAACTTTTGGCTGGTACTATATACAGTACACACACACACACACAATTGGCCTCACCTGGCCCAGTTAGAGTCTGGGGGTGGGGCTGCAAGGCTGTGGTGCATTGGCAGTGTACCACAGGTTAAGTCAGCCACCAGCACACACACTCGAGGAGCGCTAGCATTCTAGCTAAAGAACGTCTGCTCCATGTCATGTCACTTTACCTGCACCCTTTTGCAATAAACTGGACTTTCAATGGCACTACTGCCTGTGTCTTTGGAGGAGCCCTGAACTAAGCCACATGACGTAGCATTGTTGCTGGAGACTATGCTACACTGGTGCTCAATGTGGGGCCCTCCGGGAACAAAGGACACACAGCCACCTCCCAGCACCAGCCCTTCCCTCATGGCGGAGTTGGGCACCGATGGGGCCCAGCAGAGGACTGGGGTGGCGACTCCTGTTGCTAGCAAGCCCTGCAACCAGCCTGGAGCAGGGGGGGTGGAATTTAGCCAATGTCGTCTGGCGGAGGGTGGCCCTAATGGGAGCTGTCCCGGGCCCTCCACCACGGCCTAGCTGCCAAACCCCTACCCAGCCCATCCAGACAGCCTGGCAACTCTCACACCCAGACAAACCTCTGCCAACAAAGGCAGCAGCCTGGGTCTCCAGGGTCTTGGAGGAGCCCTGAACTTAGCCACAAGATGTGGCATTGTGGCTAGAGACTATGCTACAATCACAATAAACACTTTCTTGTCTTGTCATTTGCTGCCATAGACCTAATTTGGAATAACACAATTGTGACATGTTTTGGAAACAATATCTTTATTATCAATATGAAATTGAGAACAGTATCTGAACCATTTCTTCAGTTCAGTAGAGACCAACAAAGTGAACTCACGAGGGTCCTGCTGGAACCAAGTCTAACGTGCCGTGTTGCTAGATTTAAACGCACATGAGTATATTTCTAATGAACTCGTTGAGGTAATAAATGTTCAAACATGGAAAGCGGTTTATATCTGTAATACTTGACAGTTACTCGTGCATTTATTTAACATGGTTGGAAGAATGAGCAGTAACAGGAACTGACTGCAACTTGGGTGCACTTGCTTATTCAAAGCACAATTCTAAAATAATATTTCTTTAACATTATATAATAAAAAAACAGGTGTCTAAGACCAACCTACTCTCATAAGTGACAGAACTACGGATGCCAAGCTCCTGACTAGAAGATAAATGTTATCTTCTTCAACCCGTTCTATTAATAAGGTCAAAAACCACTATCACAAAGTCCTTGAAAACCTAACATGGTCTTTAAATAAAAATGTTATTGGGTCTTCAAATATCAAAAGCCAGCCATCTTTTTATAATTTACAGAAAAAAGTGGGTTTGCAACACAGTCACAGTTTATATATATATATATAGAAACCTACTTAAATTGAACAGAAATAATGGTCAGAACAAATTAAAGCACTTGTGTATGAACACTTGACAAGTTCAAGTTATTATTTTTTTTTTTTTCCATTCCACTTCAAGCATAGCTTAGGTTTCCCTCAGTGACCAAGAAGCCCAGTGCCTGCACAAAAACACACAAATATACACAGATTAGAGTATATTGTCTTCTCATTAATCCGCCAATTCTTTCATCTAAATGAAAAAAAATTTGCCAGCTGGGAAAGCTGTTAAGCTCTCTGTGGTATGTTTTGTGTTAACACAGGAAGTCAAACCGAATTAAAGGGGCTTTACATTGCAGCAAACACTGAAGATTGGGTACTTTAAATATATGAATAAGAAGGCCGGAAGGTTGGTGCAGGAAGAAATACTTGACAGGAACAATTAAGAAATGCATTTAAAGTCATTGAGAATGAGATAGTTAGGTTGGGGTTTGTTACAAAACAAATAAGCAACACTGCTTACCTTTAAATCCTTCTTCAGGCATCCCCACTGAGGAGAAGTGAATGAGAGTATGAGACAATAGCTCTTTATATAGCTCTAATCATATTATTCTGATTCATTCTCAAAGTTAAACTAGTGGAAACGCAGCGCCCCTTACCCTGATAGACATCGTCCATGGCTTCATAATCTGCTATAGGTTCATCAGCCTGCAAACACAACCCCGACATCATGTGTCAAAGCAGAGAAACAACCCAGACTAATACCCTTCACGTCTAAACGTTTCTTTTCACCAGAAAAAAACTAAGTTATAAAAGCATTGTTAACATATCTGATGGAAGCCAGTGATTGGCTGTGGTGAAGTGGTTGGGCGTTCCCTCCAGGAGCCCTACCTTGAGACAAATTATGCTCTCTGGGATGACCCCCAGGCTGCCCAGCGTCGCTGAATCGTCCGTTAGACACTTTCCCTCGATGGAGAGATTCTGGTCAAACGGTGCCACAGAGAAGGCGTGCATGATCTGCAACACACAAAGACTCTTGTAAGCACTCTTGTAAACACAGCTGGTCACAATTTAAAACATGGTTCTGGTTGATATAAAGACACTTGGGTGTGATATAGATATAGTATGATGATGAGCCAACACCTGTATTTTGAGCTCCTTCAGTGTCTGGTTGGCGGAGACGATGAGGGCCTTCTCGCCTCGGAGTTTGCGGTGCCGTGTGCTTCTCCGGATGCTCCCGGACCTCGCCACGCTGGCGGGGCCCGGCGCCAGCATGGCGGCACTGCCGTCACTCATCTTTGCCCGCTTTGCTCCGTCGGCGCTCTGCAGGAGGAGAGAAGGAGAACGGTCACAGGAGGCACGCCACACATACGTCACGCTGCTGATGCAAACCCAGAAGTTCACAATTCTGAGGCAAAATTAACTTCAATCAAAATAGACCTTGATTTCCTAGCCCCGGGTGAGACAATGTGCGCATCAGCTACCTGGTTGAAGTCACTCTCTCCCTCTCCATCAGTCTTGGGCAGCTCCTCCTTCTCCTCCTCCGGCTCCGCCTCTGAACTACTGGCATTCAGCTCAGGAGCTGCCTCCTTTACCACCTGCACGGTAAACGCGGCCATAAACACACATTTGCATCATAACATTCAGGAAACAACTCGGGGACTACACTAGCCATTACATTGCGCATAACTGCAGCAGAATTCATCAAGGTCATCGTTTATCATTTATCTGAATTTGTGATGGCTAGGGTTGGATGGACACAATTCCTCTTAATGTTTGCGGCCCAAGGACAATAAGAGTGATTCGGTATGCGCATGAGCGTATATTTGAGTGAAGAAATATATCTCAAGACACTATGATTTTGACTATACAGTAAATAGCATGAAGTAAAAAATATATTGTTTGACAAAATAATTTGAACCCTAGTCTTTGTCGTCTCAGTTGTCTCAAAATCGATGACAGCCACCACCCAAGCCCTAGGCTGATGGTGTGCAACATATGACTTGTTTACCGCTTTGTCCTCCAGCACCTTGCGAACGTAGACCGTGGCCTGCGTGTACTCCCTCAGGTCCCGCTGCTGCTGGAAGATGAAGCCCTCTCGGCACGCCCAGCACAGCTCTGGCCACAGAACACACACACACACACACATCTCACATGTCTCCTCATCGCCCCGACATGACTTTCAAAGTCTTACGATGGCTGTATTGCCCACGGTACACTGTATTGCACAAGGACTTCCAAAAACTCATCGGCCACTGGAGGATCGGGCTGAGATTATGTGGCGTGAATTCAGCATCGGTTTGACATTGATGATGATACCATGCACATCTGCCATAAGATAAGATAGAACTTGTGCCAGGTTGCATAGCAATACATTACAATTAAACAATAGAGAAATCAACAGAATAATAAAAATAAACTAACAGATTTACTGACTATGACTATCATTTCACTATCATTAAAGCTAAACATGCAATTTCTAGGCATAATTCGATCAACAGATCTTAACCATTAACTTAATGAGAAACCAGGTCTATGTGTGGAGTGTGTGTGTGGTTGTGTGTGAGGTCCAACCACACACACTCTACAGTCGATGCATTTAAAACATTTCCAGAAGAATTTAAAAAGCTGTTTTGTTTTCATTTTGGTATGCATCAGGCCAGATCACATCATTGACATAGCAAAATATTTTATTGCTCACATAATAATTCAGATGATCATTACCAATTCCTGATTCATGGCGCAACTTCAACATTTTATGGAGACGAATAATAAAAAAATACATTCACAGAGTGTGAAAAAAAGTATTGTTTTCCCCCCCCAAAAAAAGATATGATGGTGAATTATGATGGTGAATTCATTAGAAAAAATGTACGGGTCCAAAATGAATGTTTTGTTCATCTCTGTGTAAGATGGCCAACGTTTGGTTTGGCTTCTAACAAGGCTTGTGAGCCTGTTGTATAACGATGTATGTACTATCAAATAGTACATAGTCGTTCAAGTCTCTCAAGTCACTCTGGTAGCAAGTAAATGTTGCAAAATGAATGAATTGCTCTACCACAAAAGAGTCATACGTCCATGCGTACAGTGTGTTCTCCAGTATATTTACCGGGCTGGGTTGTGAACTGCGGAGTGGAGCCGTCCGCCGCTCTGGAACAGTGGAGGGAGACTGGCTGGTCCACGATGAACAGTTTGCTGATCACCTCCCATTCGCTGGGCCAGAGCAAAGCTACACTGTGCAGGAAGAACATCACCACTTGAGACCATGCCGTTGTCGCTGATTACAAACACACCCGTTCACCACTTGAACGCAGTCACAAAAGAGGACAGTTCCTGGTCTGCTCCACTCATTCAACAATAATTCACTAGGATATAACATCAATTCTTGTCTGAGGCATCTGGACACAGCCAGCCATCCCGGGGGAAGCCACAATGGCTGCCTACCTAATGGGTTTCACATGCTTTATCATACCACCAGCTCTAAGAGTGATTAGCCACGACAAGCCGTTCACCTGTCCACCCAGATGTACGCTGGCTAGATCGGTTTACCAGTTGGTACAGTCCACTGGGTGGCTAGTCAGCTTACATCTAGGCGGACACTGGCACTTATTTCAAAATTATCATTTTAGTCACATGATTTTTACACACCTGGTGGTATAATATGTTTAGGGGTCGACCGATATGTTTTTTTCTGGGCCGATACCGATACTTATTAGTAGTAATTAGGGGTCGATAAATGGCCGATAAGCGGATCTGATATTCATAATTTTTCCTATTACAGTATAATCCGCTTATAGTGATCACGGATATAGTGATCAACCGCTTATATGGATCAAAAAGCCTGGGACAGAATCGTTCCTATACAAACACTGTTTAAATAATTCGCTTATAGCGATCAAGCAGTCCGCTTATAGTGATCATTTTGAGTCCTTTTATACATAACATATGTGAGAGAAATTAATAAATTAGGGTAATTTATAGCGGCTCGCACGTGCACGTCTTCAACGGCTGGTGAGCGCTCGTGCTCTTATTTTTGCTAAGATCAGAGACTACGTTTTTTTTCAAGCTCTGTTACGAGTTTTGACTGTTACGGGTTTATGCACTGAAACCGCCAAGCTGCCGCTACAGTATTTGCACTAACTGTCGGCTTATTCGGCACAATATACAGCTTTAAATTACAGCCTAATTATATGTGGAACTCCTGTAAGTTATACAGTGCAGTTTTTTCATATACAGTAGCCTCCTGTAGTGTATTTGATTTATAGCTACACAGTGCAATGCTGTAATTTAATTTGCTATTTGAATCGCGTTTCAAACAGCTGTACTGTAACGTTAGTGTACGGACTGTACAGTATTTTTCTGTTAACTTGCTGTAATAAAATCCAGTAAATAGCAAAGCTGTCTGTTTCATTACTTATACATGTATTAATGGATATAAACTCCTCAAAAAAAGTTTGGAAACGTTATTTCGGTCGATTATTCCTCCCCTTTAATAATACCAATTGGTATTGTATTTTATATCGTTGGAAAGCCTGATTAGTCACCTTTACAACGAGGTACAACTTGTAAGGATCATGCATTCATGGAATGAACAACACAGCTAACCGTGTGGGTAGCGGCCCAAAAAAATGTGCCAAAATCCCCTGCAATATTCTTCTGTTGGTATTCACTCTCGTTTTGAGCTTCAAGTGCTGGCAGGTGTATGCCAGTCACAGGTGTGTGACTGGCACCTGATTGGCACCTAATTGACAGCACTTGTGTGCATGGGTCCTGCAACTTTGTTGAGTTTGTTTGTGCTCCAAGCATAAACATGCCACGTTTGTCCCTTCAGGATAAGGTCAATAGGGCAAGTGGAAGCTGGTGTTCCGGTACGCAGAGTGGCAGCATTATTTGGTGTCAGCCCTGGTACCATTTCCAAACTTAGGACCAAGGTCCGTGAGACTGGTGAGGTCAAAGACAGACCACGAAGTGGCCGTCCCAGGAAGACAACACCCCAAGAAGACCGGTTCCTCACCCTTGCTTCACTGAGGAACCGTAGGCTTTCTTCCAGAGATTTACAGGCAAGATTTGCACAACGGTACCACAGACAGATCTCTGATCAGACGGTGAGGAACAGACTGCACATGGCTGGTCTTCGTGCTTATAAGGCTGCCAGGAAGCCTGCATTGACTGCCCTTCACAGTCAGGCCCGTTTGCGCTGGTTTCGACAGCACCGACAGTGGAACCTAAGAATGTGGGGCAACGTCATGTTCAGTGATGAATCAAGGTTCTGTCTGCGGAAGCTGGATGGCAGGATCAAAGTATGGAGACGGCGTGGAGAGCGCTATGCAGATTGCTGCACAGATCGCGTGACACCTTTCAATGGGGGCAGTGTCATGGTGTGGGGCGGTATCTCTCTCACAGGCAAAACAGAACTTGTCATCATTGAAGGCAATCTCACTGCAGTGAGATATCGGAATGAGATTCTGGAGCCAGTGGCGAGCAGTGTGACCAGGCTAGTGACCAGCATGAGGAGGAGGTGCCAAGCTGTTGTGACTGCGTATGGATCTTCCACACGCTACTGAGGTCCCTGACAGTGTAAAATGAATAAAGTGTAAAAATGGCCAATATGTGTTGTTTTTTCCTTATTACTGTGGGTGAGTGCAATCATCCAATCCACCAAGCAACTCAAAACGAGAGTGAATACCAACAGAAGAATATTGCAGGGGATTTTGGCACATTTTTTTGGGCCGCTACCCACACGGTTAGCTGTGTTGTTCATTCCATGAATGCATGATCCTTACAAGTTGTACCTCGTTGTAAAGGTGACTAATCAGGCTTTCCAACGATATAAAATACAATACCAATTGGTATTATTAAAGGGGAGGAATAATCGACCGAAATAACGTTTCCAAACTTTTTTTGAGGAGTTTATATACAAATGTCAAATTGGATGGTAATCTGCATAAAAAATAAAGAAAATTAGAAAATGTCCGTTATAGTAATCAACCGCTTATAGTGATCAATTAGACCCGGACAAACGTGATCACTATAAGCGGATTACACTGTATTGGAATCGTTATTTTGTATGATCTGATTGCCGATTAAATGAAAAAAAATTCAAATGCGCTCCTTGCGGCAAAATGCATTCCTTGCGGCAAAATGCACTCCTTGCAGCCGGTTGGTGCATTGGCGATTGGCGCAGCCAAAATAATGTGACAAAAGTACAGTATAAATAGTATAAAGTATACTATAAATGGGCGTGTCGAGCCAAAACACTGCAGACTGATTGGTGACCTCTTTCCCACAAAATACGGAGTACAGATTGGCTATTTTGTACCCGTGATGTATAGCCAATCAATAATGCTGCCGGCATTGAGCCAGAGAGAGGCGACTGCATCAGAGCCGCCTGCAAGGAGCGCATTGTAATTTTTCTTCATTTAATCGCCAATCAGATCATACAAAATAACAATTACAATAATCGAAATAATTATCGACCCCTAAATACGGCACCTTTAAATGTTGGCAGGGTAGTGGAATACGAGGCCCCGGCATATGCCGGGACCATCCGACCCGGCTGGGCTGGGAGACCATGTGGGTAGATTGGGGATACTCACTGTTGGAAGTCTCCGTTGACCAGGGACTCGTAGGTGAACATGAAGCCACCGTGGGGACACAGCAGCAGGCTGTTGCCCACACTGGACACGGGGGCGGACTTGGTGGGCCTCCTTGTAAGGGGCAGATAGAGAGACAGCACATGAGGGGCTGTCTCTCTATAGGACAACCATTAAAATGAGACAAAAATGTACCTGATGAATTTCTTCCACTCGTCCACAAAAAACATTGGCACTATGTAGAGGGTGTCTGTGCCCTGGAAGGAAAAGGAACACATCATATGGTCTACAAAGCAGCTCCTCTCAACAGACAAGACTGGTGCAACATATTGAGCTCCTTCCCCAGGTGTGCTGAACCGTTACTGATCCTTCAACACTCGCTGGATAGAACAGTCTAGTATGTTCCCTACCAAATGTGTGGTTCGTTACTCCCTGCTGATGTGATCTAGGAAAGAAAACCCCCCAAGGAAGCATGGGAGGGGAGAGTGGACTCCTCCGCACCTGAGGCCACTTGGTGAGCAGTGGTCGGTTCTTCTCCTGGAACAGGTTGAGCAGCTGGTTCTTCTGGTCCTGGGCCATCATCTTGCTCACTGCCTCGTTGTCCTTCTCCTCTTGCTCCAGCGTCTGGGGGTCACACAACACCCAACACCCAGTGTGCGGTCGTCAGCTCACCTGTTGCTACAAGCAATGTCTTTCTCAAACATTGTGACTCACTTTTGGGTTGATGGATACAGTACAAGTGCAGACTATAGACAGGTGATTAATTAGCTCCCATCTGTCCCAAGTGTTCCTAAAGTAGCCCACAGAATGAGTGAGGAAACTGGTTTTATCTACTGTACTTGTAGAAACTGGTTTTAACTACTGCACTTCTAGAATCTGGAATAGCCTGCCCAGCTACATTAGATATGCAAGCTCTGTTGACATTTTTAGAAGACAACTGAAGACCTACTTATTCTGGAAGGCATTTAGTTAATTTAGTATGTTTTTATCTTCTTCTACGACCAGTTTCACTACATTTTCTGATGTATTCTGTTTTTATGTATGTTATGTATGTGTGTTGTTTTTTAATGCCATAATGTAAAGCAATTTGAGCTGCATTTTATGTATGGACGTTTATTATTCTTATTACTATTATTATGATTATGATTATTATCATCTATAGATACAGACTTCCATTCCAGTTTCCTGGGTAGTGTCAGCACTGGACTTGACCACCTGCCCTCTGGTCCACTCACCAGGCACTGGGCACAGGGCTGCTGGCGTTGGGTGAACTCTGGTGCTTTGGGGAAATAGGCCCGGACCTTGGTCCACACCTCGGAGGACACCAGCCTTCGCTCAGTCTCCAGGATGCTCAGACCACCTGCCACCGCAACACACGCACACACACACCGTTGATAATCTCTCAACTAGGTTCTTACATGTGTCGTTCCCGTACAATTTCACCAATCTTAGTCAGACAGTACATACTAAGAGAGAGAGTGTGTGTGTGTGTGTGTGTGTGTGTGTGTGTGTGTGGTGTGTGTGTGTGTGTGTGTGTGTGTGTGTGTGTGTGTGTGTGTGTGTGTGTGTGTGTGTGTACCATGTGTGCAGAGGATGTCCTCATTGAAAGTCTTCATCGTTTCCTCCCCATCTTCTGGAAGATGTGGACCATACTCTACAATGAATCACAAGAACCAAACAATTGATTGATTGATTTGATTGCGGCCACAATGGCCTTGTTTACACAGGAAACGCATCTAGCTTCTACACCAGTTGTGTGTAGAAGAACATCTTCTTTTTAATCAATACACTCACAACAGTCTCAGCCTATATGTCAGGGCAGTTTACGAGAGGTCCCTGCTGGACAATGTGCACACACATGCATGTTTCAGGTTTGCACGATCTCTTGAGGGCGGAGAGACGAGAGCCGATCACTTGTCAGTCTAGATTAGTTAGTTACCAGTGTGAGGCCTACCCTTGTTATTGCTGCAGTGTGAGGCCTACCCTTGTTATTGCTGCAGTGTGAGCCTGTCCGTTGGTCTGGCCGCTGCCATGCATGGTCTGCTGCTCGTCCTCCTCCAGCTGCTCCAAGGCCAACTGCCTCCAGCTGCGCAGAGACGACTTGCCCACCCAGTAGCCCTCCTCACTGCTGCTCACCACACACAACACACACACACACACACACACACACAATTACCCAAACTAAGACCACTGCTTGTTCCACTATTTTAGATCACTAAGCATTTTCCATACCACACCCACAGAGCTTCTACAAAGGTGTGCAATATTAGCATTGTATTCCCACAAAGAAATAAACCCTTCTTCTTCTAGCTTCTAACGAGGCTTGTGAGCCAATAGCATCCTGCGGTTGGTACCACATGGTATCTCTGTGTCGCCAGGGACCAGGAAGGGGGAGGGAGACCTAGGGGGACACCTTGTGTCTGAGTAGTAGCAATGTTAGAGAAGTTCTAATCTTCTGCCTGTGGCCATCAAACTTTGTAACTCCTCCCCCTCTGTGGGAGGGACAGTTGAAATACAAGACAATGAACACTGAGCAATATCATGTGCAATATTACCATTCAACATCATGTGCATTTTTCCTCAGTATTACGTGCAATATTATTATTACTGACCAACATCATGTACAATACTCTATCATGTGCTATATTATTAAAGTGTAATCCGCTTATAGTGATCACGTTTGTCCGGGTCAAATTGATCACTATAAGCGGTTGATTACTATAACCAAAATTTTCAAATTTTCTTTATTTTTTATGCAGATTACCATCCAATTGACATTTGTATATATAATCCATTAATACATGTATAAAGTAATGAAACGGACAGCTTTGCTATTTACTGGATTTTATTACAGCAAGTTAACTGAAAAATACTGTACAGGCTACGTACATTAACGTTACAGTACAGCTGTTTGAAACGCGATTCAAATAGCATTGCACTGTGTAGCTATAAATCATCTCGTTGGGTCGTTTGTGGCAGTTTGTCATAAGCTTTGACGAGTCTCCGTTTTTCGTTCAGAGAAAGTGACTTTCTTTTACCCGACATGGTGTGCAATGTGCTGCAGCACCAGCAGCACCAGCAGCACCAGCCGTTGAAGACGTGCACGCGCGAGCTGCCGTTGAAGACGTGCACGCGCGAGCTGCCGTTGAAGACGTGCACGCGCGAGCTGCCGTTGAAGACGTGCACGCGCGAGCTGCCGTTGAAGACGTGCACGCGCGAGCTGCCGTTGAAGACGTGCACGCGCGAGCTGCCGTTGAAGACGTGCACGCGCGAGCTGCCGTTGAAGACGTGCACGCGCGAGCTGCCGTTGAAGACGTGCACGCGCGAGCTGCCGTTGAAGACGTGCACGCGCGAGCCGCTATAAATTACCTTAATTTATTAATTTCTCTCACATGTTATGTATAAAAGGACCCAAAATGATCACTAGAAGCGGACTGCTTGGTCGCTATAAGCGAATTATTTAAACAGTGTTTGTATAGGAACGATTCTGTCCCAGGCTTTTTGATCCATATAAGTGGTTGATCACTATATCCGTGATCACTATAAGAGGATTACACTGTATTATTAATATCATGTTATCTCTAAATATTACCTGTAATACGACCTCTCATCTCCTCTCATCATCGTGCGCAATATTCTGAATATTCTTTCTATCATGTCAACGGAACCGCCCCTACCTACCTACCAAACATTAGTCTGACCCTACGCCCCAACCCGAGCACTCCGCTCGGCAACTTCTGCCAAACAACTGGTACCGCCTTCACTAAAAACAGCCAAACATCGCTCTTCCAAGTCCCAACTCTTCACGGTTCTGGCTCCGCAGTGGTGGAATGAGCTCCCGGCTCATGTCTGGACAGCCGAGTCGCTCGCCAGCTTCCGCAAGAGACTCAAGACCCACCTGTTTAGAGTTCACCTGGACTCTACATAACCCCCCCCCCAACCTGCGTGTTTATACGTCTTCACATTTATTAATGGCACTTAGCATTGTTGTTCGTTCTCAGATGTTGTATCATGCTTAGAATTGCACGCCTGCCCAGCTACTTATGCAGACAACTTGGCAATTATGAAACTCGTAAATAGGAACGCTCGCAAACAGCTCTATTCTTATCTTCAACAAATGTACTCTTTGTAAGTCGCTTTGGATAAAAGCGTCTGCCAAATGCCCTAAATGTAAATGTATGTGCAATATGTCCCCTAACCATTATTATAATCACCACAGTATTACACTTCAATTATGCCAAATTGTCTTCGCTGTCTGAATACCTTATCTTGCCTATATATTTGTATATTTTTATATTTTGACTGTACATTTGTAAATCTGTTAGTTTATTTGTATTATTCTGTTGATTTCTCAATAGTTTTATTGTACTGTATTGCTATGCAACCTGGCACAAGAATTTCCTTTGGGATTAATAAAGTTCTATCTTATCTTATCAGTTGTACCTTGAAATGACAAACATCAAACTGAAGCGCTGCATGAAACAGGTCACTATTTGGACATCAACACTGCTTGTCCCACTATTTTAGATCACAGTAAGAATGAGTGCTGAAGATATATTTAGATTGTTTTGTAACGTTAGCCATCACGAAGGCAGGCGTACTAGCAGAGGCTTCTACCTGAGTGTGCGTTTCACCAGGTTGCTGACTTCTCTGTAGTCCTCGTTCAGCTGGTGCTTCAGCCGCAGGACCCGGCAGCGCTGGCTCACACACTCCCTGCACAGAGAGGAGCCTGCGCACGCACACGCACACCACACACACAGACACTAGAGTTACAGGCAATGTGACACTATATGCAGGGGATATCATTCAACAAGTGGGATTTCCATTAAGCTGAGCTAGTCAGACGTCCTGTCCAGCCTCATGTGACTTCCTATTGGCTCTTTCATACTTGGTGTGTGGAGAGAGAGAGAGAGGCCTGGCCTACCGTCCAGCCAGGGCCCGCCACCATAGCGCTGGTAGAGGGTCTGCGCGGCCACCGTGGAAACGCGCTTGGCTTCGCCCACCTTGTCCGGGTGCAGCTTGCCGTGCGAACACAGGAACTGGGAGTTGTCGATCTCCTTGGTGGCTGTGGAGTCGTCCAGCCACCTCTTCAGCCACTCCAGGGGGACAAACTCATAGGGCTGGCCTGCAAGGAGGGAGAGAGGATCACGTGTCTCTGCTGCCACATGTAGATGCTTCCCCAGTATGGCGCCCAGGTTCTTCCAACCAAAAAACTAAAACCATGAGCACCAAACAGATCGCGGATGGCCCTCTCTCGCTTCATTTGGACAGACACATTACACACACTCCGTACTCGTATTGTTTTAAGCATCGTCTGTAATGCGGCTAACCATTCCCTTGTGGTGGCTATTGTTATGCTATTATTATTTGTAAACTGTTACATTGGTCAGATTGACTAAGGGCTACCTGGTTTTTGTAATCCATTATTGTACACACCACACACTGTTTTGTTACAATAAATGTGAAACATTTTTGCCGCAATCGAACTCTGGACTCTATGTTACTTGCTTAAGGCTATTATTAAAGCTGTACAATATGGTAAAAATAGATATAAATAAATTAGATTTATTTGACAGATATTGCGACTGCGATATGATTCACCATAAGTGTGAATTATCAATTTTGCTCCACAATTTTCATTTTCACTTAATTTTTCTTTTCGCTTTTGCAGGGTGCAGTCTTTCATCATGTATATTACACACCCAACGTGTTCACTTGTCACCATATTGACAGAAATGCATGAAATACGATGACATACATGTATTACATGGATGCACCAGAGTCCAGATAAAAACTTTGCACATGGTGGGAGGCAGTGTGTTGAGGACGGACCTTCCTGCACGGGCAGCAGCTCGTACAGCTCCTTGACCTCCTCGTGCTTGGCCTTGCCCTTGTCTACACTCTGCTTCCTCATGTCTGCCATCTCCGCGCACCACTCCTCAAACTTGTGGTTGTCCTGATCCACCAACCGCTGGAGGATCGCTGGGAACACAAGAACACAAAGAGCAAAGACAATTATTTAGGACAAATGTCAAATGAAGGTAAATCAAATATGAACTATACCAGTGCATACATATTTGAATAATACGATGTGAACCCTGAAGATTTTAATTGGTATATACTGTATATACAGGACACCAATTAAAATCTTCATGGTTCACATTGCAATTTATGTATTTATTGTACGTTGTATGTTTTTTTTTTGTAATGGACTCCATGTCTGACATTAAAGATGATGATACTTACCATACATACATACATACATACATACAGTACATACATATACATTTGCACATGTTTAGTGACATATATACATCTCTGCCTCAACACTAAATGTGTATTTGAATATATATATATATATATATATATATATATATATATATATATACACACACAGATATTTAGTGTTGAGGCAGATCAGTTCTAGATAAGCACATCCAGATTTCCAAAAACAACGTTTCAAGATCGAATTTCCCAATTATTCGTTATATTATATATATATATATATATATATATATATACACACACAGTTGTGGTCAAAAGTTTACATATACTTGTAAAGAACATGTATGTCATGGCAGTCCAGAGTTTCCAATAATTTCTACAACTCTTATTTTTCTGTGATAGAGTGATTGGAGCACATACTTCTTTGTCACAAAAAACATTCATGAAGTTTGGTTCTTTTATTAATTTATTATGGGTCTACTGAAAATGTGACCAAATCTGCTGGGTCAAAAATATACATACAGCAATGCTAATATTTGGTTACATGTCCCTTGTCCCGAGGCGCTTTTGGTAGCCATCCACAAGCTTCTGACAAGCTTCTGGTTGAATCTTTGACCACTCCTCTTGACTGAATCAGTGCAGTTCAGCTACATTTGTTGGCTTTCTGACATGGACTTGTTTCTTCAGCACTTAAACCCCATCGCACTTAAACCCCATCGAGAACATGTGGACATGTTCTCGATGGGGTTTAAGTCAGGACTTTGGGAAGGCCATTCTAAAACCTTAATTCTAGCCTGATTTAGCCATTCCTTTACCACTTTTGATGTGTGTTTGGGGTCATTGTCCTGTTGGAACATCCAACTGCGCCCAAGACCCAACCTTCTGGTTGATGATTTTAGGTTCTCCTGAAGAATTTGGAGGTAATCCTCCTTCTTCATTATTCCATTTACTTTCTGTAAAGCACCAGTTCCATTGGCAGCAAAACAGGCCCAGAACATAATACTACCACCACCATGCTTGACGGTAGGCATGGTGTTCTTGGGGTTAAAGGCCTCACCTTCTCTCCTCCCAAACATATTTCTGGTCATTGTGGCCAAAGAGCTCCATTTTTGTTTCATCTGACCACAGAACTTTCCTCCAGAAGGCATTTTTCTTTGTCCATGTGATCAGCAGCAAACCTCAGTCGAGTCTTAAGGTGCCGCTTCTGGAGCAAGGGCTTCCTTCTTGCATGGCAGCCTCTCAGCCCATGGCGATGTAAAACACGCTTGACTGTGGACACTGACACCTGTGTTCCAGCAGCTTCTAATTCATTGCAGACCTACTTTTTGGTGGTTCTCGGTTGACTCTTGACCATCCTGACCAATCTTCTCTCAGCAGCAGGTGATAGCTTGCATTTTCTTCCTGATTGTGGCAGTGACACAACTGTTCCATGCACTTTATACTTGTGAACAATTGTTTGCACAGTTGATCTCGGGACCTGTAGCTGCTTTGAAATTGCTCCAAGTGACTTTCCTGACTTGTTCAAGTCAATGATCCGCTTTTTCAGATCTGTGCTGAGCTCCTTTGACTTTCCCATTGTAGTGTTTGTGTCTGAGTCTAATGATTGTATTAAATGAGTCATATTTAAATGGGCTCAGAGAAGTCACCAGCTGTAGTCAATCATAATCACTCACAAGAAGTTAAGAGGCCACAAAGCTAATTTGATTGACACAACTTTCTACATCACCTAAATTGACCATTCATGTTGCTGTATGTATATTTTTGACCCAGCAGATTTGGTCACATTTTCAGTAGACCCATAACAAATTCATAAAAGAACCAAACTTCATGAATGTTTTTTGTGACAAAGTGTGCTCCAATCACTCGCTCACAAAAAAAAAAAAGAGTTGTAGAAATTATTGGAAACTCTGGACATACATGTTCTTTACAAGTGTATGTAAACTTTTGACCACCACTGCATATATATATATATATATATATATATATATGTATATATAAAATCCATGGTCTACATTTATGTTATATTTCCATTACATTCTAATTTTGGTCTGTGGGTATTCCCCAAAGCTGTGGCAGTACTGGAGCCCAAGATACTGAGCTAGTGAGAGGGTTGAAGTGACGCACCAGGCACGTCCACGTTGGTAGCGGTTGGTTCCGTGTCCTGCTCCTCCTGGGCCTTGTACACCAGCATGTAGGCGTTCCTGGAGCAGTGGTAGCCTTTGCTGCACTTGGGCTTCCTCGTTTGGGATTTCACCGTCTCCGCTGGCAAGGAATAATGACATTTATTTTCCTATTTCATCATTTCATTTACAACAACCCTAATATATTACACATTTGCTTATTTGACAGGGTTCTCACTAATTCCTTAGTATTCCTAGTTGGACTGGTACTCGAGAACTGACCAAACACTTGGTCTGATGCTGTTTGCAATTATTTCTGCCAGATTATTCATTATATAGTGGGTGAATCCAATGTGCACCAAGTTGAGCCAAACAAGCAACAGCAGCTACAATCCAAGCCAAAGTTCAGGGACGCTGTCCTGCTTCACTCTGTAGCTTGGTAGACGCTTACCGATGTCCTCCTCGATGCCCAGCTGCAGTTTCTTGCCCTCCATCTTCTCGATCTCCTCATCGTTGAACTTGTACCAGTCGCTGGTGCGGGCATCTTTCACATGGGCGATGTAGTGGCCCGAGTAGGCGCTCACGCCACGGTGGATCAGAACTGCGCTCAGCTCATACACACACTTCTTGTCTGGGGGGGGGGGGGGGAGGTCAGTCAGCGCACACACACACACACACACACACACACACACACACACACACACACACACACACACACACACACACACACAACACACACACACACACACACACACACACACACACACACACACACACACACACACACACACACAAATATCAAGGTATGCTGTCATTTTCCTCTAATTTCCAAAACGTTCTTACTGCGCAGACAGACAGACAGACAGACAGACAGACAGACAGACATGGAAATAGGCGGTGTTGTCCTTGCGGTGTCAGCCCTTGCGTGTTTACCACCGAGGCACGAGTGGGTGCACACGACCAATACACACACACACATGCAATGTGGTGTTACCGTACCCTCAAGCTGCAGCTGTCCCTTTGCCGGGACGTTCAAAGTCCCTGAGAAAAGGCACTTTGAACGTCCCGGCGAAAGGACAGCGGTCAAGAAAAGAACACTATTCTGAGGACATGTTCACACAGATTTTATTCTCTTTTTCTGTAAATGACTTATTTTAGACAAAATGCCATAGATTGCTGTGTTGCAGATCATAGACATAACCATTAAGGCTGTACAATATGGTACATATATATATAAATAAATGAGATTATTTTGACAGATATTGCGACTGCGATATGATTCACCATTTTTACATTTTCACTTAATTTTTCTTTTTGTTTTTGAAATCATATGTTGGGTTCTGTACCAAACTAAAGGAAATGTGTAGGCCTAGGCATCACTTCATTGATTATAGTGTCATACGAATGTACATTGACCCATTGTACCCAGGTCAACTAGGGGAGCTGCTCCATACCGTGTGTGTGCAGGGCAGATACCTTGCATGCTCTCCAGGAAAGGCCCCATGTCCAGCTGCTCTGGGAAGCTGATGAAGGTGTTGAGCTTCTTCTTGTGGCCCGTTTGCCTTGAAGACACGCAAGCACAGCGAAGCCACGGCACATGTCAAAGCTTCTGACATCTATATGACCCCCGACCATTGCCCTTTAAACTGGCCCAGTGTGTGGCAGCAGCTTTCCAACCCCGTGGTACAGACAAGATGCTAGTGCACTGGCTTTTCCGTGACTGACCTGTCGAAGACGAAGCGCATCAGCTGCAGGTTGAGGGTGCGGGGCAGGTTGTGCAACTTGATGCGTCGTGTGGCACACTGCTTGTTCTGGCAAGTCTCGCAGAAGTAGCGGTTATCTCCTTCCAGCTTCTCCTCCTGCACTCCAGGCACACAGCTTCCCCACATTAACCCTTCTTCCCTTGGCCAACATTCGTAGGCAGAGCTTGCATGTGACACACATGTTGAAACACTGTTTGATATTCACTCTCTCTCATATTGTCGTCTGGCAAAACAATCACGCAACGTGCATTGAGCTCCACAAATCACAGGGACGCATCCTGCTGACCAAAGGAAGAGGATGGCTCCCGTTTTAAATTGTGTTCTGGAGAACACTGGAAGCATGGGGCACCAAAGGTCAGCCATAGCAACGCAGAGACAGAAGGGCTGTCCAAAAAAATTAAGTAACGCCATTATGTTGTACTTTCTTTACACAATAGAAGGTAATATTACGGGCATCCAATGTCTATGATGACATCTACATTTAGCCACAGTTGAAGTGGCACTTTCTCTGAGCAGGTAGAGGGTAGCTGGTTGGAGCAGCTGTGTTATCGAGGATTGTACCCATGGTTAATATGCAAGCCTAATGCAGTATTAAAAGCTGCTGTAGGTGAGAGCTATACATATATCATTTGAGTGTATGTATGTGTTAGGAATGCCGTAGCCATCCATCAGCTATCAGTAATGAAATGTGAGACAATCTGAATGATTTGACTGTTCAGATCGTAGGGTGCAGCCCTACACTACTCCTCACCTCTTTTGTTTCTGTGGGAAGCCCTGAATAAGTCAATGACAAAATGCCACCGAATGAAATGATTACGAGTTCCTTTGGTGGCTTGATGATCTGGACACACATGTTGCACTACCGTTTGTTTCATTTGGTCATTTGTACCCACACCACACTAATAGCCGAGCACCTTCCCCGATCATCGTGTACTAAAGCCAAACCCTCTCTTCAGCGTTTCCCTAAGTTTTTTCCAGCAGCGCTGCTGAGGTGTGTGTGTGTGTGTGTGTGTGTGTGTTGTGTGTGTGTGTGTGTGTGTGTGTGTGTGTGTGTGTGTGTGTGTGTGTGGTGCTGATGTGCGCATGCACAGTGTACGTAGATAGTTTTACAAGCACGTCTTGAATGGGCAGGGGCACGCTTTGCACGGGCGTGTTTTGAATGGCATTGATGACATCTGACAATAATGACATGTAACAATTGATATACACATTAGCGATAGCATTTGGGGGCGCCCAACATACTATGGGGATGCATATGGGAACATAGAGGAAACGCTGATATTTTCCTAGTATTCCATGCATGGTTGGTGTATTCAGATCCACTGAACGAGTGGTACCTTGAGGAACTCAGTGATGCACTCCGCCAGGTTCTTGTGGCCCTGGATGTTGAGCTCCAGCTCATAGAATCTGGACGGCAGCGGGGAGGCACGACCGCACTGGTTACACCTGCACAGAGAAACAGAAGCACAGAGCTTACAGACACCAGCCAGGCTTGGACTTCCAAATGATTACAATACACATCCCATAATATACATTCCTGTCACTCTTGGCCTCAATTCAAGGCCACACAAATACCTACTGTAAAGCTTGCACAGTTAGCGTTACATCAATTCCATCTGAAACCTTAACTGATCTTTATACCCTATGTCCTATGTCTTCTATACGGAGATTCTATTTCAAATGTGTGCATTCTGTGTTATACGACTTTCTGTTCTCAGACAGTCCACCTCCCTATGAACTGTACGTATGACAAATACATAACTACAAAAGCTAAAATGCAAATGTATGCGTGATATCTGGGGGTCGGCATTTGATAGAAAAGGGGTAGAGTCTTACACAGTGACATAGGAAAACTGTCCGCAGAACTGGCGCTGGATCATGTTCTGGAGAGTGGTGCTCTTCTGTTTGGATAAGGTGTCCTCCAGCAGGGACAGGAAGAGTTTAGAGAACTCCTGGGCATCCTGCCATGCACAATGTTGAGATGAAGATCAGAAGACTGAAGAGGAGGACAACAGTATGGAAATATGTTTCAAGCTGTGAAGATCTTTGTCTTTTTGTGAAAGTAGCCCAAATTATTGGTTAATGATTAGTTAACCACCAATTGTCTTTAATGTTTAGGAAAAGCTGTGAAAAAAGTGGGCTCAGGCGCAGGGTGGCTGGGCTCAGCCTTAGAGATAGGGTGAGGAGCTCAGACATCCGGAGGGAGCTCGGAGTAGAGCCGCTGCTCCTCCGCATCGAAAGGAGTCAGCTGAGGTGGTTCGGGCATCTGATTAGGATGCCCCCTGGGCGCCTCCCTTTGGAGGTTTTCCGGGCACGTCCAACTGGGAGGAGACCCCGGGGCAGACCCAGAACCCGCTGGAGAGATTATATATCTCGTCTGGCCTGGGAACGCCTCGGGACCCCCAGGAGGAACTAGAGAGTGTGGCTGGGGAGAAGGAAGCCTGGGGGGCCCTGCTTAGCCGGCTGCCACCGCGACCCGACCCCGGATAAGCGGACGAAAATGGATGGATGGATGGATGGATGGATGGATGTGAAAAAAGTGGTTGTATCACTTAATTGTAGGCCAAATTCCAATTACCTCATATACTGTCCAATAAGCACGTTGCATAACAATATACACGTTGGCTATATTTATCAAGTAACCAAAGACCAAAATCCCATTTTAAGAGCCACTTCACTTTGTGCCAGGATATTTTGTCATATAACCATGTCAGGGAATCCCAGCATATAGGTTTATCAGTGTGTTGTGGAGGATGTATGAGTACAAACTGAATTAATAAAATTTATAGTGGACATCTGAAAGGCATTCCTACATTATCTGTAAAATTAAATGTAGTAAGGTGGATTGAATACTGTGCAAGAGATTGATGAGACTGCATGGCAGTCTCATCAATTGCTTAAACTCATCATAGCAATTGTATGATTTAGTACAGTACATATTTTACAAGTTGTATCATTAAGGTGTGCATAATTGCAGTACAGCATGTGCTCCTGTCTATGGTCCCATAATGTGAGCAGATGTTGGGGCTGTGACCTGTTGTTGTCCCGTGTCCAGCCCCAGGGCTTTCACCAGGCCCGACGGGTCAATGTATCTCCTGTTGCTGTTTTGCAGAAGTGCAAATAGATATTGGAGGTGTTCGCAAATGGATTCGGGTTCATAATCTGAAATTCAGAGAGAAAAAGACCAGGCAGCAACAATTACTTGCATTATTTATACATGTTTGCAATAATTATATTTTACAGACTGACAAACATTAGTTCTACTTGGACTAACAACATTTTTCAATCCTCAATGTAAATGCCATTTAGAAAAAAGGGATTACAGTGAAAGTGACAACACTTAATGAACAGCAGTTTGTTGTGAAGGATATCAGCCATGTTCTGCTTTGTAACAAAGTGTTTACTGTTGGGATTTTGTTTTCACCAAATCACCCTCCAGTTAATTCAGTAGGGATGCACAACAGATAAGGATAGATACCGGCTTTTTGTATATCACAATCGTGCTGCTGTCCGCTGCAAGTATGGGTCAGCCATATTACTCAACAATAACTACAGGTAGGCTGTGGACATTAGAGATAGAGGCTTGTTCTTTCCTTATGCTGAACAACCTCACATCCAATGCGCTTCACCACTTGCAAATACTCTTGTGTGTCCAGACCCTGCACCCTTGACACCGGAGTACCCCAAGTCTCAGTACTGGGACCCCTTCTGTTTTCTTTATACATTCGATCTCTCGGCTCTGTAATCACATCCCACGGCTTCTCCTACCACTGCTATGCTGATGACACCCAACTGTTTCTTTCCTTCCCCCCTCTCAGACACCCACATCGCAACACGCATCTCAAAATGCCTGGCCGACATCAGCAGATGGACGACCGCCAACCACCTGAAGCTCAACCTCGACAAGACTGAGTTTCTCTTCATACCGGGTAAAGACTGCCCTCAGATGGACCTACTTGTCACCATCGAGGACATCGAAGTCTCCCCTGCACCCACGGCAAGGAACCTTGCGTGGTACTGGATGGCCAGATGTCCTGCAACGCCAACATTACCTCTGTTGCCCGATCTTGTAGAATTGCTCTCTACAACATCCGCAAGATCCGGCCCTTCCTCACACGTGAAGCAGCGCAGATCCTGGTCCAAGCGCTCGTTATCACTCGTCTCGACGACTGCAACTCTCTCCTGGCTGGACTCCCCGCCTCAACAATCAAGCCCTTACAACGCATCCAGAACGCAGCAGCACGCCTCATGTTCAACCTACCTAAATTCTCCCATGTAACCCCCCTCTTCCGCAACCTCCACTGGCTCCCGGTAATCGCTCGCATTCGATTCAACACTGGATTCAACACTGGTACTGACTTTCATGGCTGTCAACGGAACCGCCCCTACCGCCCCCAAATGCCCTAAATGTAAATGTAAATGTACGGCACCTTGTGTGACATCTTTACTGTCATACAGCGCTTTTCCACTGCATGGTACAGGCTGGATTTGACGCGCTTGGTACCCCTATAGTACCCAGTCAGTGTAGCAGGATGTCACGGCGCTGCCGCAATTTAGCTGGCTGTTAGTCACACCAAGAAGACAAAAGGTGACTTATGTTTTAGCAACCTCTGGCACAAGAATTTCCTTCCAGATGAATAAATCTTATCTTATAAAATTGCCTCAACTATTTACAAAGTTAAGGGCAAATATGCTGCATTTTCATTAAGAATTGCGATGCTGAAAAAAGGAATGAGTCAACCCTCAACCTCATTATATGAAAAAAAAGAATTTGTATAATAATATATATATATATATATACCACTAAGAAGACTGGTGAGAAACGTAAATAGGCTATTTGTATAGGCTAAGTACTTCCGCCATAGAGAGCGATTTTTAAGCAGTTATTTTTTTTTAATAATTGATTAATCAAGCGGGGACCCCATTCCCACCCACTATGGACACTATACTACACATTATATTAACGTTTAACCCCACTTACTCCCACCCACCATGGACACTATTGCAATATATTAATGCATGTTTATTTCATTCTTTAATTTGAACATTTTAAGAAAGGCCATTCGCGCACACATGCACACGCTGGATTAACGTGGAAATAGGCGCCGTTGTCCTTAATCTGCATTTAGCTTTTTTTTTTATTACTTAATGTTCAATGTGTTTCTACCAATTGCGCAAAAGCACATTCCTTGTTCCTCTAAGCCAATAAAGCCGTTTCTTATTCTGATTCTGATTAACGCGTTATTTAGGACAACCCCAGTTTGCACGTCAGCTTTTGGTACCACCTCGGCTCGATTGGAACATCGACAGAGTGGATACTAAAAAAAAGTACCAGGTACCAGTTTTAGCCAAGTGGAAAAGCTCTAAAGCGAGCCGTGTTGAGTCGGTACTATGCAGTGGAAAAGTTGCAATAATCTCTGGTAGTCTTGAATATGACATGTTTTCTTGCAGTGCCCTCTGCCCATGATGGGCAGGTGACCTTACATAAGTGGACCTTACCTAGGTGGATCTTATCCATGGTGGACCTTACCGAGGTGGACCCTACCTAGGTGGACCTTAGCTTGGAGGACCTTACCTTGGAGGACCTTACCTTGAAGGACCTTAGCTAGGTGAACCTTACATGGGAGGACCTTGGCTAGATGGACCTTAGCTAGGAGGACCTTAGCTGGATGGACCTTACCTAGGTGGATGTTGTGGTCCTGAGCCCGGGGACTCTGCCACAGGTAGAGGCTCCTGCGCAGCTCCAGGTTGTGGAACCAGACTTGCAAGAATGTGTTAACATAACATGTTGCTCCAAGGTTGGTCAGGCCCACAAAGGTGTTCTGCAGAGGCAAGTGTTGACATATATTCGTTTTGCAACAGAACATGATGATGATTGAAGTGACTAGGAAATGAGCATGACACAGTGGGGAAGATGTACCTTGTCTCGGACGCTCCGAGTTGGGGTCATCGATGTTGTGGAAAGCATTCTCATCGATGTCTCCCAGCCAGGCCTGCTCTCCGATCCCCACCAGGCAGTTAGGGTTACCTTTGCAGTTCCTCCTGCCCCAATGCACACCAGTTAGTATCTCTTAGACTGCTATTGAACATGTGAGACATTTGGCATCCACTAGACCAGGGGTTCCCAATACGTCGATCGCGATCGACCGGTCGATCGCAAAGGAAGTCCGGGTAGATGCATGCCATTTAAAAAAAAAATTAGATGTTATCATTCATCCTCCCTATGACATTTGCCACTTGATTGACGTACAGGGAAGCCATTCTGAGATCTCGTCTTTTCTAACACACGAATCAACGCGCATGTGCAGTCAACTGTGTTGTTGACAGGGTGGGGGGGGGGCATGACAAAGTTCCGTTCATTTTAGATTGTTGACGGGGGGGGGGGAGTTCAATCGAAAATGTTGGTTTTATGTCCGTCGTGCTTTATACTTTTGTAATATGTGAAGTTCTCAATAAAATTCTTGAAATAAAACAATTCTGAATTTCCCCTGCGCCCCACCTGTAATACCACTGCACCCCACAGTTGAGAAATACTGGAGTAAGGTAATGACCAAAAATGTACTGAATTGTAGTGTGACACAAGGGCTCATGCAGTTATGCAAGGTACGCCAAATTATATTGTATATATATAAAGTATACTCGGGATATATTTAGCATTTTTAGTGTAGGTAGATCATTTTGGCTTTGTCATTTTAAAAGTAGCTCGCAAGTTGAAAAAGTGTGGGGACCCCTGCACTAGACTATGAGAAATACACAGTTATCCGAGATACAGTGCACCTTGTGTATCTGTAATATAACATACAGCGAATCTGTATCTGTATGAGATACAGTGCATCTGTATCTGTAGTATGAGATACAGTGTATCTGTATCTGTACTACCTCTCATCTCCTCTTACTACCACTCATCTCCTCTCATCATCATGTGCAATATTCTTAAAGTCATGTGCAATACCTCTCCTACATTACCTTTCAACATTATTTGCAATATTCTTCACTTCAATTCTGCCAAATCGTTTTCGCCATCTGAATATCTTATCTTGCCGATATATTTCTATATTTTGACATTGTAAATCTGTTAGTTTATTTTTATTATTCTGCCGATTTCCCTATTGTTTTATTGTACTGTATTGCTATGCAACCTGGCACAAGAATTTTCTTTGGGATTAATAAAGTTAATAAAGTTCTATCATATCTTATCTTAGTATGAGATACAGTGCATCTGTATCTGTAGTATAAGATACAGTGAATCTGTATCTGTAGTATGAGATACAGTGCATCTGTATCTGTAGTATGAGATACAGTGCATCTGTATCTGTAGTATGAGATACAGTGCACCTTGTGTATCTGTAATATAACATACAGTGAATCTGTATCTGTAGTATGGGATACAGTGCACCTTGTGTATCTGTAATATAACAGTGAATCTGTATCTGTAGTATGGGATACAGTGCACCTTGTGTATCTGTAATATAACACAGTGAATCTGTATCTGTAGTATGGGATACAGTGCACCTTGTGTATCTGTAATATAACATACAGTGAATCTGTATCTGTAGTATGAGATACAGTGCATCTTGTGTATCTGTAATATAACATACAGTGAATCTGTATCTGTAGTGTGGGATACAGTGCACCTTGTGTATCTGTAATATAACACAGTGAATCTGTAGGATGAGATACAGTGCATCTTGTGTATCTGTAATATAACAGTGAATCTGTATCTGTAGTACGAGATACAGTGCATCTGTATCTGTAGTATGAGATACAGTGAATCTGTATCTGTAGTATGAGATACAGTGCATCTGTATCTGTAGTATGAGATACAGTGCACCTTGTGTATCTGTAATATAACATTCAGTGAATCTGTACCTGTAGTATGAGATACAGTGAATCTTGTGTATCTGTAATATAACATACAGTGGATCTTGTGTAAATAAGTGTAGTATATTTATGACAGGGATGGAGGGGTCACCACACACCTGCACGTCCCTCTCCTGCAAGCGGCCAAGTTCACCCGGTAAGACAGCTCGATGTGCTCCCGGCGGATGTCCTCTGGCTTTACCGTGTCCACCCACCGCCAGGCAGCCTTCTCCAGCTGCAGACGGGGCGCCATCACCTAACAAACCCCAACACACCACACCACAGGCCGGGATGAGGAGAGAGGAGGAGAAGGTCGGCGAGCAGGCGGCCCTGTTGTCGGCGACGCTAATGTTGTTAGCAGCTAGCTTAGCACAGTTAAGAGACAACCGCACACATCTCACCGCATGTGGTTTCAAACAGAATCCGATATGTGCGGATATGTAGCCCAGACTCTCACCAAACCAACAGTAAATCCACAACGAAACGAGACTCAGCAGAAAGACTCATCAGAGAGTCAGTGTAGCGATGTGAAATAAAGCTAACATCCGCTAGCTTTGAGATTAGCATAACAGCATAGCAGCTATGCTAACGCAGCGAGCGACGCGGTTACTTTGAACAAATAAATATATTTGAACCTTGTCTATGTCGAGCTATCGGTTAAATTTCCATTTTCACATTTTATTCAAAAAATATTTTAGATTTAGCGCCCTTGCGTCAATTTATAAATAAATTATTCCTCCGCTCCAAAGCAATACTACGTCACTTGTTGACGTAGGCGACGGCGCTCCAGACGTAGCTGCGTCACTGCATGGCCCTGCCACTGCATGGGCCAGCCCTGCCACTGCAACACCACACACTGGACCATGTTTATTAACATTTACTACATAAAAAGATACATGCAAGATACTGTACATCTGTGATTTCTAACTAGAAATAGCACGAAATATAACACGAAACCATTCAAATCATATAGTAAATATTAGGTGTTAGGCACCCTTTTCACAGATCATCAGAGGTGGCAAAAACACATCCTTTACTTAAGTAGAAGTACAGATACTTGTGTAAAAAACGACTCTGGTAAAAGTTGAAGTACTGATTCAAATTCTTTACTCAAGTAAAAAGTGAAAAGTACAAAAGTAAAAAGTAGCCATTTTAATTCTTAATATATTGAAAATAATCAACTTAACGTGGACCAATATTAACGTGGCTCCGATGCAGAAAATCAGCTTCCAATGCCAGCAACAGAACGGGAAACTTTTGACACTTTTGAAACTTTTAGACAATTTTGTCATAGTATGATGTTTACTGACACATTATACATAATAGTTGTAACACACACACACAATGTTACACAAGACGCCTAGGTGTGTGTGTGGGGGGGGCTTCTTGTTCATCCATGTTTAGTTCTCACTAGTTACATCACGTGCCCCTCTCTTATTTTATTTTTAAGTCTGTTTCGTCTCGTTACGTCTTACGTCACATGCGTGACATCAGAGGTCCTCTAACGCGGATGGATGCACCAAGCGTCTCTTCTGTGTTGTTGTCCATCCATTTAGGTTGAGATCGGTCTTGATGTTGGGAAGGCGTGCAATGATGTAAAAAAACCCCCGACAATTCCCCTGAAATGCAATAAAACTAAAGTAACGAGTCCAAGTATTTGTACTTCGTTACTTCCCATCACTGACAATGTTCATGGGACATTTACTATATAAAAAGGATACATCTGTGATTTCTAACTAGAAATAGGCCTATAACACGAAACCATTCAAATCATTATAGTAAATAGTATTATAGTAGTATTAGGTGTCAGGCACCCTTTTCACAGATAGTCAGTAGTAGGGTAAAGTAACCTCCTGTTCTTGTAGTAGTAGGGTAAAGTAACCTCCTGTTCTTGTAGTAGTAGGGTAAAGTAACCCCCTGTTCTTGTAGTAGCAGGGTAAAGTAACCTCCTGTTCTTGTAGTAGCAGGGTAAAGTCACTTCCTGTTCCTGTAATTTTAACACAAGATAGGCTTTACTTACGCCTAACCCTTGACTTAAGTACTTGTTTTAACACCAGTAGTTTTACTTGAACTTGAGAAATATTTCAGTAATGTAATAGTACTTCTACTTGAGTACAGTTTTTTAGTCTTTTCCCCCTGGTAGTAATATTCTCCCTCCTCACACTGATGAAGAGGTGAATGGAGATGATGTAGGTGTCATAACATGTTGGAATGAAGTCTCCAGAGGACTGAGCTCATGGTCCCCTCAAGTCACCAGTGAGTTGAGGAAGAGCCAGCGGGAGGGACTGAAGACTGGGCCAACGTTAATAATTGCTAGGTTAACCCCTTGCTGGTAAATAGCACGACAGCTATAGGATAAGATGCTACTGATGTTACCAATAAGAGACTGTTGAGAAACATAAATCGCCTATATAAATTTATATAGGCTACGTGCCTCCACGATTATTATGCCTATGTAGTGCGCTTCAAGGCTGCATTAACAGAGGACCTAAACAGACGAAAGGAGAACACAAAGATGTCATGGCTTAAGGTAGCAACGGCTCTAGATCTCAGATTCAAGGACCTCAGGTGCCTGCCCAGAGCAGAGAGGGAAGAGGTGTGGTGAAAGCTGACAGATGCTATAGGACAGGGAACCTGCACCACAGCCTTCCACAGAATAAATGGAATCTGAGCCACCAAAGAAGAAGATGGCCCTCCTACTGATGGATTCAGAGTATGATGATTAGGCACCATCCACAGACAAAACTCTAGACTCTAGGTATAGGCCAGAGCCCAGAGTCAGTATAGAGGCATGTCCACTACAGGGGTGGTCGGCACACAAACGTGCCCATACTAAGCTGGCCCATATTGCACAAAGGTACTTCGCTACACCTGCTTCAACAGTGCCATGTGAGAGACTGTATTCTCTAGCAGGCCACATTGTGCAGATAAAGAGGTCAGCTCTGTTATCTGAAAATATCAACAAGCTAGTCTGCCTGAGCAACTTGTTAAAAGAAGAGAAGACTTTAGGTTGACTGGAGTCATGTCATGAGATGTTATAATAAAGTAAAAAACCCTCTTTCTCTTACCAGTTTGTGATGCATTTCTTTATTACACCACACATGTATTTGAAAATAAAAGTACATACTAGTATTTTAAACTTGTGATTAATCATGATTAATCACAGATCTTTAATCGATTGACACCACTAATGTGTACATAATATCAACATATTTCCATTTGATATAAACCCCAGTAATCAGCCTATGGGTCAAATCCATTGGAATGATTAAAGGGCATCAAAAAAGAGCAAATGATAGAGCAAGGTCTCTTCTTGCATATACAAGCCACTTCTCAACAGGAAGTTATAAGTCTAATTAAACTTTCTTGACACAGGTATTACAAAACAACAATAGGAGTACAGAGATGAGGTAGCCCAGCTGACACGGTGGTGCAAGGACAACAACCTTGTACTGAATGTCAGCAAGACCATGGAGCTCATCTCGGACTTCAGGAACAACTGAAGGACCAACTCCCCCATCAGCTTAGACAGGACACCGGTGGAAATCATCTGCTGCTTCCATTTCCTGGGACTACAGATCTCCGACAACCTAGCGTGGACCCACAACAAGGGGGTCATGCTCAAGAAGGCACACCAGCACCTCTGTTGTGTCTGAACCCTACAGTGGTTCAGACACAACAGTTTCTCTACACAGGCAGTGTGTCTACTGAACTGCTCATCGCTCAATTAGTGGACTTTTTTGGGTTATTGGACTATTAGACAGTTATCACACTTTTTGGTCTATGGTGATCAGACTGGTCTCTTGTGACCAGGCTGGGGGTGATGTGAGCAGGAGGGCAATTGCAGCCAATCAGTTGCCAAGACAGCAGCATTTAGATTGTCCATCCTAAATAATACACCTATTGAAAAAGCACCTTTTTCAATACCAACAACAAAAACATCCAAGCACACAAAATAGAAGAATTGTTGTTATTAATAAATAACTTACATGCTCTGGAGAAGGGGAATGAAACTCTCCACAGCTGTCAAATCATATTGAGAGTGTTTGATTAGTTCACTCGCTCCAGGTATAAGGGGCTTTAGTCGGTCGGTAGGTTGACCGCTCTTGGGAAATATCCTCCAGAGTTCTGCAGAATTCACTGCAGAATGCAGGGTGGTAATTCTCCAGATAGCGTTTATATTTTAGTGAGTTATTGGCTGTTCAATGTTTGCTGATTAACTTTACGTGACGCATCTTAAAAAGACACAGTTATATATAATACCGAAATATTACGGTTGTATTGTTAACCTTGCTGGTGGAGGTTGTGTGGAACTACATAAGGCATTTATCATATCCTGATCATCCCTTACACTCCCGTACACACATCCTTCTCCAAGCTCGGGATCAGAAAGGGTCGGACGTTGGAGGTGGCGTGCCGAGCCTGGAGGGCTGCAGCTAGACCCTTCTCCAAAAATCTGCAAAAAGAAAATGATAACTTGTTTCCATCCAATACCGCTCCGCGATTATTCAATGTTGGTTCATCAAGATAAGCAGTAGATGGCGCCACCTCTCTTGTTGAGTGCCGTTATACAATTGCAGGATAAGAGGATGCAACAAGATGACTCATTGAGTGAGTGAAACCTCAAACAGTGAAAAACAATGTAGAAAACATGACGGAACGTTTGCTTCATGTATTACTGTGAGGGATGTTTCTATCGCACCGCATAGATTGGATGTTTTCATCTGCCGCTATTATTAAAATGAAAAAATCAGTATGGACCCCACCACCCCAATTAAAGTCTGGGGCAGTAGCTGCTGGTGATAAAAAATGTTAAATGTTAAAGCATTAATCAGTATTTGCATCAATGACTCATCAACTTTTCCACCCGATGCCATGGCTGGCTCGGTTGGTTTGGGTCATGGTCTTGTCGTCAAGTTGGTCAGTTGCCAAAAGTTGACTGACTCACATACACTCTCGTTGGGCCGGCACCCCACAACCAGGAAGTAGCCGAAGTACATATTGTATTCACACAAAAATAAACGAATAACAAATTGGAACAAATTCGCATGATTTTTTACTCAATGCAGACTGCCATGCTAGTGCATTGTACAAGTAGACACGTTTATTTCATTAATACATTTCACATTCTGTTTAAGTGTTCAAGTAGACTTCTTCTCGAGAAATGGAGGGCCTGCCGGTGGAACCCAGTGGAGGAAGGGGGCGGGAGTGCAGCGGCCACTATGTTAGGTGGGGGTTGAGGTGAGACCCAGGCGCACAGCAAAGGAGGAGGCGTAGATAAAGTTCAAGCCCAAAAAGCGGTTTAATCCAACAGAATTTTGGCATATAAATAAACGGAGCCGTAACAGGACCCCTCCCCCCCCCCCCGAGGGGAGCCACCTGGGGACCGGCCGGGAGCGTCGGGATGATCCCGGTAGAAGTCCCGGAGGAGCGACGGGTCCATAATGAGTTGGCGGGAGATCCAACTACGTTCCTCCGGGCCATACCCCTCCCAGTCCGCCAGGCACTGGAACCCCCGACCCCGGCGGCGCACCATCCACTGGGGATGACCGTCGACCAGCTGAGGAGGCGGCGGTGCAGGAGCCGCTGGCATGAGCGGGCTGGAGGAGACCGGTTTAACCCTGGACACATGAAAAACTGGGTGGACCCACAGGGAGGCGGGGGGCCTGAGACGCACTGTCGCCGGGTTCAGGACGTGGTCAATCCTGAACGGGCTGACATAGCGTGGTGGAAACTTCCTGGAGGAGACCTGGAGCGGAAGGTCAGCCGTGGAGAGATATACCAGCTGGGCAGGCTGGTATACCGGGACAGGGGTGCGGCGGCGATTTGCCCCACGGCAGGAACGCTCGTTGGCACGGAGCAGGGCGGTGCGGACCTCTCTCCACACCCGGCGACACCGTCGGAGATGGGCCTGGACCGATGGGACAGTGGCCTCCGACTCCTGGAGCGAGAACAGTGGAGGCTGGTATCCCAGGGAGGCCTTGAACGGGGACCTGCCAGTGGCCTCGCAGACCAAGGCGTTGAGGGAGTACTCAACCCAGGGCAGGTCTCCGCTCCAGGAGGTGGGGTGGAGAGCCGAGATGCAACGCAGAGCGGACTCCAGGCTCTGGTTGGCGCGCTCAGCCTGGCCGTTCGTCTGCGGGTGGTATCCTGAGGAGAGGCTGATGGTAGCGCCGATGCCCTCGCAGAAGGCCCGCCAGACCTGGGAGGAGAACTGCGGTCCACGGTCCGACACCACATCGCTCGGGAGCCCGTGGAGACGATAAACGTGCTGAGTGAGGAGTTCAGCCGTCTCCGCCGAGGATGCGAGCTTTGGGAGTGCCACCAGATGCACCGCCTTGGAGAATCGATCGACCAGGGTAAGGATGACTGTGTTCCCGCGGGAGGGGGGGAGACCGGTCACAAAGTCCAAGGCGATGTGGGACCATGGACGGCTGGGAACCGGGAGAGGACACAGGAGTCCAGCTGGAGGTTGGTGTGAAGCCTTGCTGCGAGAGCATACTGAACAGGCCGCGACAAACTCCCGGATGTCAGCTCCCAGAGACGGCTACCAGAACCGCTGGGCCAGGAAGAAGTGTGTGCGGTGGACTCCCGGATGACATGCCACCCTGCTCGCATGACCCCACTGGAGCACCTGGGACCGAACCGAGTTGGGCACAAATAACCGGCGGGGGGGCCCATTGCCTGGGTCGGGTTGGGTGCGTTGAGCCTCCTTGACCACCCCCTCAATGTCCATCGTGACCACCCCGATGACGCATGATGCAGGGAGAATGGGCTCAGGCTCCTGGGCGCTCCTTTCCGGTTCGTGGAGACGGGATAGAGCGTCCGCCTTCGCGTTGCAAGACCCTGGTCGGAACGTGAGCGTGAACTCGAACCTCTCCAGGAACTGAGCCCACCGTGCCTGGTGGGAATTGAGACGCCTCGCCATGCGAATGAATGTCAAATTGCTGTGGTCCGACCAGACCAGCGTGGGGTGCTCCGAACCCTCCAACCAGTGACGCCACTCCTCAAACACCCCCACCACCGCCAGTAGCTCCCGGTTACCGATGTCATAATTCTCCTCGGCCGGTGAGAACCGGCGGGAGAAAAAAGCACAGGGATGCAACTTTTGGTCCTCCGCTGACCGCTGGGAGAGAACAGTGCCGATACCGGTGTCCGAAGCATCCACCTCTACTACGAACTGCCGGGCGGGGTCAGGATGGAAGAGGACCGGGGCGGTGGTAAAGCGCTCCTTTAGTGCCGCGAAGGCGGTGCTGGCCGCTGGCGTCCAGTGATAGGAACGCAGCGTGGAGATGAGGTGCGTCAGGGGGGCAGATACTCGGCTGTAGTTCCGGATGAACCGACGATAGAAATTGGCAAACCCGAGGAAGCTCTGTAGCTGCTTACGGGTAGAGGGTTGGGGCCACTCGACCACTGTCCTGATCTTGCGGGGGTCTGGTCAGATCAGTCCTCCCTCCACAATGAGCCCCAGGAACTCCACTGATGGAGTGGAAGATGCATTTCTCCACCTTGAGAAACAGCTGGTTCTCCAGGAGACGCTGGATGACCATGCGCACATGCTGGACGTGCTCCTCAGCACTCCTGGAGAACACCAGGATGTCGTCAAGGTAGAGGACCACAAATACATCTAACATGTCCCTGAGCACGTCATTCATCAACGCCTGAAAGACGGCGGGGGCATTGGTGAGGCCGAAAGGCATCACGAGATACTCGTAATGCCCCCGGGAGGTCTTGAAGGCGGTCTTCCACCCATCCCCCTCTCGGATGCGCACAAGGTGGTATGCGCTCCGGAGGTCCAACTTAGTAAAAACGGTCGCTCCGATGAGGGGTTCGAAGTTGGAACTCATGAGGGGGAGGGGATATTTGTTTTTGATGGTGATGTTGTTCAGCAGCCTGTAGTCTATGTCATATCCCGATATTTTTAGGCTGAATGGCGATATACATCCCGATATTTTCTATGAAGAGGGTTAAATGTTTCATTGTAAGTGAAAAGCCACATGTGAGATGTCAAAAGCACCTTTATTAAAACACGAGTCAGTAATACTGCACATTGCGCAATATATCAACATGTGCTATCAATAGTATAGCATAATTGAACTTCATGCCAGCAGCCAAATAGAAATATTTTGGGCGAGTTGTACATACATTCCTCTTAAAAGCTTAAAAAGCTTCTTTTGAAAAGTAATTGCGACTGGGCAAATGATATCTTGGGTCAATGGTGTTGAGTAGCTTTTTAAAGCTGGGTTGAGCCACCGTTGCAACAGGGACCATATCTTTTGCGATGTGGTACGCCACCGCATTTGTTATATCACGCCACTTTGCACTTTTCTTGTCATAAGGCTCACCACGGGTGAATGAAGCTTGCAGCGTGCTTTGTTTCGGGGCAGAATGCGAAGGCTTTGCGGCCGGTGGACGGAGCAGCACCAGCACGGAGTTTAACACACTCTTCGTGTTGCACTTTATGCCCGCTGCTGTAAATGGAGGAATAGATTTGTAGTGCTTCCAGGTGCTGCTTCTCGTCTGTTCTTTTGAATCCGAACCATCTCCAAATAACTGAACCCTTGTTTTTCTTTTTAGTAAGCAGGTCTTCTACCGGCGCTGTGTTATTCTCGCCATCTTCCTCCATGCTTGTTGTGTTGTGAGAGAGAGGGGGGGGGCGGGGGCGGGGGGCGGGGCGGGTGTGCTCACG
The DNA here is from genome assembly GCA_002895965.2 of Coryphaenoides rupestris. Classification (NCBI taxonomy): domain Eukaryota; kingdom Metazoa; phylum Chordata; class Actinopteri; order Gadiformes; family Macrouridae; genus Coryphaenoides; species Coryphaenoides rupestris. The sequence goes on from PIJE02000090.1 coordinate 117,731, forward strand.
TGCGAAGTTAGTGGGGGAGGGGCCGCTCTGGGAGTCTCACAGTCACACTCCAAGCAACTTGCGAGTCGGAGGGATGCAGAAAAAACTGTATTTTAACACAACATGACATATCCGGATATAAATGATGTTGTCTAATTTTGTATCCCATTTGAAAATATAACGATATATCGTGAATAGCCGATATATCGTGCAGCCCTAGTCTATGCATGGCCTCAGGTCCCCATCCTTCTTCTTCACGAAGAAGAACCCCGCTGCCACCGGGGAATGGGATGGTCGGATGAGACCCTCGGCCAAGCACTCCTGCAGGTAGCTGTCCATCGCCGCCTTCTCCGGTCCTGAGAGATTATATAGGCGACTGGCCGGGAGGGGAGCGTCCGGACGGAGCTCGATGGCGCAGTCGTAGGGCCGGTATGGAGGGAGAGAACGGGAACGCTCCTTGCTAAACACCTCTCCTAAATCGTGGTATTCAGGAGGAACCGATGCTAGGTCGGGAGGTGTATAACTGGAGCGTTCGGCCCGGGGGGTGTCTGGGCGCCCCGGAGGCAACGGGCGTGGCGCCGGTTCTCCAGCAGACGTGAGGGGTATGGAGTTCCAACCAAGGACGACCTAGGATGAGCAGGGTGTCGGGGGAGTGGATGACGTAGAGCCGGATGATCTCCACGTGGTTCCCCGACACTGTGAGAGAGAGGGGCTGGGTCCGGTGGGTAATGGGCCCCATGGGGTGGCCGTCCAAGGCGAAGGCAGAGAGAGGCTTCTCCATCGGGGAAAGCAGGAGGCCTGCCTCCTGCGCGTACCGGCGATCAATGAAGCTCTCGTCGGCCCCGGAGTCGATGAGAACCAGTACGGCGAGCCTCTGCCCCTGCCAGGCGAGGGTGGCTGAAAACCTGGTGGCATCAGACAGGGTGAGAGGGTTAATGAGGCGACTCACCCGGTACCCCTGTGCGGCCGTCTCTCCTCCCCTTGGCATCCCGGGGTGGTGCGCTCTCTCCCGCTCTCGTTCCGGGGCACGCTCTTCGAGGCGGATGGCCTGGGAGATGAGCAGGTCCAGGGTGCCGGGACTCTCCCTCCCGGACAGCACGTCCTTCATGTCCTCCCCCAGACCGCGGCGGAACGCGCTATACATTGCGGGCTCGTTGGTGGGCTTGAACACGGCAGGAGGGTCCGGGATTCTGGAGGGGTGAGAAAAACGGGGTGAGAGTAACAAGAGCCAAGCGCAACCACGGCGTAACGTTGAGTCTGCTAGAACAACTACTACAGGATGGTGTATTTGGCGTATACGTTACCACCTGTAGTTTTAGGGGACAATCTGGTGCCAAGTGGAGCGCCGGCCAGGCTTTTGTAATGTGGGCTGTGATTGCCGATCCGGAGCAGGTGCGGTGATTGGGGATGGGGACCCGGTGCGGGAACTCGCGATGTGTGCCGCGTCAGCACTGCTCCGCCTTGGCGCCTGTGCCGACGATCGTGAAGTGCGTGTAGAGGGAGGCGAGAGGAGCGGCCGTGGAGGAGAGGACGGGCGAGCCGTAACACACTATATGCACACTATATAAGCCACCGTGCAGCCAACCAGCCTGGAGCAGCCCCTCCGCCAGCCAGCACAACAGCCAAAGGCCCCATGCTCCAGGAGGGAGGTGGGATCATGCGTTGTTGCTCTGGTGAAGGGGGCCCAGCTGCCGAGTTTCCTGAGTTCATCCAGACAATTCTGCCATGCCCATGCCCAGCCCTGTCACGCAGGAGAAGTGTGGGGACAGTGGGGTTGGGGTGTTTTTTTGTATTTTAGGTATGTTACCCTATAAAGAGTGTCCTTTAGGCCCCAGTAAATTGGGGTGTTTGGGGGGGGGGGGGGGGGTGTAGGTTCACCACACACTAGTGGTGATGGTGTGTGGTGTCTGGTGAGCGCTAGCTGTCTACCACTCTGTCAACAATTGCCTACACACTCTGCAATAAACTAGATTATTTAACACGGTTGTCCTGTGATGGAGGAGCCCTGGGGGCACTGGGGACACTACCACACGCCACAGTGGCGTGTGGTAGTGTCAATTGCCACATGCACATAAAAACGTAGAAGGAAACCAACCCAGCTCAGCTTTCCTGATGTGACAGCTAGGACGATAAAGTGGCCACAAGTTATAATACAGCACATCACAAATACACTGTAAAACATTTTTTTTTTTAAAACAGAAAAATTCTGGCAGCTGGGGTGCCAGAAAAAAATCATCAAATAACAGAAATCATCATAAAACCCTTGAAAAACGGTTTTATAATGTTAAATTACATGACCTTTTTTCTATTTTTAGTGGAAGCGATGTTAAATTTACAGTTTTTTGTTGTTTTAATTATTGCTGGGACTGTTTTTTAAATGTATTTTACTCGGGTTTTTTAGATAATTATTACGTATTTTTAGGTGAAAATTTCTGTCTTCTTGCATTTAATTTCAGTTAATTGAAGAAGATATCACTGGCAGAAAACAGCATTTAATGTAATATTGCAGAGATATACTGTAGAAATAGTACCACTTTTTTAGTTTATAAATGTTTTTTGGTTTCACAGTACTTTCCTGTTATTTGATTATTTTTTTCTGGCACCCCTGCTTCCAGAATTTTACATGTTTGTTTTTTTTCACCTGAGGGAATGACCACAGTCGTGACAACTGGTTCCAAACCAGTTGTGATATGCAAGCCATATATCGGGCGCTATTTTTAGGCTCTTACTCCAGTACGCTGTGTGCCAAGACAGGCGGTGTAGCAAAAATGTGTATGGAATGAAATGCTCTGAATCTACACATAGAGCACTGGAGTAAGAGCCTGAAAATTGCACCCATTGTCTTTGCTCTGCGGGGTGTATGGAGCAATGATTAAACAAGGTAGAACGTCGGAAATGTATTTATTTTTAATTGAACACAAACACACATCAAACATCCATCCATCCATCCATCCATCCATCCATCCATCCATTATCGTCCGCTTATCCGGGGTCGGGTCGCGGTGGCAGCCGGCTAAGCAGGGCCCCCCAGGCTTCCTTCTCCCCAGCCACACTCTCGAGTTCCTCCTGGGGGATCCCGAGGCGTTCTCATGCCAGACGAGATATGTAATCCCTCCAGCGAGTTCTGGGTCTGCCCCGGGGTCTCCTCCCAGTTGGACGTGCCATTCGGTCCCTGTACGAACAAAGTGCGAGCTGCGTCCGTATTCTCGGCACAAAGTCAAGCATGTTCTCAGTGGGTGTTGGACTCCGCCAAGGTTGCCCCTTGTCACCGGTTCTGTTCGTGATCTTCATGGACAGAATCTCAAGGCGCAGCCGAGGTGAGGAGAGTGTCCGGTTTGGGGACCTCAGAATTGCATCTCTGCTCTTTGCAGATGATGTGGTTCTGTTGGCTACATCAGACCGTGACCTCCAGCATGCACTGGGGCGGTTTGCAGCCGAGTGTGAAGCAGTCGGGATGAGAGTCAGCACCTCCAAGTCTGAGGCCATGGTTCTCTGCCGGAAAACGGTGGAGTGTTCCCTCCGGGTTGGGAGTGAGTTGCTGCCTCAAGCGAAGGAGTTCAAGTATCTCGGGGTCTTGTTCATGAGTGAGGGCAAAATGGAGCGGGAGATGGACAGATGGATTGGTGCAGCGTCTGCAGTAATGCGGGCGCTGTACCGGTCCGTTGTGGTGAAGAGGGAGCTGAGCCGGAAGGCGAAGCTTTCGATTTACTGGTCCATCTACGTTCCAACCCTCACCTATGGTCACGAGCTTTGGGTAGTGACCGAAAGAATGAGATCGCGGATACAAGCGGCCGAAATGAGTTTCCTCCGCAGGGTGGCTGGGCTCAGCCTTAGAGATAGGGTGAGGAGCTCGGAGTAGAGCCGCTGCTCCTCCGCATCGAAAGGAGTCAGCTGAGGTGGTTCAGGCATCTGGTTAGGATGCCCCCCGGGCGCCTCCCTTTGGAGGTTTTCCGGGCACATCAAACATGGGCAACATTAAACATTCAATCAATATACATTGTACATACGCTGAGTTCCCGTGCAGAATGATCACTTTAATTTGTCTAAAATGGACTAAAGTTACAGCACATGATTTCTTATTTCCACGAAATCATTCTGCACAGAGTATGCAGGTGGAGTGAAAGCGCGCGATATTGCTCACGAGGAGGCGGGCTGCTCACAGAATGGACCTTTCCCTACTCAAGCGACAAGCCCCGCCCCCCCTAGTTACTGTTGCTATGTCCCCCAAGCTTTCCCACAGCTCTGCAGCATGTTAGTAATGTCCACTGAACAACGCCCCCTGATAGTGATTCTCTCTCAAGGATTCCTGACAATATCGCTGTATGTTATTTATCAAATGCCGCTACATTATCTCAGAGAGTGCTACAGAAAGACCTGAACTATTTGACACAAGGATATATACATGAAATTCGGATTTTGGACGGAGCAGATGACAACGTAACACTTGATGCTAAGTGTTGGCGATCTATGAGGAAGACACAAACGCCACACAAACGCCTCACAAACTCCACATCGTGGAGTCCTACTGCACGTGTAAAGCAGGGTGAGTACGTTAGTGATGTGTTTACAATGAAAATAAGCCTAAGATCTGCTAACTACTTGCTACAATGGGCTAATCACCTAGCTATGCTAATCACACGATGGCGCGGTAGCACCTTGTAGCGCAATCTGGTCCTAGTGAAAAAAACATTTCACTGCTCAATGTACCTGTACACTGAAATAGGTGACAAATAAACCTTTGAATTTTAACAAATTAGCGAAATTGATGTGTGGAGTCGCTATCAACCATTTGATTGTTGCACTTGTTTTAAGTACATCATAAAAACCACTGCGTTCATTAATTACCTTATCAGATACAGCACCTGTAAATAACTCGGACACAAAAATGACAGAACCACTTTGATCACATCAAATCAATGCTTTGGCAATACGGGACTTTCCGGCCCCTCCCTCCCGAGTCCCAGGGATCGCAGCTGTCACCTATCGGCTAATTAGGAGGCCAAGTGGTGACAGCTGCGGCCGATCAGACAATCGGGAGGGACACGGTATAAAGCCGGGGGTTCCTCCCAGGACAGAGTTCGGAGATCGCGCCGAGACGCCGCCCCGCACGAGGCGCGGCCCCGCATGGGAGCGCGGCGACACGGAGATCGCGCCGACCCGGAGTTCACGCCGACCCGGAGTTCACGCCAATCCGTACGGCACGGGTGAGGACTGTACCCCGCGGAGCACGGCTACCCGGGAGGAGGCGTTCGGATAGGAGAGGACTCCTATCATGCCGAGTGTAACGTACTGACGTGATCTATCTGCTTGTGTGTGGAATAAACGGCCCGCAACGGAGCCTTAAAGGCTTTTCCATACTCCGCGAGACGTCTCGTCTCGCACCTAGTGCCCCGCCCACAAAATGACGTCATTTTCGTCTCGCAGACCTAGGTCAGGTGTTCTCGCAAGACGTTCTCGACACATCAGCCCGGCCGAACTTTGTTCTCGCGTCTTGTCCGAGAACTATTGTGTGATTGGTCAATTATGGAAGTGGGCGTGGTTAAAAACGCCAGCGCGGAAAAGTTTGTACAGGAATGGATAGTTTTGAGGAACAGCTGGCCGAGGCCGTGAGAAAGTACGAACATCTATATAACACGTCCTGTCATAATTATAAAGACATGTATTGTTGTTGTTTTGTTTTATTTCTGATTCCCACAATGCTTTGCACGTGTGACGTGTGCTGCTGTGGGCGGGGCCTTTGAGGAGTGTCTCGCGGAGTATGAAATGTCCAGTGCGGCGAGAACTTTTTTCTTGTTCTCGCAGACCTAGGTGCGAGACGTCTCGTCTCGCACCTAGTGCCCCGCCCACAAAATGACGTCATTTTCGTCTCGCAGACCTAGGTCAGGTGTTCTCGCAAGACGTTCTCGACACATCAGCCCGGCCGAACTTTGTTCTCGCGTCTTGTCCGAGAACTATTGTGATTGGTCAATTATGGAAGTGGGCGTGGTTAAAAACGCCGGCGCGGAAAAGTTTGTACAGGAATGGATAGTTTTGAGGAACAGAAAGTACGAACATCTATATAACACGTCCTGTCATAATTATAAAGACATGTATTGTTGTTGTTTTGTTTTATTTCTGATTCCCACAATGCTTTGCGCGTGTGACGTGTGCTGCTGTGGGCGGGACCTTTGAGGAGTGTCTCGCGGAGTATGAAATGTCCAGTGCGGCGAGAAACCTTTTTCTTGTTCTCGCAGACCTAGGTGCGAGACGAGACGTCTCGCGTCTCGCGGAGTATGGAAAAGCCTTTATCAGACTGTGTAGTAGTGTTTCCTATGCGTCATGCCTTATTAATGGAAGCGGGTTGCCACAATGCTTTGAGGGTTGTGCTTGACTTATAGTCACTATAAAGCTGACTCTGTAAAGCCAGTGCAGATGACACCTGGGTCTTACATTCAGTACCATCAATGACTAAAGTAGAAGGAAATTATTTTCTAAAGTTTTCAGTCATGTTTTTAATTTCTGAGGCCATATGTAGTTGTCCAAATTTAAAATACATAAGCTCTATCCATGTATTAAAAACAAGTCCTGCAGACTGCATGGATGTGGGACATCATGGTGGCTCTGTTGCAAGGGGCGTGGTCTTAAGAAATCAGGCAATCTTATTGGTTATTATTCTCCACGTGACTGACAGTGTGGAAAGGTCCATTGTGTGAAGAGTTGCGTGCACACTTAGCTATAGATGTTAGCTTGCTAGCTGGTTGCAACAATCTAGCTACTGTGTCTCCTGTTACTTAGTAGCCTACCACCTCACAGCTGGTTATCAAGTGAGATACTGAAGTCTACTAGTTAGGCTACCTAATAGATGACCGGTTGAAAATAGATGTCTTGCTAGTTAAGGTATGGCTTAGCTAGCTAGTATGACAGCTAGCTTTCAAGCATGATCAGTGACTAACTCCCTTGCCAGTTATTGCCAGCTGCTACACAGCTATGTGTACAACTTGTACTAAGCAACAGGTGGCACACACACTAGATTGTTGCAACCAGCTAACCTTATGAGTGTTGTCACAAGGTGTATGCCTCCATCTTTGGTCAGCACCGGTACACTGTAATTGGAGATGATGCAGCAGCAGTGTTGTTCAATGAGGTTCGCATGTGTGCATGCATTTCTCCATCAACACTATAGTGTCATATCACCATTATCCTATCTCCACAACAGGACCTCTATGGCCATTTTGGTGGCCCAAAGAATCTTGTAAGACATCAAATATAGAAGGCTATGGTTTGTATATTGTAGGCAGATGAGATTTTATTTTATTTGACTGTAGGAGCAGTTGGGTAAAAGATATGTTTAAGTCTGCTAAAGTGCAGTCATTCACTTTTTCTAAGGTCATGACAATACCAACACTTTTACTGTATATCATGTAAATAAATTGTCAATTTAAGCAAAATAATAGAAAACATCTTTCTTCTTCGTTTTTCATCTTTGCTTTTAAGTTTTTAATCAATTATCAACCAGACTTACTAGTATTTGTGAAGCCATTTTTCTTTAAAATGAAAATGAATACAGTATCTAAATATGCAGCTGGCTTTGATGAGATAAAATTCTGTATTTTAACAGATTGTGAAAATTGTATTAATAATTGTAAAGGGGAATTTTTGTAATTTTTATTTACTTTTTTTCTGTAGTTTTAAATGAGAAATACATTTACAGTTTATCCTTGTAATTTTCCTCTATTTCCAGTAATTCAGAAATACAAAAAAAACCTGTAAAAATGTACAGAAAAAGTACCGTAAAAAACGGTTTTTTTATTGTATAACGTTAGATCATTGTAAACAAATGGTCCTGTTAATAACTAGTAGTTACACGCACGTCACAGTTAACTAGTAGGTAGATGCATGCCTTAGTGAACTAGAAGCTAGATGTCCTTTTGATGGCAGGCGATTTGAAACAAATTTGTAGGTAAAAAAAACATGTTGACTTTCGTCTCAAAGGTTTTCAATTAGATGACCCCATTGATAATAATGCAGGGTGTTGGGTCACAAGTGGTGATAATAAAAGATATAGGCCATATTCAAGTTATAAGTTAGCATGCTCAAGCTATGAAAACCCTCGATGCTGCCCCATGATAGAAAGTAGGTAAATCAACTACCTATTCCAATGTGCTTCCTAGCCAAATAAATAGCAAGCTACTGTATAATAATCTGCAGGTTACAGTAGCTGTCTGAATGGTATCAATCAACACGCCCACTAAAATGTTGTTGGTCCCTGACAGACATCAAATCAAAAGTTTGGTAATGGTTGTGCATTACATGGATTGCTTAGCAGTTATTGATGCTTGTGCAGGCCCATGGCCACAGGCTGTGGGGAGGATGTGCTGTAGGGAGGTGGATGCCTTCTGGATGTTGGTGGAGAACCTAAATCCCAGGCCAGGACATTACCTGTCTTACACATACATGAACTTCCAGCAGCAGTTTCAGTCTTAAATAACATAACAATGAATGTCTCCTTTTCCTCAGGCAATACCGCTATGCAGCCTACAGGCAGGGTGTTCATTGCTCCTATGGCATTCTGGGCTGCCACATAAGGAAACCACTACTGGTCTCTATAAAGAGACCAGAGGAAAGAGGATCATACAGAGGCTATGGCCTCATTTGGCTGATGAGCAATACATGTCATACTAAAAACATGTATATTATGTTTATATAATTTTTGCCATACCTTGTAAAACATTAATAACAAGCAAGACAAATAGTCAGTCTCAATGATAACCAGCAGAGCTATAATGTACAAAACGCTGTATAACAAAAGGAGCCAATTGCTTTTTTCCTCTGCTTTTTTTTGTATTGTAATGCAGTGGCAAGCAGACTTGTTTCTGTGCAGCAAAGACTGGTTCTGCTCATGGCCAGATGATGCACAGACCTACGAGAAGTCAGTACAGCTCACGAGTGTCAAGACGAGACAACCCATATGTGCTGTCTGTAGGTTGGTGGCTCCCCAGAAGAAGTGGATCCACCATCATTAAGCTCAAGACTGGGCAGTGGAATCCATTTAGTTGACCATCTTGTGGGATACATGGATAAAAATAAGAATATTAGCTACTACCAATTGCTGGTTATTGGGCAAAAGTGTGCATATAATGTATTATTTAGGCTACCTGACAAGAGGTAAAGGATTCAGCCCAGAGAGCCACTGCAAGTGGGTTGAATATACTATCATCTGTCTATCCTGCGTCACATTCAAATACGACAATTGTAATTATAGTCACTATAGCAAGCATGATGCAGGATGCCTGGATTGCTAACAAAGGACTGTCTAAGATATCCATACTGCCCACTCATGTTTCCATTATTATAGAATGTGACAAACTTCTTGAATGTTGAATCAGTAGCACTAGTGGCTACTGGTGAATAGGTGCACTGGCCATCTTGCGACTGACTGACTTGCTGACTACCAACATCCTGCCGATTGACAACGTTCTGCCGATTGACAGTGTCGTGCAGAATGACAACTTGACAGCTGATTGACAACTCTGTGAAGCTTTACGTCCGTTCCATAATGTGACGTAATCATTTCCAACCATGCTAACCTTATAACTATAACTATAAGTTTGTTATTTTTAATCACTTTCTGGCAGTAAAAAGCCACTTAACCACTTGGCTATCACTGCTCCTTGTCTTGGTGTACAATGGGATTCTTGGTGCAACAAAATCCAAAGTTACATGTTTAGTTTGGCTCTTCTGGTCAAATGTGTGCATAGGGTGAGAGAAGGATTTGACCCTGCACAGGTAATATCCATTCGCTTTCATGTCCAACCCCTCAAGCAGTGTTGTAATGTAACTAAGTACAAATACTTCGTTACTGTACTTGAGTAGAATTTTCACGTATCTGTACTTTACTTCGTTATTTATATTTCTGGCAACTTTCACTTTTACTCCACTAGATTTCCTAAACAAAATGTATACTTTTACTCCGATACATTTCTCTTAAGCATCTTCGTTACTCGTTACTACAAAATAAAATCATTAGGAATGTGTTAAGACTGCAGGTTTGGCGAATCACGCGCGAAACCAACCAGACGCGCAAAGCGCACGCGCACTGCTGCGGGCGCACACGCTTTACTTCCGCTCCCATGGTAACGCATGGCGCGCTTCACACTGCGTCCCTGTGCGCAATCTCATAGAAATACATTGTATATGCACAATATCTGCATCATATTCAGTTAAATCAAGTCATGCATTTTGCATACAACCAAAACAACATTCTAATTATTATTATTGACATTCTATATAGTTTAGATATTTGTTTTAATCACACTAAAGTGAGATCATAGCATCAATATCAATCAATTCCCGCGTCTGGTAACATGGGAGTGGAAGTAAGCGCAGCAGTACGCGTGCGCTTTGCGCGTCTGGTGGGTTCAGTCCGCGCGCACGAAAGCGTCCATCCGCGTCTGGTGGGTTTCGTGCGTAAGAAGTCCCGCATGTCCAGGATGTCAGTAGAATCAACGACTGATGCCACATTTTTTTTTTTACTTGTACTTGTACTTTTACTTCCAATACTTAAGTACATTTAATATCAGAAAATTACTTTTGATACTTAAGTACAGTAAATATCAGATACTTTAAGACTTTTACTCAAGTATCGCTTTCAAGTACTTTATACAAGACTGCCCTCAAGCACTCAGCCATGCACAGCTGCTCACACCGCTGAAACCAGTTTTACATTGAAACCTCAAAGCACATTAGTGTCTATGTAGTCCTTGACAGAATTGAATGGACCAGGATCATAGAATTCCTGTAATGCAACACTGTGAACGGGCGTGTTGGAAACCATTGGATTAACTATCAGCCATCACAGCTCCTCTGGACAGAGAATCTTTGTTGGTCAACTTGAAATTATTTCATGGCAAACATATTTCGTAAAGCTTATTGTTAAACAACTCAGCAGCTAATGCTGCAAGCAGAATTTTAAATTAAAGCCCTCTAAAATGTAATATATGAGCTGTGTTCCCTGTCTATTCGTGTTTATATGTCTTGACATTTATTAATGGCACTTAGCATTGTTGTTCGTTCTCAGATGTTGTAGCATGCTTATAATTGCACGCCTGCCCAGCTACTTATGCAGGCAACTTGGCAATTATGAAACTCGTTCTATTCGTCTCGTAAATATGAATGCTCGAAAACAGCTCTATTCTTATCTTCAGGTACCACAGTGATATATCGCTGCCTCTCCTTCAACAAATGTACTCTTTGTAAGTCGCTTTGGATAAAAGCGTCTGCCAAATGCAAATGTAAATGTATTCAGATTGATGTTAAAAGGAAATGCCCTGTTTTCATAGACCTATTTCATTCCAATAGAGTGTCAATCAGACCATATCAAGACATTCTGATGTAGAATTTCCAAATAAAAGCGCTTTGAAATATCACATATGAGATGTGTTCCCTCTATAGTCGGATTGATATTAATTTTCACTATTGTGGAAACTTTTTTCCTTAAACATTGATTTATTTGATCTGTTAATCTATTTCTCATTCCTGCTGGTCTTATTTCTCATTCATGCTTGCATGTGTTTTTTTTTACTGTAAGTATTCAGATTATTTTTTTAATTAATTAATTTTAATTCATTAAGAATCTTTGTTTCAGCCTCCCACCTCCCCCTTCCCTCAAAAGGCCTTTGTTTTTTGGTCAGGCTGCTTCTGTATATAAGAATTTGTTCTTACTTGCTTGCCTGGATAAATAAAGGTTAAATTAGAAAAAGAAAAAAAAATTCTGATCCCTCCAATTCAAGTTATCTTTAGTATTATTTTGCACATTCTGCTGCATTTGACTGCATATCCCTGTATGTGTATGTAACAAATAAAGTTCTTGAAGGTGGGGGCTAGTTTGATCTGGGTCTTTCATTGAGCTATCTTTAGATTACATTCGTTCCATTTCAATATAATGTCTTAGTTGTAGAATGAAAGATGGCCCCACACGGGGCCCTTGTTCCTTTGGTCCGACGGGATGAGAGAGGCTGACCCTCGGCCCACCCCCGGGGAGTGTTGTCATGGCGACAGCAGGACACGTAGCGGATGGAGTGGAACCAACAACAACTTGAGGCGGACACGAGGCTGCGTGATGTCTCCTCCCGTCCCGAGATGATCGTTTAACGACAGACAACACATGCAGGACCAGCCTCGACCGACCTTATGTAGAACTATTAGTTTGGACTCATTGGGCTGCTGATTGCGCGACAGGCCGCTGCTGAAGACGCAATGGAGTTGCTTATTGACAGCCTGTTACAACAGTTGGTAAAGATGACTGTTCTGATCGGACTACTGACGCTGAGCACCGGAGCCATCGAGACAGGTACGAGGAGGCAGTGCACTTAATAAGCATCCAGCAAGTTTCCGCATAATATTTAATATACTCTTGTTCTGACTTTCCTCTCCACCTCTTCTGCGCTTTAAGTGATTAATAAGAGGCTATTGGCTGGTAATACTCTTGACCAATACTCTGGGTTTCCTTGAACATAACAATAATAGGCCTAATAATAATAATAATAATCATCATAATCATTGTAACAATGTATATAACCGTATATTAAATGCTCCATATAGGCTCAATTTAATATTGTTTATTTTTTTTGCCAGAACCCTTTTTTAAAAATATATATAATTGATTAAATGAGCAGTAAAGTATTTATTGTTGTATTCATTCTTTTATGTTCAGTATTGCCTATTTATTCATTGCACACGCATTGCCTTCATGTGTACATCCACTTCAATATAATCATTTAACCTGGAGTATGAATACTTTAATCATGTGGGAGCCTGCCACATGAAGATAACACTGGGCAGCCAATGGAGCAGGTGCCCTTTAGGACAATGCCTTGGAGAAGGCATTTTTCACGACAGTGTATACCATCAGGCCCTGACCCATCCCTGCCCCCAACTTGCGGGTTCCCAAATTGACTCACGCTACAACGCTCTTTTAAAATGCCATTTTAAAAGAGCTGAATTATCAACTTGTTAAGAAGCTTTTACTGGGAACCTTGCATCTTAAATGGCCATGCATGTTTTGGATTGTCCCCCCCAGGACATTGTATGTTAAGAAACAAGTGGTTTCCCACCAATAGGGGCTCCCTGGCTTTTTGGGACATTCCGGGAGGTCAAAGCAAAGGGATCTCGTTGTCCTCCATGGCAACTGAGCTAATAAACTCTGGGGGTGGCTGTAAATTTTCTCATTACTTGGCCTGCAGCCCAGAGATGGGGGCGTGTGGTAAGTGTGGGGGGTGGGGGGTAGGTTTGGGTTTGGGACTGGCTGAACAGGATCTGTCTTCCCCATCTGCCCACCACTCATACCCCCCCCCCCCCCCCCCAACCCCCACTGCACCCGTGCTATGAGATGCTCAGTGGTCCAATGTTGCCCCACCATGGGGCTGGTTGCTGTTTCAAGTTAGAGCCTGCCGTATTTTAACGCAATAAAGAACAACAACATCATTGATTACACATTACGCCTTCAAGGAGAGTAGGCTACAGATGAGGTGGTGAGAGGTAAGAAGTAACAAGGACCAATGTTGTCCTCCAAATCAAAGGCTTATGTGCCTTTTAGAACAAAATTAATTCCAACAAAATGACCAACACGATCAGGTTTTGTACAGCAGGCAATGGCAATGTGCATTTAAAGTGCCTAGAATGAGACCCAATTAAATTTTACTTAAAAACTACTTTTGGCAACAGACAAAAAAATTATGTCAGCCACATTCTAAACTTCTAATTATGATGCATTGTGTTGAAAGATTATTGAAAAATGAACCTATGTTTGTCCTCTGTTTCTTGACAGTCAATGTGGTGGACTTCTGTGGGCAGACCATAAAGGGGGACGGCATGATTGTCAACTCGCACCAGGACTCTAAAAAGTACTATTTTGTGACAATGGGCACCGACTGCCACCTGACCATGCAGGCGGCGTCCCCCAAGGACAAGGTGCAGTTCCACTTCCGTTCTTCCTGGTGTACAGCCTGCTGCGGGTGGCACCACTCAGCCCGGCCCCGCTACTCCCAGAGTCGCAGAAGTCGCTGGACAGCCCGCGACCAGACCCTGTGCCTGGCCAGGGGCTGCTGGACCCCTGCCACGCGGGCTCCTACATACAGTTCTACGACGGCAAGGAGAGGAACTCTCCCGCCATCGGGCCACCGCTGTGTGGGAAGAGCCCCCCGCGGCCGGTGCTGTCCACGGGGAACCACCTGACACTCAGGCTGGTGACCCGAGGGACCCAGCCCAGAGTCGACTTTGTTGGGGACTTCACAGCTTTCAGGCTGGGTGAGTCTGTGAGGCTTTGGGTCACTACCTTTGGGTCACTACCCAGCTTTGGGTCACTACCCAAAGCTCGTGACCATAGGTGAGGGTTGGAACGTAGATGGACCAGTAAATCGAGAGCTTCGCCTTCCGGCTCAGCTCCCTCTTCACCACAACGGACCGGTACAGCGCCCGCATCACTGCAGACGCTGCACCAATCCGTCTGTCCATCTCCCGCTCCATTTTGCCTTCACTCGTCAACAAGACCCCGAGATACTTGAACTCCTTCGCTTGAGGCAGCAACTCACTCCCAACCCGGAGTCGCATATCAGTTATGATCAGAACTATAAGTCTAACGATATAGCATATTGCCAAGTATATTTTATGGCCCAGACAGAACGGCTGAAGTCCTTTTTTTTGAGGGGTTACACAAGGAAAGGCATATGTTGTTTAGTAGGAAATAAGGAATGCTATAATATTACTGCCAGCATTAACCTTTTTAACTGTATAATTATAAAAAAGAACAAATACTAACATATCAAGCATGCATGGCGATGCGTCTCTAACACATAAACGTATTGTATTTAGTGTTAGGCCTATGTATTGTACGATATTTGAGAAACATATTTGTTTGAGAGAAAGTTCATATATTTGGTATATTTCATATATTGTTATATATAATATACTGTATACAGCCAGAACACACAGTTATATTTCATAATGCTCCAAGTCAAGTCTCAAGTATTTTGGGCACCATAGCTCATTTTCTCAAGTCTGAGTAGTGAAAGTGCACACAGATCAATAAAAGTATTAAAGCATTTGCAATCAGTGTTGCAGATTTCATAATACAAAAATGTTGGTTGCTTAATAAGTTGACAGTTGTCCGGTGGCCCAGTGCGCCAGGGCCTTACATCAAGTCTCAGAGCTGGCGAGTCCAAGTCAATTTGCAAGTCCTTATTTGTGCAACTCAATCTGAGTCTCCAGTCAGCAAAGCCTGTCTATCTGGAAAAGCTGGGATTGGATGGCGGCTCTGCTGACCTCAGTTCAGACGGGCACTTGCATTTTTTGTCCTACGAGTCATTTTCTCATGGTTGGGGAAATGGTGGTTGGGGTGGATCGATTTACCAAAACACATTTGTGTCACCTAAAAGCTCTATAGTGCATCTTTCGTCCAAGACAAGAATTACATTGTTCTATTTTCAGGGGTGTCAGTAACTCAGGAGGTAAGAGCGGGTCTGTCAACAGGAAAGTTGCTGGTTTGATGCCCGGGCTCCGCATAGCTAAATGTTGAGCTGCCCGTGAGCAAGACACCACCTGCTCCTAACCATGCAAGGTAACAAGTCTTGGTTGTTACCTTGCATGGTTGGCACTGCCATTGGTGTATGAATGGGTGAATGTGAGGCAACTGTAAAGCGCTTTGGAAAAGATAAAAGTTGCAGTCTATTTATTTTCTCCTGTTTTCAGGTTTTAACCAATCTGAATGCAGTGGGGAGCCATATTTTACCTGTCGCAATGGCAAGTGTATTCCATTGAGTCTGGTGTGCGATGACAAAGGCATCGACAACTGCGGGGATGGCAGCGACTTGGAAGAGAACCTGACTGCTGGTTGCAAAGGTCAGCCGGTTATGTCTAAAGTGCAGTGGACTTACGGATTATGTGATGCTGACATGAAACCTCCACGCCATAACACCATACAACATATTAGTTTCAAGAGAAGCTTAATATTCTAAGTACAGTTTAGTATGCCATTCTCATTCATGCAAATCGGATTATCTTAAAACAAATCATCGGCATGTCCTGTTTCTGACCAAAAAATGTCTTCCTTACATTTTAGCGGGTCTGTTGGTGCCTCCCGAACCCTCCCCACCCATGAGGGCAACATCACCCCGACCGTTGGTAAACACAGCCACAGCGCCGGCCTCCACACAGAAGAACTGTGTGGGAGCGAACAGCGCTCACAACCAGGAGGTGGCCGCAGGTGAGTGTTGGGAAGGTCCATGGTGAAGCTCACACGTTGGCATCAAATGGATGCTAAGTAGTTTTTGGATGAATCATCTCAAGTCTGAAAGCAGACCAGATCAAATGTGGATGAACGTGGTGTTTCACTTTATTACGCACCATATTCGTTTCAACCTATTATGTTGCTGGAGGTCTGTAAAGATTAAACACTATGTAGATTGGTCACTGTTGAAAATTACAATCCCCTTCTAATCCACATTAGTTTCTCAATAGAATCAATTGAATATGTCTTTGACTAAACAGTGTAACTCCCCCTTTTCCCTTTTTGGTTTCTGCATAATTTCAGCAGCTAATCTGGGCTCTAGTAGGACTAGCAGATCCGGGATTAGTTGCTATGTTCCCGGTGGTTACTAGGTTATTGCTCTTGCTCCCCTGCCGTGCAGACTCGGCCGTCTCCGTATCCTTGCTGGCTCTATATGTCGCGCTGGGGGTGTTGGCGGCCGCCCTGCTCCTGTGCTGGTGCTGCTGGTCGCCGGCCTGGTTCCTGTGGCGCGTCAGCATGTGCCGCCACCTGCCCTGCTGCAACTCTGCCTGCGCCTCCTGCCAGCTGTGCCTGCGCAGCTGCAGCCACAACAGTGAGAACCGGCCCACCAAGGTGTCCCCACTCGACCCCGGAACGCTGCTGAGGGCCGGGGCCACCGGTGCTAGTGCAAACGCTAACGCCACCACCACTACTGTGGCCGTGTGAGCCGGTGGAGTGGCTCTGTTGAATGCATAAGGTGGACATACCCTAAATGTAAAAAGGATAAAGGGATAAAAGTGTGCAACAATAAACTAGACTTTTATGTATTTGGTTGGATGGAGCACTTTGTGTGCAAGGGGAGGGTCCGTACGGGAGGAGGGGTCTGTATGAGGGGAGGGGTCTGTATGAGGGGAGGGGTCTGTACAGGGGGGGGGGGGGGGTTCTGTACAAGGGGATGAATGGACATTAGTTGCTTTGGTCATATGGTGTGGATGTGCACTTTTATTTTGAAATGGATCATAAAACAACATATTTTCTATGATGTGACAGTTGAGGTGATGCAGGGTACATTATACATGAGAAAGGAATTGTTTTTGTTATTAATGACAGATTAATGACTTTGTTTATTTTCCTGTACATTGTACAGGAACATAAGTAGTGTCTCACTGTAGATTGAATGCATATGGTTTAGATCATTTAAAGTGTTAGAATTTTTTTTTGTATTTGGACAGTCTGCTGTTCACAATGACTTGTCTAACTTGATGTTGTCAGAATAGTTTTTCCTTTATATGTTTCTGTTTCCATGTGTTTTGTGATTGATTGTAATTGTTTCTTTCCAGCAGTAAAATTATGTGATGCTGCAATCAGGCTGGCATAGGCTCTGTGACCCACTCAACATGAACTCTTATGGGTCGCAACCCAGTTGAGAATCATTGCTCTCAAATAGTGGTTCTCAAGATATTTTTCTTACTCAATTACGAGACACACAAAAGTTTTCACTTTCACACAAAAGTGAAAAAGCTTTAGACTAATAGAAATAATATTTGTGCATGTTATGTGGTGTAAATATCATAAAATGGGTGGTGCAAATACTACTGGTTTCAAGAAAAAATTTCAAAACAACAACAAAAGATTAGAAAAAATATTAGTCCCCCGAAAAGTACTTCAAAATGCCCCTAGGGGTATGCGTAGCTGCATTTGAGAAATGCTGGTCTGGAACACACACCAACTGTACAGGAATCCATCCATCCTGACCCTGCAGGCAGCAGACAGAGACAGCACTGAAGAAAGAGCTGCATGCTTGTGGGGCACAGGAGAGGAGACTCCGTCGTGATCTGATATCTGTTGTGAAATCCTTTACCAAAATGGGATCATGGTCAAGAACAACTACAGGTTTATAGGCTTTGTCCGACTTGTTGTCTTGTACGGCCTGTTCCAAGAGGTGAATGCATATAGAAGCAAAAGGTTTTGAAATGGTCACACTTTTGATTATTTTAGGGGAACGCAGTCAAGTCAAGGTAGACGTTCTTTGGCTCTGTCGGCTTTATTCACGTTATTCACGTTTACATTTTATTATTTGTAACCTTGTACGTTAGCTAGCAGAAGCCCGAAGTGTTAGCTTGCTTGAGTGACCCTTTGAACCACTGGCCAAGTGCATCGTAAAGTGGTCAGGTGGTCGGGGGCGTGGCCAATATATATAGGCCAATCAAATCCAACAATGACCTGGCTGAGAGGCCACTGTGTCCACAGATGCAGTGTCTGTCTGCATCTCCCAGTAAAGCAGAGCTGTCACTCAAACTATTGTGTGAAGCAGTGGCTATTGTGTTGGTGGAGCCTTGACCTTCCTGCTCGTCTCTCTGAACTGCCGTATCTCTTTGAGACCAGATGTCTGGACGTGGGTCCCACGCAAACCCTCACATTTTGTTCCTGTTCCTATTCCACACACACACACACACACACACACACCATTTTGATGAAATAATAATTAGCAGCTGTCACCAATAACAATATTCGTCCTTTGAAAGATAGATTTGTATTATTTTGTTATGCATGGGCTTATCTTATAGAGGCAGACACATTTGTGTAATGTTTATTAGGCTTATCTATTTATGTTGGCTTCTTTGTGAGCTACAGTATATGAACATCCAACGACAAGATGTATGTAGTATCGCTTTAAGTGTGTTACACTACCACCCAGTGGTTAAACGGAGTAATGCTAGATCCATGTTCCCTGTCTTAAATATCCGAGGACATCACCTTGGGTCTTCTTGTCTTTATTGTCTTGAAGAAAAAATAAAACATTTAAGTTCCTCTAAGAAACGCAAATGAGTGCAATTTGGTTTTTTTATATGATATATGCCTATGCTGCCATAAACCTGCACATGCATGATGTAGGCTGTGAATAATGTGTTCTATATTTAGAATTGGTGGGACACAAACAAACAGACTACCAAATCCTATTTCTAATCTTTGCGGCGAGAATAAAACCAGCAAGTCAATCATTTCATAGGCCGTTCGGCCAGACATGGACTCAGACCAGATAAATGCAAATGTTTATTTAGATGAAAAAGTTGTAATATCGCCAGACAGAAGGACAGGTTCAACAAGCTATTTATAACCTACAACCGAGCTGTGGAGGAGGAGGAGGCTGCACACCGCACGGCAGCGATTCAGCACTCGGACCCCGGAGGCCATCCAGCAGCCACCTGGGGGTCACGGGTCACTGCCCCTGTCGAGGGGAGCTCACACACGCACACATAAATAGTACTTTTTCCATTAGCCTTTACGACGCATGGATTCGGTTTGCTGTGGCCCGGTGGGCATGTCCTCCGTGTGTCTTCGCCAGGCCAGCAGGGGCCGCGTCTGTCTCCAGAGAGGTGTCTCGCTGCTGGACCTGCGCCTCGGCTCCCCTTAATAGTCCTCGTCTCCTGACAGGTAGCGTCCTCCTCCTCCGCTCCTCCTCCATCACAGCGGCGTCGTTGTGCGTACTCCACCCGGTGAAGGGCTGGCACATCGCGTCTACGAGGCCGACCGCCGTGCCAAGCAGCGTGAGCACGGCGCCCACCAGGTAGACCTTGAGGAGGCCGCGGGGGCGCTGCTTCTGGCCCAGCACCTCCTGCACAAAGGGGACCAGCTCTTGCATGGTCTCCATGGTCCTGGGTTCACCTGCGGAGCACAACGCAAGACATGCGTTGATTAGATTCAAGATTCAGAACGTTAATGCACATACAGAATATGCAGTGAAATGAATACGTTTCGAAGCCCAGCGGAAATGTGCAGCAGAACAATACAAATAACCAAAGAATCAAATATCCACACTATTTAAAGTCTTTACAAGCAAAGGAGCAGGGTTTTTTTTAATAATTCGAATTGTTTTTAAATATATTAATCAATTAGGCATATCAAAGTAGGCATATCAACAACAGGGCAATATTAAAAACTTAACAGCAAAATAGGCAACATTAAAAATTACATTAAATCATTAAAATACAACAATGACGACGCAAAATGAATGATTTTATGAGAAAACTTACGTAGTGGTACTTTGTCGTAGGTTCGGCTGTAGAAGATCAGCAGGTCGCTCAGTGTGCTCCTACAGTCTGTCAGCACAGCGGGTCGCTTTATTACAGGAGCGCTCGGCTGACTCCGCCCCCCCGGTCACGTGAGATGAGGGACGTAACTTAGTCGGCGTCGCGCCAGACACGTCGGTCTCGTACGGTGTGCTCGGGAAATGATCTGCGCAATGAGTCGAACACGTTTTCGAAATCGTTGTTTTAAAGGTACTATAAATAAGAATCCGTGCATTCTGAGCTCCGTGGCTTGAGACAATAACAATCAGAAACTAATATTAGTGCTAATCATAATTAAACCTTATGCACATTTAACAAAAGCTATGAAATATATATATTTTTTAATTGTCCACGCTTACATGTCACTTCGTTTCTTTTCCCGACTCCAATATAAGAGAAATCAGCCCAAAAACAGAGTCGGGGAAGCTTTCATGTTTTAATTTCAACCACAACCTGCTCACAAACTGGTGATTTAAAGTGATTTGTGCTGTAAAATCCGACATGTAGTCCCTGAACGGATTCATTATTCTTATATACAGCACCTTTACATCCATTTTGTCGCGGAATGAGAAAGAGCAACGACACACCTAATTTCACCAATATGTTACATGGCAATAGAGTGTTTCCTTCTGAGGTATGTCAATGAAATACCCCCAAAAATATACAATCCTCTCAGAAGAGAGTCTGGCATTATGCAGACGGTCCATGCTACACATAATTTTTATATCTTGATAAAACTATCCAATGAATCTGTTATGGAAACAAGTCTATCAGTAACGCAAGTGCCTGAGTGCCTACGATCATAAGAACACTGCAGGCTGGAGTCTGGTGATGTCCTACGACCAGGGCCCACTAATCAGGTGAAAGTTCATATAAACCCTGCTCACCCATGACCCACTATCCACAGTGAACACACACACACACACACATTCATGTTTAACCAATAACAACCCATTACAGTACATTATAGAAGTTGGACGTCAGTGAAATCAACACTAAATAGGAAAGTATATTTTAGTAGCTTAGTTGAATATGGAATACAGGGAACACCCTGTTGACTACTAAGCATTTTGACTGACACTGATTTCCACATAAGATGACATATTTTCACATTGTATAAAATTTGTCACTAACATAGTGATATATTGTTGTTTCACTCTCTTTGGACAAATGTACTTATTGTAAGTCGCTTTGGGCAAATGTGTGTCCTAAATGTACAGTATATGTGAATATAGTACTGCACATGTCCACTAGAATTTACACTTAAGACTTTTCTCAAATCCTAACTCCGGAATGTTGAAAAGAAAATGGACTTAAAGTGATGCAACAATGTATCTACTGGAAAGACTATAGCAAAACGTTCTGAGGTCGAAGCTGAAAAGTATTTAACTGTCTAAGTATGTTAGCTGGCAGTTGACATATTTCAACGTTAATAAATGTATACAGCAAGGAGCTAAGAAACAACCTGCCTCCATGTCGCTCTCTCTCACACACACACACACACACACACACACACATCTCTTATCTCATGCCATAGTTCATGAGTAATTACCAGATTTGTCTTGACCCCTGAGGAGGAGCTGCTGGCTCCATTGGTTCCTCACAGAGCGTCGGTGACATTGTTTTATTAGCCACAGCTGCATGTGGCCCCCAGCTCCTCAGGGTTATCAGTGTGAACAGTCCGCAGGGCAGCCGGCCGTGCAGGGTCTGGAGTATGCAGGGCCTGGAGTACACAGGGTCTGGAGTATGCTGGAAGGTGTTGAATACTAGCTACTTATTAACCGAGCAAGGCGAGTTAATTATATTGACTTTTGTTAAGGAGATACAAACTCAAATTTTGTGCACCTGCAAAAACAACAACAATGGCAAAGTTTCCGGTCCAGGTACGGAAATCTACAGACTGCTGGTCTGGATACGCGACCTCCAGAAACGCAGCCATATAATAAACCTGTTTCATTCAGAGTTTGGAGTTGAATGTAGATGCAGCAGGTGGCAATGCTAGCATGCTAAGGCTCTCCTGAGTATGTGTGATGATGTTTTATCCTATGTGCACTGATTAGTCAATACACCACAGGTGTGCAGCCTCACCCAACCCCAGACTCTAATCGGCCTGCCTCGGGCCAGGTGAGGCTGCTTAAACCAGCCACCAACCACACACCCCCACATTAGGCTTTTACACATAACATCTTGGGATTACTGGAAGTTAGAAAGAAAAGAAATCTGGATCTTTTACTGACATAACAACCATCACTAAGAAGAGGCAATCATTGCTCTGCCAAGTCTCAACACTTCTCTGTTCTGGCACCGCAGTGGCGTCAGGACGACGGCAGACTCGCTCACCAGCTTCCGCAAGAGACTCAAGACTCACCTGTTCAGAGTTCACCTGGACTCTTCCCTGACCTATTCCAACCTATCCTATTTGTCCTATTTACATGTATCTGGCTGGGTGAGGCTGCACATCTGTGGTGCATTGGCTAATCAAGGCCCAAAGGTTAAACTAGCCATCACCACACACACTCAGGGAGAGCTAGCATGGTAGCAGGTATCATCTGCACGGCCATTCTTTCATTCTACATTCTATGGTAAACAGGCTTTTTCAACACCATCCTGCCTGTGTCATATGGAGGAGCCCCTGGAAAGCCACGATTGTTGGTTCCCCGCCCTTGATTGTCTGCACCTGTCTCGACTTCCCTTGTTGGTCTTTATTTATTCCTGCCCCAATCTTGTGTTCCTTGTTGGTTTGTGGTGTTCAGTTATTTCATGTTCGTGTCCCCAGCAGTTGAAGATTTAGTTTCGCCGTGCCCCGTTTTTGTATTTGGTACCATTTAGTTTCCTTTTATTAAAGAATCTTTTAAGTTCAACCCACTGCCTGCGTTTGGGTCTTATTTTTCTGTGATAGAGGGATTGGAGCACATACTTCTTTGTCACAAAAAACATTCATGAAGTTTAGAGTCTTTTATGAATTTGTTATAGGTCTACTGAAAATGTGACCAAATCTGCTGGGTCAAAAATATACATACTGTTGGGGGGGGGGGGGGGGGGGGTGTTGAGGTGAGACCCAGGCGCACAGCAAATGGAGGAGGCGTAAGTTGAGGTTCAAGCCCAAAGGGCGGTTTAATACTACTCAACCCAGGGCAGGTCCCCGCTCCAGGAGGTGGGGTGGAGAGGCGAGATGCAGCGCAGAGCGGACTCCAGGCTCTGGTTGGCGCGCTCAGCCTGGCCGTTCATCTGCGGATGGTACCCTGAGGAGAGGCTGATGGTAGCGCCGATCCCCTTGCAGAAGGCCCGCCAGACCTGGGAGGTAAACTGCGGTCCACGGTCTGACACTATATCGCTCGGGAGCCCGTGGAGACGGTACACGTGCTGAGTGTGGAGCTCAGCCGTCGCCGAGGATGGAAGCTTTGGAAGCGCCACCAGATGCACCGCCTTGGAGAATCGGTCCACCACTGTGAGAATGACAGTGTTCCCTCGGGAGGGAGGAAGACCGGTCACAAAATCCAAGGCGATGTGGGACCATGGATGGCTGGGAACCGGGAGAGGGCACAGGAGTCCAGCTGGGGGTTGATGTGAAGCCTTGCTGCGGGAGCAGACGGGACAGGCCGTGACAAACTCCCGGACGTCAGCCCCCAGGGACGGCCACCAGAACCGCCGGGCCAGGAAGGAATGTGTGCGGTGGACTCCTGGATGACACGCCACCCTGCTCGCATGACCCCACTGGAGCACCCGGGACCGGACCGAGTCGGGCACAAAAAGCCGGCGGGGAGGCCCATTACCTGGGTCGGATTGGGTGCATTGAGCCTGTCGGACCACCCCCTCAATGTCCATGGTGACCGCCCCGATGACGCATGATGCAGGGAGGATGGGCCCAGGCTCCTGGGGGCTCCTCTCAGGCTCGTGGAGGCGGGATAGGGCGTCCGCCTTTGTGTTGCGAGACCCGGGTCGGAACGTGAGGGTGAACCCGAACCTCCCCAGGAAATGAGCCCAACGTTCCTGGCGGGAGTTGAGGCGTCTCGCCGCGCGGATGAACGTCAGATTCCTGTGGTCCGACCAGACCAGAATGGTGTGCTCCGCCCCCTCCAACAAGTGGCGCCACTCCTCAAAGGCCACCACCACCGCCAGCAGCTCCCAGTTGCCGATGTCATAATTCTCCTCCGGGGAGAACCGGCGGGAGAAGAAGGCGCAGGGATGCAGCTTCTGGTCCTCCGCTGACCGCTGGGAGAGTACTGCGCCAATGCCGGTGTCCGAAGCATCCACCTCTACTACGAACTGCCGGGAGGGGTCTGGGTGGAGGAGAACCGGGGCGGTGGTAAAACGCTCCTTGAGCGCAGCGAAGGCAGTGCTGGCCGCTGGCATCCAGAGGTAGGGACGCAGCATGGAGGTGGGGTGAGTAAGGGGGGCAGCTACTCGGCTGCAGTTCCTGATGAACCGGCGGTAAAAGTTGGCAAAGCCGAGGAAGCTTTGTAGCTGCTTACGGGTCGAGGGCTGGGGCCACTCAACCACTGTCCTGATCTTGCGGGGGTCTGGTCGGGTTAGTCCTCCCTCCACAATGAGCCCCAGGAACTCCACGGATGGGGAGTGGAAGATGAGAAACAAACGGTCTCCAGGAGACGCTGGATGACCATGCGAACGTGCTGGACGTGCTCCTCAGCGCTCCTGGAGAACACCAGGATGTCGTCAAGGTAGAGGACCACAAATACATCCAACATGTCCCTGAGCATGTCATTCATCAGTGCCTGAAAGATGGCGGGGGCGTTGGTGAGGCCGAAAGGCATCACGAGATACTCGTAATGCCCCCCAGGGGTCTTGAAGGCGGTCTTCCAGTCATTCCCCTCTCGGATACGCACAAGGTGGTATGCGCTCCGGAGGTCCAACTTTGTGAAAATGGTCGCCCCGATGAGGGGTTCAAAGTTGGAACTCATGAGGGGGAGAGGATACTTGATGGTTATGTTGTTCAGCAACCTGTAGTCTATGCATAGCCTCAGGTCCCCATCCTTCTTCTTCACAAAGAAGAACCCCGCTGCCACCGGGGAAAGAAGATAGAAAGAAAGATCACTTTATTAGTCCACACTTATGGTCACAAACACAGGAAGTGCAGGAAGTGGTGACCGCCAAACACACACGCATGCAGGGAGGATGGCCCGCGGAAATATAGTCTCTGCATTTGACCCATCCTGTGTTATGCTGCCCCTCCAGGGGCAGCCAGGAGCAGTGGGCAGCCCTTTTACGGCGCCCGGGGACCAGCAGCTCCAGGTCTTGCGTCCACGTCTTTGGTGAGGGACAGGACAGGAGAAGCGATCTTCACATGTTTTTAATTGGGGTTCTTACTGTGGAAGGAGACCCCGCGGAGCACGGGGAGAACATGCAAACTCCACACAGAAAGGCCGGGAGATCACCCACCTGGGCACCCCACAGTCAATATCGCCCCAGGCGGGAATCGATCCCAGGACTTTCTTGCTGTGAGGCAGCAGTGCAAGCACTGCGCCAGGATGATCGGATGAGACCCTCAGCCAAGCATTCCTGCAGGTAGCTGTCCATCGCTGCCTTCTCCGGCATGGAAAGATTATATAGACGACTGGCCGGGAGGGGAGCGTCAGGACGGAGCTCGATGGCGCAGTCGTAGGGCTGGTGTGGAGGGAGAGAGCGGGCCCGTTCCAGTTACATGGGCTCCTCACCGGTGGGGTTCTGGGATCTGGAGGCGATTGGGATGAAACGGGCCAGACTGGACGACGGAGAGGAGGACAGCCTGGTGGAACCCTGCTGCAGGTGCACCCTCTCCCGCTGGCGTTCGTCACCGGGACTGGAGATGAGCTGGTTCAGGGTAGTGGAGCTCTCCCTCCCGGACAGCGCGTCCTTCATGGCCTCCCCCAGACCACATCGGGAACGCGCTATACAGCGCGGACTTGTTCCACTTGCAACGGGCTGCAAGTATTCAGAACTCCGTCGCATAATCTGCTGCTGAACTCGACCCCTGCTGGAGCGCGGAGAGGGCTGCGGCCGCGTCCTGACCGTGGACGTCGTGGTCGAATACCGTACTGAACTCCGCCATGAACGCCGGGTAGTCCTGCATATATGCCGCTGTGCCCTTGTGTCCCGCCATGACCCACCGGCGAGCCCTTCCCGTGGTCAGGTTGGCCATGTAGGCTATGCGGGCGGCTGCGGTGGAGTACATGCTGGGTTGTAGCTCAAACACATACTCACACTGCAGGAACTCCCGGCAGAGGGCGAATGTCCCATCGAAAAGGGCCGGGGTGGCGAGGTGGGGTTCCCGGTCAGGTGACGGGACTGGAGTGAGACCGGACTGGAGTGGCGCGGAGACCTGGTTGGTGAGGCCGTGGACCAGGGTGGTTACGGTCGACAGCCGCTCGGCTTGGACCCTCTGGGTGGCTGAGAGGACCCCGAGCTCCTGGTGGATGGCTGCGACGGCTTCGGCTGCCTCTGTGAGCAGCCGTCTGTGAGCAGACGGCTGGCTGGGTCCATCTATGGCCAGATCTTACAGTTAGGGGGGGGTGCAGGTGAGACCCAGGCGCACAGCAAATGGAGAAGGCGTAGGTTGAGGTTCAAACCCAAAGAGAGGTTGAATTCAACAAAGGATTTGCCACAAAGGATGCCACATAAATAATGGGATCCGGGGGGGAAGGGTTGGCTCAAACTCAGCAGGGGGGTCCGGGATTCTTGAGGGATGAGAAGGAGAAGGGGGGTGAGGGATAGAGATCCCGGGTGAGGCAAAAAGGCAAAAAGGGCTTGGCGCAACAACTGCGAGAAGTTAAGTTGGCGAGAGATAACTACTACAGTGTGTGATACGGGAGATACGTTACCACCTGTAGCTTAGAGAATGATCTGGCGCTGAGTGGAGTGCAGGCCAGGTTCTTGTAGGGCGATCGGTCATTGCCGATCGCAGGTGCGGTGATTGGGAATGGGGCGCTGGTGCGGAGAGTCGCGCTGTATGCAGTGTCATCGCCGCTCCGCTGTTGCGCCTGCGCCGACGTGCCGGGAATGTCCGACTCCGAGAGGTGAGAGGAGTAGGAGGAGCCTGCCGAGAGGACAAGGCCGGCGAGAGATGGGGAACGTGAGCGCCTGGTAGCCGGGGGGAACTCCGGAGAGTCGGAACGCCGTATGCCCGGTCCGAGGCGGCGCGCAGAGGAGCGCGAAGGGTGTGTACCGGGAGGGGAAAAGGACGGACGTGGAGGCGAGGGCGGGCGAGCCGTAACACATACAGCAACATGAATGATCAATTTAGGCGATGTAGAAAGTTGTGTCAATCAAATTAGCTTTGTGGCCTCTTAACTTCTTGTGAGTGATTATGATTGACTACAGCTGGTGACTTCTCTGAGCCCATTTAAATAGGACTCATTTGATACAATCATTAGACTCAGACACAAACGCTACAATGGGAAAGTCAAAGGAGCTCAGCACGGATCTGAAAAAGCGGATCATTGACTTGAACAATCAATCAATCAATCAAGTTTATTTATATAGCACATTTAAAACAACCACAGGATGACCAAAGTGCTGTACAGTGAAACATAAAAGCAGTTAAAAATCATATACGTTAAAACAAATAGATAAAATAGTCAGGAAAACTTCACAGACATTCAAATGCCAGGCTGAACATATGTGTCTTAAGTTTGTTTTTGAAGAGTTCAATGGACGGGGAACATTTGATTGAGTATGGTATGGTGTTCCAGAGCTTTGGGGCAGCAACTGAGAAAGCGCGGTCGCCCAGAGCCCTTAACCTCGACCACGGCACTGACAGGAGGAGCAGGTCAGAGGATCTAAGTGTCCTGGGATTGGAGAGTGGGTGAATGAGTTCTGAGATGTACTGGGGTGCCAGGCCATGTAGAGCCTTAAAAACAAACAGTAGAACTTTAAAATCAATCCTGTACTTGATGGGTAGCCAGTGCAGGGATGTGATGCTGTCTCGTTTTCTAGTCCCAGTTGTAAGCCGGGCAGCTGCATTTTGCACCAGTTGTAAACGGGATATATGTGACTGGTTGATACCTAGGTATAGTGAATTACAGTAATCTAACCGTGAGGTGATAAGTGAGTTGGTAACGATTTTTAGATCGTTTCGCGTGAGGAATGATTTTACTTTGGTGATGTTATGTAGTTGAAAATAGCAACCTCTCACAACAGAGTTTATTTGTTTATCAAACTTAAGGCATGGGTCAAAGATGACACCAAGATTTCTGGCATGGGGGTGAAGGTTGGGTGCCAGGGGTCCTAAGCAGTCAGCAGTGGCCATGGTGATGTTGGAGGGGCCGAATAGTACCACTTCGGTTTTGGCGTCATTTAGTTGGAGGAAATTTCTAGCCATCCACGCTTTGACCTCGTCTAGGCACTTAAGGAGGATACTAACTGAGCTGTTGTTCTTATTACTTGTTTCTATGGGGAGGTACACCTGGGTGTCGTCAGCGTAGCAATGATAAGACACATTGTGTTTTTGAAATATGGAACCTAGTGGGAGCATGTATAAGGAAAACAGAATTGGACCCAGGATTGAGCCTTGGGGCACTCCGCAGGTGATGGGAGCTGACGTGGATAGAAGGTTTCCAGCCTCTACAGAGAACGATCTGTCAGATAAGTAGGATGTAAGCCACTGGAGGGTGCTGCCCTGTATACCGACCTGGTGCTCAAGACGGCTTAACAAGATATTGTGGTCCACAGTGTCAAAGGCGCAGCTAAGATCCAGGAGAACTAAAATGGCACATTTCCCTGAATCACGAGAGAGCAGAAGGTCGTTTGAGACTCTAAGCAGAGCAGACTCAGTGCTGTGGCGTGCTCTGAAGCCTGATTGAAATTTGTCCATGATGTTGTTATTCTCTATAAAAGACAGGAGCTGAGAGTATACAATATTTTCTAGGACCTTTGACAGAAATGGGAGCTTTGATATAGGCCGGAAGTTATTTAGAACAGTGGTGTCGAGGTTGGGTTTTTTGATAGTGGGTTGCACTACTGCATGTTTAAAGCAGGAAGGGACAGAGCCGTTCACTAGACTACTGTTCAAAATGAGGGAGACAGTGGGACCTACGGTGTCAAAGACATCCTTCAATAGGCATGTAGGGACGATGTCCATGGGACAGGTAGTCGGCTTCGTGTGTCTGACCACGTCGCTGATATGGGCCAGAGACACCGGCTCCAACCTAGTTAGGACAGCAGAGCAGGGAGGAGGAGTGGGGGGGGTCATAGACAGGGGGTGAGATACCCGATCTGATATTCTCAATTTTCCTTGTAAAGAAATTGAGGAATTCCTCACAAGTGACTGTGGAGGGCACAGAGGGTGCAGTAACAGCAGGATTTAGGACACTGTTGATAGTGTGAAATATTGCTTTGGGTGAATGAGAGTTTTTTTAAATAATATCAGCAAAGTAATTTGCTCTGGCTGCTTTGATAATTTTTTGATAATTGACAAGGGAACTCCTCAACATGTCATATGAGATTTGAAGCTTGTCTTTTTTCCACCTTCTCTCTGCTCTCCTACATAATACCCTGGCGGCACGGGTGTTCAGCCAGGGCTGGGTTTTCGTATTTGGTTGCCTCAGTTTGAGTGGGGCTACATCTTTCAGGATATCTGCACAGGTTGAGTTAAACTGAGTGATCAACTCTTCTGTACTCAAGCAGGGTAGCTGGGCCTCAAGTGTATCCGGTAAGGAGGTAGTTATGTAAGCGTCAGAGAACCTGCTGGCTGTGGAGGAGTTCATTGCGCGAGAATAAGAGGCAGGCAGTTTAGTTTTATGGGCAGTGTGAATGATGGTAGAAAACCCGATGCACATGTGGTCTGAGATACCCAATTCTTCCAAAGTTAGGGTCAAGCCAATTGTGAATATGAGGTCTAGCGTGTGACCACGGTTGTGCGTTGGGCCAGAAACATGCTGCAGAAAGTTGAAGGAGTCCATGATATTAAGAAATTCGTTGGCTTTGACATCTGAAGTGAGGTCGACATGGAAGTTAAAATCACCAGAGATTAAGATTTTGTCATAGTCCACAACAACAGAGGACAGAAACACAGAGAACTCTGAGAGAAAGGTGGCATCCAGCCTAGGGGGACGATATACAATTATAAAAAGGACAGGACTAACAGCATTGGATTTAAAAATCAAGACTTCAAAGGTAGAGTAAGCAGCGGTTCTAATACGAGTACACTTGTGGGCAATTTCTGTAGATGGCAGCTAAGCCACCTCCACGGCCGATAGGCCGAGGGGAGCTGTAATAGTTGTAGCCAGGGGGACATAGTTCTAGAAACTGGCTGTGTTCATACAGGTTTCACCCAAGTTTCTGACAGAAACAGGAAGATCCAAGTTTGTGGATAAAATAAAGTCATTTAGAATGAAAGTCTTGTTTGACAGAGACCTCACATTCAGAAATGCCAGCTTGTGCAGGGTGGGCGGGGTGGGAATATGGCCACAGACAATCCAGAACTGAACCTGAACCAGAACCCGAACTCCAGCCACAGTAGATGACCACTCGAAACTGTGCATAACACATAGTTCATGCTCATTCTCTGGAGTACCGCAGGATCTGGAGTACGCAGGCTCTGGAGTACGCAGGCCTCTGGAGTATGCAGGGTCCTGGTGTACGCACGGCTCTGGAGTACGCAGGGTCTGGAGTACGCAGGCTCTGGAGTAACGCAGGGTCTGGTGTACCGCAGGCTCTGGAGTACGCAGGACAGCGGTACTTTGTCCTCCAACTCCCCTCCAGCTGTCTCCAGGGTTGTACTGCTGTGTGCTGTATCGCCACAGCGATAAAATCCAATTAATTTTTGTAATTTAATGGACTGATGTAGTAGTGTATATATTTTCAACCATGTACCGCTTTCACCTTTCACCAGCACAAAGCATTTGAGGGAGTCAAGTCAAGTGAAGTCAGTTTTATTTATATAGCACATTTTAAACAACTATCGTTGACAAAGTGCTGAACAAGTTACATGGGTGCACAAAGAATAAAACAGTAGAAAACAATAATAGCAACAATAAAAACAATAACAATAAAACAATAAAACAATAAAAACAATAAAAAGATAAGGGCATAATGGGGGGATGCTGTGCTCAACTCAAATTGAACGGCAAAGCGAAAAGGTGAGTTTTTAGGAGTGATTTAAAAATGGTAAGGGTCTGAGCAGATCTTATGTGAGCTGGTAGGCTGTTCCAGAGACGAGGGGCAGCCACCGCAAATGCTCGATCTCGTCTGGTTTTCCTACTTGGACTCGGAACATCCAGGAGCATCTGGTTGGACGACCTCAGTGCTCTGGAAGAAGTGTGCTGATGTGGGAGGTCAGCAAGGTAGGGAGGGGCCAGCCCATTTAACGCTTTGAACGCTAACAATGAAGGAGGGAGAGTATTTGTTAGGTGTGGCAGATTCTCCTGCCACACACCATCTAAAGGAATGTTTCTGGGGCTCCTCTGAAGAAAAGTACACAGGAAGTTTTGAATACTAGCTGCTTATTAACCGAGCAAAGCAAGTAAATTTTTTTCAGGAGATACAAATTCAAATTTTGCACACCTGCAAAAACAACAACAATGTCAACGTTTCCGGTCCAGGTACAGAAATCTACAGACTACTGGTCTGGATACGCGACCTCCAGAAACAGCCATATAATAAACCTGTCTCATGCAGAGTTTGGAGTTGAATGTCGATACAGCAGATGGCAATGCTAGCATGCTAATGCTCTCCTGAGTATGTGTGATGATGGCTGTTTTATCCTATGTGCACTGATTAGTCAATACCAGAGCATGTGAGCGGAGCGGGAGCGGGAGCGGAGCGCTCATAATTTAATTAGAGCGCGGAGCGCATTTTTTTGCGCTCCGCTCCGGTCCGCTCCAATTCGCTCCGGTACCGCTCATGCACGAGCCTACTAGCAGCTAGTTCACTTCCAACTTATTAGCCAGTAAACAACAATGACTGAGTTGTGAAGTATTTTATGAAAACCACCGACAGATCTTACAGATGTAAGATTAAAATAACTGAAACAATCGACGAGCAGGAGGTTGAGAGAATGTGACGAGTCGGTTGTAACGAGCAAGTATTCCTTATGGAATCTTAAGAGTTGCAGTCTGCATTTTATTGTGCGTTTGTTTAAATAAATGGTAGAACATTTAATTGTCTCAGTTATTCTCTTTTAAGCTATAGCTGAATAGCATAACAACTGTTTCTGCAATTGAATAGCCTACATTTAAACAATGCCTTACCTCGTTCATGCACAGGCTTATGGTAAATAGAACCATGTTCATAAGGGCTATAAAATATGTCACTGAACAAGTATCATTATTAAAAATATACCTTTATTGCTAATTGATTTTTGTTGGTGTTGGTGATGTCAAGCTCAAGAGATACTTTGGAGAAAAGCGGAGCGGAAAAATGGAAAGTCGGAGCGGATGTTTTTTTCCCTTTGAGCGGGAGCGGTACTAGAGCGGAGCGAGGACGCGCATGATGAGCGACTGAGCGGAGCGCGCGCACAACCTCGTGAATGTTGAGCGGAGTTTCAAGTCGCTCCGCTCCGCTCACATGCTCTGGTCAATACACCACAGGTGTGCAGCCTCACCCAACCCCAGACTCTAATCGGCCTGCCTCGGGCCAGGTGTGGCTGCTTAAACCAGCCACCAACCACACACCCCCCATATTAGGCTTTTACACATAACATCTTGGGATTACTGGAAGTTAGAAAGAAAAAAAATCTGGATCTGACATAACAGCCATCACTAAGAACAGGCAATCGTCGCTCTGCCAAGTCTCAACACTTCTCTGTTCTGGCACCACAGTGGTGGAATGAGCTCCCGGCTGACATCAGGACGATGGCAGAGTCGCTCACCAGCTTCTGCAAGAGACTAAAGACTCACCTGTTTCGAGTTCACCTGGACACTTCCCTGATCTATCCCAACCTATCCTATTTGTCCTATTTACATGACATATAGCTGGCAGGGTGAGGCTGCACATCTGTGGTGCATTGGCTAATCAAGGCCAAAAGGTTAAACTAGCCATCACCACAAACACTCAGGGAGAGCTAGCATGCTAGCAGGTACCATCTGCACGGCCATTCTTTCATTCTACATTCTATGGTAAACAGGCTTTTTCAACACCATCCTGCCTTTGTCATAATTGTTGGTTCCCCACCCTTGATTGTCCGCACCTGTCTCGACTTCCCTTGTTGGTCTCCCTATTTATTCCTGCCCCTATCTTGTGTTCCTTGTTGGTTTGAGGTGCTCAGACTTTTCATGTTTGTGTCCCCAGCAATTGAAGATTTAGTTTCGCCGTGCCCCGTTTTTGTATTTGGTACTATTTTATTTCCTTTTATTAAAGAATCTTTTAAGTTCAACCCGCTGCCTGCGTTTGGGTCCTTTCCCTTTCTGCTGCATCACCTCCACCCGTGACATTACAAACCGCCCAAAGATGGACCCAGTGGAGCAGCTCCCTTTTGCGGAAAGGATTCTTTATTTGCAGCATTTTTAGGGAGTGCTACAAGCCCCAGCAGCAGCCGAACTACAAGCCTCAGCAGTCGCTGACCCATAACCAGCCTGCCACTGGGTCAATTAGGCTCGGTTGTGTGGGTCTTCAACCCACCAGTCTGCAACCGTCTCCAGAACCTGCCGATTGGGCCCGAGGGGGACCTTGTAGTCGAGGGGCGTCAAGGCAAGCGAGTCCTGAGTCTGGTGGGACCACAGCAGCCTCCAGTCCCCGCTGCTGGGCCGCAGCATGGTCCAATCTAGCTGCTGCCACTTGACTCTAGCTGCGGTGAACAGTGGGCTGGTCTGAAAGCGCCATGGCAACACAACACGTTTTGTGGACAGAAAATATGCAGGGTGGTCGAGCTGTAGCAACAGCATATGTGCTGTTGTAGCCTCTGTGCAGTGGTGGCTTGATGATCGGACCGTACATTGTGAGCACATCAATCGTGAATTTTTACATCGCAGATGATTTACTGACGTAGGAGTTTGAATGAAACAACACGACTTCAAAAATGGTACAGTGTATGCCTAGATTAAGCGAAATTACAATCTGGCATTTGAGCGAGTGGAAAGGTGGAGATTAAATAGGAAGGGTTAATTGACGCGGGGCACAGAGGAGGTGATGTGGCTGATGATAGATGGAATGATTGACGATGAGGGTGGAAACTTACACAATGAAGAGCGGATCGTGTGTGTGTGTGTGTGTGTGTGTGTGTGTGTGTGTGTGTGTGTGTGTGTGTGCGTGTGTATGTTTGTGTGTGCGCGCGCACAGTTCTCTTCCGCTGAGTCAGAAGACACACCCTGTAAATGAGACATAGTCGGCTGTCGATAAGAATGAAGAGAAGAGAACCAATGTGTTTATAAGCTGCCAGAGGCTACGAATACTACATTATATATCTATCTATCTGTCTATCTGTCTATCTGTCTATCTGTCTGTCTGTGTATCTATGTATGTATCTATCTGTCTATGTGTCTATCTATCTATGTATCTGTCTATCTGTCTCTCTGTTTAACTGCCTGTCTGCCTGTTTGTCTGCCTGTCTGT
>PIJE02000090.1:157500-255000 GCA_002895965.2 Coryphaenoides rupestris
ACGCACGCACCCAAACACACACACACACACACAGTCATGCAAAGATAGTGAGTGGTGGAACTTGATTCACATGCACTGTCCATGGACTCTATACATGGACACAAACACATGGTCCAATTTATTTTTTGTAATCTTTTTGGTTAATCAAATTGAGTAAGTATGTCAATATTACACATTGACAGTATTTAACAAGTGACAATATTGCATTCATCAAATCCTTATTTAAAAAAAGAATAATTTAAGTCGAAAAATTAAAAGAGAGACATTGTAACATTTATCTCTTATCACTTATCTCTAGTCGTTTAACATTGTATGTTAATTATTTTCTCCCCCCCCCCACAGTGGAGGATGAAGTGCTGTCCATGTGACTCCAGGAACCCAGCCTCCCCCCTGGCTCACACTCTGCATAATGTTCTGTCCACTGCTGAACCAGACAGGTGGTGGCAGTCCAAGAAAGGTATCTGACTCTCTGTCTGTCTGTTTCTGTCTCTGTCTGTCTGTCTGTTGGTCTCTCTGTCTGTCTGTCTGTCTCTCTCAGTATCTCTGTTTGTCTGTCTGACTGTCTGTCTGTGTCTGACTCTCTCTCTGTCTGTCTATTTTTGTCTCTGTCTGTTTAGTTCTGTCTGTCTGTCTGTCTGTCTGTTTCTGTCTGTAGCTCTCTGTTTGTCTGTCTGTCTGTGTGTCTCTCTGTCTGTCTGTCTGTCTGACAGTGGGAGAACCATCTCAGTACATTAACCATAACCAGGCAACATGTTGCTGCATCAGAGGCCTGGTGTCTTGACCCACAATGCAAAGCTTCCTCTGCTATGCTGACACATGTGACGCTGTTCCTTCTCATCTTCTCCATCTTGTAGAAGTGAATCCGGTCTCTATTCAGTTGGATCTCCCACATCTTTTCCAGTTGGACAACCTGGTCCTGAACTTCAAGGTTGGAAGCCTGGATGTGATGTCATCCTTCAAGATTCAAGATTCAAGATGTTTAATTGTCACGTACACATACAGGATATTTAGTGAAATCCTGACATATTTACCATACACTACTGTACACGGTGCTGCTATTCATCCTCCTCCTCCTCCTCCTCCTCCTCCCTCAGGGTCCACGTCCCGATTCTCTGGTGATCGAGAAGACTCTGGACCAGGGCAGGAGCTGGCAGCCGGTGCTTTACCTCGCCTCTGACTGTCAGGACTCTTTTCCCGGCGTACCCACGGCAACGCCACATAGCATGGACCAGACCTACTGCTATACCCTGCCCCCTGTTGGGCCAAACCATTATAGGGACCAAAAGGTAACACATGTTTTGCTTGCTGTTCCATTCAACCAACAAACTAACTTGTATTTGTAGGTATACAAATACAAGTCTAGCTGGTGAATGGGAATGGACTCTCTTAGATGTTAAAAACACCAGTAACATCACATTATCCCAGCTAACCAAACCATATGCCAGCTTACATATTTTAGCTCATCACTTTGAAAAGAAGAACATAAATATTAAAATATATACATCCTGAATATAAAAAAGCCTGAAATAAAGTGTGGCGGTTGGGATTCTGTGGTGTAGCAGACAACAGGGTCCCCCACCCTCCTGAGACCATTCCGATCTCACGGGTTCCCATTCTGTTACTCTCTGAAGATGGGTCTGGCCAGGCTTCAAGATATCCGCTTGTGTCTGATGGTTCGACCAATCAGCATACAATGAGGTGATGGACAGATGGTTCATCCAATCACCTGCCAATCACAGTATTTGTGCCCACCCTTTTGGCCATGGTACCACAAATGTTTGCGTTTTCATCTAGGCGCACCGGGCCCTCCAGCTAAATGTATCCGAGAGGATCACCCGTGTCAGACAGTGACATGAGCCACTGCTGTCTACTATCACATCCGTACTTCCAGACACACCGAGCCCTCCCAGTTTCAACAGACAACTTCCCAGATTGATTGTGATTGAAGAGAGAAAAAGGCCCTCATCTGACTTTGCTCTAACTCGATTCTTCCCTCCTGCAGATCCAGTTCAGTCCACTGCGCCAGTACTCCTTCGTCCCTGCTCCGGAATCCGAGAAGATAGAAAGTCAGTTCATGTTTTATTGCACGTGATGTATTTGACAGTTGTGATTGAACGCCAATTGACTGAGTTCAGTAGCTCACACGTGTCCTGTGATGACCCCCAGATCTGTCGGGGTTGACGGGGCTGAGGGTGCGGCTGACAGACCTGGGGAAGGTGCCGCGCCTGCCCGGCCGAGCGCTCAGCCACTTCTACGCCCTCAAAGAGATGAAGGTTATGGGCAGCTGCATGTGCCATGGACACGCCAACCGCTGTCTGCCTGTCAACTCCTCCAATAGCGCACAGGTAGTGTGTGTGTGTGTGTGTGTGTGTGTGTGTGTGTGTGTGTGTGTGTGTGTGTGTGTGTGCTTCCAGACATGTTTGTGTGTACACCCTGGGCAGCACGTCCACGTAGGTCGGCATAGAGACAAAGCGGTTTGGGTTCTGCCATGAGGTAATAGCCGACATTATACATGCATGTCATGCTAAAGTGTACACAAGGGGGCAGTAGAGTATTTTCCCACACTTTCTGATGTACAGGATGAACCAGCTGTATATGTGCTCTGGGCTAGTTTGTGTATAAGTGTAATGGGATTACTCTCTGTTATGTTACTGATCATAAGTCAGTTGATTGTCAGTTTGTTTATTTTGTTATTTTATTAGTTTTTTTATTGAAGCGTTTTTATTTAATCTCTATATATGTGCTCACAGGTGGGTGACCAGTGTGAATGCCAACACAACACGGTGGGGGTGAACTGCGAGCGCTGTGCCCACCTGTACAACGACCTGCCCTGGAGGCCGGCACAGGAGGACAACACTCACACCTGCCAACGTGAGACCCCCCCCCCCCACCCCACACATGTACAGACACACACACACACACACACACACACACACACACACACACACACACTCCACGTACAGACCACACACACATACACACACGTACACACACAGACATACACACACGCACATACACACACGCACACACACACACACACACGCACACACACCAACATTCAGTCATATATGGTTTCACTACTAATGACAGCTCCTCTTGGTCAGTGAAAGTCTTAACATATCGTGTCGATTTCTGTATAAAATGCATTTGTTACAGAGATTCATGACGATTGAACATTTTGGTCAATTATGGATTATACCTCAAATATGAGAAGATACAAATATGACCAGTGTTTGAATATTAATTGGTGACATGTGTTGTTCTGCGGCTTCATACACGTTTTAGTAAGTAAGCAGTAAGAAGAGTAACTACTACTTAGCAGTGATGAATTGTGTAAGAAGCACACATAATGTTGGTGGAATTTCAGCATGAAGGATGTGTGGACGGGGCGCACGCATGCCTGTGTCGGATCCCCACGCACGCGCTTCAAGCCACGCGTGTCTTCTTGTGTTCAGGTTGCGAGTGTAACAACCACGCCCAGAGCTGCCGCTTTGACCGGGCCGCGTACGAGGCCGGCGGGCGACGGAGCGGAGGTGTTTGTGAGCACTGCGCGCACCACACGACCGGGCGGCGGTGCGACCAATGTGCGCCCGGTTACCAGCGCAATCCCCGCAGCAGCATGGACCAACCTGACGCCTGCACACGTGAGTGGTACACTACGATGCAACCGTAACACCTTATACACAGCGTGCTACGGTTGTGGTGAGGTGAGGACCCAAATGAAGGAGAGCCAGGGAGGTGACGGTGATTAAACCCACGAACTGGGTATTTATTAAAATAAACTGGTACAGGTAACAGATGAACTAAGAGAAAGCACTCTACAAGATGGAGAAGATGAGAAGGAACAGCGTCACATGTGTCAGCATAGCAGAGGAAGCTTTGCATTGTGGGTCAAGACACCAGGCCTCTGATGCAGCAACATGTTGCCTGGTTATGGTTAATGTACTGAGAGGTGCTCCCACTGTCAGACAGACAGACAGACAGAGAGACACACAGACAGACAGACAAACAGAGAGCTACAGACAGAAACAGACAGACAGACAGACAGACAGAAAGAACTAAACAGACAGAGACAAACAGACAGAGACAAAAATAGACAGACAGAGAGAGGATCCGACCAGGACTCACTGGGGAACAAGACTTATATATAGACATGAATTGATTCCAGATTATACAGTATATGATTACAGGGGTGATTACAGTCCCCGCTGAGGAAGACAGGACACATGCCAAACATAGAACTAGAACAACTAGACAGGGAACAAAACATAGACATAGAAATACAAAACTAGACTTAACAAAGGTAAAAATTCACAACCATGACGATATACCACTTTAACGCCTTGTACATACCGGTTGCATAGCAGTTCACAAGAACTTAATGTACCATGCAACTGGTGTGGGGCTGGCAGCCTTGCATTGCAGGAGGGTCTGTGCTAGAGCCCTGCACGCCCATACATAGTCCAATGTACAACGCAGATAGCTTTGTAACTTTACCAGTATTGGGTTGAGCGAAAACATATGTGTTAACTTTCTACGTAGACAATAAGTGTTAAAGTTAGAGTAATTGCAATAAAGTTGTCTGAACTGAACTGAACTGCCTCTCTAAGATATTTTACCCCATTTAAAGTCAAAGTGCTCTTATTGGAAAGATTGACCAAACTTGTTAGTATGTTTCTATTTAGATGTACTTTGTAGAAGTTGTATTACAGTGATATTCATACAATTTTCTTAGGTGGAATTATTTTAAATTATTTTGCAACACGTTTTTTTAATGTTCTGAGTAGCCCTGCCATCCTTATGGGTTGAGTAAGCACTGCAGTGTAGCGCACCGTCCTGAGTGTCCTGTCTCCCAGCAGGCTGCGTCTGCAGTGCGGAGGGAGCCGTGGACGGGGGTCGCTGTGACGACATTGCGGGGTCCTGCCAGTGCAAGGCTAACGTCGAGGGCCCCCGCTGCGACCGCTGCAAGAGCGACTTCTATGGACTGAGCGCATCCAACCCCCTGGGCTGCACTGGTGGGTGATGGTGATGGCGATGGTGGAGTGTAGCTCTGGAAACCAGTCGTGTGGCCAAGTAATTTTTTTAGAAGGACATGAACTGACAATGCAATGGGAGTGAACAGACGATGACACAGATCAGACCACTTTTTATGAAGCTGGTGATTGGTGTCGTTTTCTGAAAAACCATTTCAGAACCAACCATTGATCCAACATCGTAGCACTCTGACATCAAGGCATTTATTAATGAATTATAAGTCTGTGTCTTGTCTTCTTATACTCGGCAGCGTATAAGACAGACTTTAGGTTGAATTATTTGTTTTCCTGCTGTCCCATGTTGTCCGTAATGGTTTTAGTGGGTGTTTCCATGCCTGTTGATGGGCTGAACGGGTTCAGAGCATTTTTGGACGGTGGTTGTCAACTCACTTTGACTTGTCTTGTTTCTCCACACCAGCGTGCTCCTGCTCTCCGGACGGCTCCAGCTCGGCACAGTGTGACCCCATCATGGGCCAGTGCCCATGCCACGGCCACTTCCATGGCCGCACCTGCGACCGCTGCTCCGCAGGCCGCTGGCAGCCGGCGTGGGCCAGCGGCTGTGAGAGCTGTGGCTGTGACCCGACCAACTCCCTCAGCGACGCCTGTGACCAGGTAGGAACCGGCTCCCTGCACACGGTGATGTTGATACAATACAATACAAAGGTCTGCTGTGTACGTGTTCATCGTGACTCATGGGTGTCCTGCACATGTCCAGTCGACAGGCCAGTGTAAGTGCAGACCAGGCTTCGGGGGTCGTACCTGCAGCGAGTGTCCGGAAAACATGTACGGAGATCCTCTCATCCGCTGTAAACGTAAGTTCCCTGCTACTGCTCCAAAGATTCAAATACTGCTGTAAAATGCTGGATTGTTATTATGTTATAAAATGGCCGCATCAACCGAATTAGCTACCTATAGCTAACTACTTACTTAAACAAACCCTGCCACTCAATAGATGGCTAAGCTATGCTCTCTTCCCCCTGGTGGTGGTGTAGCGTGTGCCTGTTCCACTGGAGGGATCATCCCGGGGGGCTGCGACAAGAAGACAGGTGTGTGTGTGTGCCGCCTGGGGGTCACGGGGCCGCGCTGCGACATGTGCAGCCGGGGCCACTGTGACTCTTTCCCTGCCTGCGAGACGTGTCCCCTCTGCTACTTCACCCTGGAGAGCCAGATCGGCAACCTCAGCCTGAACCTGGACAAGCTCCGGCGCCGGGGGCCCACCACCCCCGCGGGCACGGTACCGCCCACGGGCCCGGACCCCCGCGTTGCTGCCTTGGAGGCCCAGCTGAAGCAGATCCGGTCCTCTGTCCCTCTGCCCACCGGCTCGTCCCAGCCAATGAACGAAGCATTCTCTGAGCTCAACAAACTCAGGTACACAACTCGGGGATGACGAAGTCTGTACAAAACATTGCATGTGAAAAATACATATGGGGTATAGATGGCTTTGAAATTCTCTTGAAATCATACAAATACTAGAAGTCACACTAGTCTACATATGATTTACAGAACTTGTTTTTGTTTCTGTTGAACCAGGGACCAGATTGAGCAACTGGACAGAGCTATTGCACCCCTGAAACATCTGCCTGGTCAGGGCTCACAGCTGGATGCACTTCAAGCGCTGTTGGATGCTCTGCTGCTCCAGTACAACGCCAAGCATTCTGCAGTCAAGAATTCCATGAATGCCAACAACACAGGTTAGAGCCAGTAGGGATGCTGAAGCTCTTTTAGTTTGTTTTCCACCTTGTAACTCTATAATATCATCATAAACATTGACAGCATTAATAGAAACTTTATTCCCCACT
Organism: Coryphaenoides rupestris; assembly: GCA_002895965.2. NCBI lineage: Eukaryota > Metazoa > Chordata > Actinopteri > Gadiformes > Macrouridae > Coryphaenoides > Coryphaenoides rupestris. The sequence goes on from PIJE02000090.1 coordinate 164,333, forward strand.
TAATGTTCATGGTACATATTCTCTTGTTTGTTTGTCTTTAGGAGCCCTTTCTGCCATCAAGAAGGCCTACGACGAGTCTACGGATGCAGCGAAGAGGGTGGAGGCCAGCGATAAGAAGTTGGACCAATCAGAAGCCACCAGAGAGGAGACGATGGACCGCCGCAACCAAGTCCAGCCGGGCAACACCCAAGATCTGCAGGACTTGGACACACTGTTGGGCTCAAGACCAGACCTCACCCCCACGGCCAAACAGGTGGGCCTATACCGTCTGTTTATTCCATGCCATCTGAAGATAGGACTGGTGTTAATAACCTGACTGCAGAATTCCCTATGCATGTGGATTTTTAATAGCATGGGACAGGATATATTGGTGGTTAGGGTCTGTGACTCCCAGCCAAAAGGTACTAGCTTCAATCCCCAACATCCACAACCTGCCAGCAGGTTGTGACCGACCTGCTCCTTAATTGTTTCTGAAATCACTGCAACTCGCTTAGGAAAAAGGCACCTGCTATATAACTAATAGTCCTAAGTATGAAGTTGATGTTGTTTCTCAATGTGTTTGTGTTCATATCTTACTGCTCCAGGTGTGCGGCAGCACGCGCTCGGCTCCCTGCACTCCTCAGAGCTGCGAGGCCAGCGGCGGTGACCTGTGTCCTGTGGGGGGAGCGCCCCCCTGTGGTCGGGGGGATAAGTGTGTGGGGGCGCTGCCTCTGGGGAAGCGTGCTGTGCAAGACGCCGCCGATGTGAAAGACCGAATTGGGAGTTTCAACAGCAAGATCGAACAGGCTGAAGAGCAGGTCAGGACTTGTGACATGTTTGACTACCATTGCTGTTTGCTATGTTGTATGTTCAAAATCAGAGAGAGCAGTTCTCCATACAAACGGTTTTCAATTTCACTTTCATTCAGCTTGAAGAAGCCAAGAAAAAAGCCAACCAAGTGACCAAGTCTTCGGAGGATCTGTCTAATCACATAAAACAGGCCAGGGATGAGCTGGAGACAGACTTGCAAGACACACGCAATATCGTGAAAGACCTCAGGGACTTCCTGTCAGGTATGAGCCGCTTTTACCTAAAGGCTTTTTTTTTTTTAACTGAAGCACACTTTACCTTTTCCCCAAAAAACTCAAATATACCCTATACCCCAACCAGCACCCAACTCCAACCTCAGCCATGTGAAGGAGGTGAGCGACTGGGTCCTCAACGCCAAGCTGCCCCTGAACCTGGCTGCTCTGAAGAGGAAGCTGGAGGAGCTGAAGAACCTGGCGGCCGGTCTGCCGGACAGCGGCGGCGTCCTGAAGCAGGCCGGACCACAACTGGACACCGCCAGGAGACTGCTGCAGGAAGCCAAGGACACGCGGTAAGGGCTCTGCTGGAAAACACCACTTGGTGTCTCACATCTAAGACGTCAGTTGTAGCATAGCTGCTGCTACATGCCACATAAAAGTGGCTTTCCTCTTCCAATATAAGGACACAGACAGTTGATGTTGTCTGTTGAATAATCCGGTTTATTGCAGATTTTGAACAGAGTAGAATGTCGGAGAAGGTGGTCACAAGCTAGCATGCTAGAGATCTCTTTGAGTGTGTATGGTGATCTCTGGTTTAACCCAAGAATGTTAGGAAAAGAACAACAAATTGTGGAAAAAAACATAACTAAACATTCTTTTTGTGCAGACCCTGGCATTTTGAATAGCTAAAACATGTTTGCGCAATATTTGCTGGCAGGGATGCGGCGTTGGGCGTGAAGGCGGATGTGGACGGGCTACTGAAGGGATTTGACTCTGTGGAGGGCTCCATGTCTGGCCTGAGCGACAAACTGCAAGACAGCATGGATGCCATCGATGACTTGAACGACAACCTCAACAAGGTAAGCCATGGGAATGGGAGATTCATGTCAACTGAAATGGAATTCAATTCAAAACTTTTCATTAAGTCTCAAAGATCGAGGTTTCCCTCAGTTTCAATGATGCCAAGATACAGAAAACCGATTTAAAACAAATCAACTGAGTACAATACTAGTGAAAGCATTTGGTGAGGTGAGGTGGTTTGAGATCCTCGTCTTGAATCATCCAGGGGTGATGAGAGCATCAATTTTGAAGAAGTTGTATAGATAATTCCAAGGAATGGATTGGAATGCAGTTTGACGCAGATACCTGGAAGTTCTACCTACCCATCCCCAATGAGTCTTATTAATAGAAAGCACAAAACTAACACTATGTTACACTCACAGCATCAGTTACATCCTCAACGTGTGCACCATGTTGTGTCTGTAACTCCACCCTGATAAGCGTCACTCATCTTTTCCCATCTGTGGGTCATTCCCAGACTAGAGATCAGCTGACCCCAGCAGAGAAGGCCGTGCAGGAGCTGTCCCCCCTGACCAAGGGCATGCGGCTCCAGCTGGACGAGCTCAGAGGCCTTCTGAGCTCTGGAGGAGAACTCGCCCTGAACGCTACGCAGGAAGCGGAAAGAGCCCAGGCGGAGGCAGACACTGCAGCTAAGGTGAGGAGCTGTGGGGTCGCGGGCAACTGCTGACTTATTAGCTATAAAGCTATAGATATCCGATCATGAAAATGTGGTCACAGTCTGAAAAAGGTTGGGAGCCACTGAAAAGATGCCATGTGCTTGGAACTTGTTCTATTAACAAAGCAATTATGAAGTGTTTGAAACTTGTTATGTAAAAATCTTACTGTACCGTCAGCAATATATTGTTGTTGCTCTTTTGACAAATTTACTTATTGTAAGTTGCTTTGGACAAAACCGTGTGCATAGATCTCAGCTTTTCTTGGAGTTTGTGGTCCATCAATGCGTCCACTTTGAGCTGACATGCTGCTGTGTGGATGCATAGGACCTGGTGGCCCTGAAGAAGCAGCTGAATGACCTGAAGGCAGCTGAAATCTCCATTGGGGGGACTGGCGGGGCGGCTGCAGGGGACCTGATCCGCCAGCTGCAGCAGGACGCTGGGGCCCTGGCCAAGGACACTGGTGGCATCCTAAAGTCTCTGGCAGGTAATTCATGTGCAACAACCGACAACTCTGATCCAACATTTTTTCATAGTATATTTGCTAAAAATGTGTGATGAGTTGCTAATACACAAGGCACATTTTTGTGTGTTTGCCATCGTCTACAATATTTCATTGGTGAAAACAATATGAATTAAGAATGGATCCGCTTAAAATGCATAACCAACAGTTCAGTGTCGCCCAGTGCCCATGTCTTTAAATTACCACAGGGAGTCAGGAGTCACCATCTCTGTCCTGGGGCATTGGGGAATATTGCATATGCCAGAGGGATGAGCACCCCCGACTGGCCTACTGTTATCATAGGATTATCAACAAACTAAGCCGTACGTAGTTATGTAGTCCAGCGCCGCTAACACTACCTTCTGTTCCACTTCCTCCACCACCAGGTAAAGCAGATTCCCTGCGCCAGCTCCAGGATGAGGTCCTGCACAAATCGCAGAGGCTTCATGGACTGGATACAGAGCTTCAGGGTCTCCTGGCTGAGCTGCGTACCAAGGTCAACGCCTTGAACACCTGCCTGGGCTGAGGAGCATCCTCTGGTCGTCAGACTGGATGGATTAGCATCGTAGTTAGATTATCTCTCTCGCTGTGTGGAGCGTGTGTGGTTGGTGGCACAGTGCTAGCATGCTAGTGTTCTCTTGAGTGTGGGTGTGTGGTGATGGCTGGTTTAACCCAGACTCTAACCAGCCTGGCTGGGGCCTCGGGTGAGGCTGCTTAAACCAGCCACCAACCACACACTCTACACTGTGTTAATGCAGAACTCACAAGGAGCATGGGTTTGTTGAAATAAAATGTGTGTGTGACATGTTTACTCCGAGTGTTAAGTACATAAGTATTGTTGGAGGATAAAACATACAGCAGAATATGAGTAAAGTTAATGTTGGATTAACAAGAAAATGAAACCCCTGGCATCATGTTTATCAATATGCACATTAACACAATTTGATGACTGATGGGGGAAATTATGTTTTTATATTAACGCGGCATCTGTGATTAATTATCCTATCATTTATAGCACCAATACTAGGCACAACCATTCAGATATCCACATTTCCATCAATGCTTTGTCCCATTATTTGTATATTTATGTATCGTTTCATTATTTATTTTGTACTTAAATAAACGTTTTGAATCTCATCCATTACAATGCAAGTATATTTTACAGTTGGTTTGAGTGTTAAGTTTAATGTTAGGGATGAAATGGTAGCATTGAAAGTGTTCCGTCTTGCCCCGCCCACGACCAAAGTTTATTGGAATGGAACCGGTTTCTGATTGGCTCAAGTAAATGCCAGAAGATATGGCTTTACTTTGAAATGAACCACATTCCCCTAATAACCTCTTCTTGTATTGTTAGAATAAAAGGTTCCACAAGCTAACGATTTAATTCTCACATACCGACACATATTGCTTTGTCAAATTATTCATCCAAAAAACAAACTCATAGGAAGTAAGAGAATGCAAATCGAGCTACAGACAAAAGATAAAATGCATGACCTTTGCTCAGACTAGCCTGAACGCCATTTTGGAAAAATAATATGGAAGAAGAGACAGAAAGGCACTAACAAATTGATTTTTTATATTTATTGAGAAAATAAGCAAAGAACCATCTGCATATAAAGGGAGGTGTTAGAGTGCATCATTAGACTAGATTAAGTCTGGACATGTGGCACATATACAACAACACAGCCAGAGAAATGGCCGTGGGACTCCACCGTGAACCGATGGATCAATAGAAACTCAGGGACGCAGGTACGAAGCCTTCACCTTCACCTCTTTGTCACTTCAATGACTTCAGCGGTGGCCAGCAGCTCCAGAGAAAACTACGGAAAAGAAGAATAACAAAGAAGAAAGAATGTGTCAGTCATTTGTCGTGAGGAAAGTTCCAGCAAGCTGAGAAAGTCCTGTGATTCTTTCTCCTACACTGAGACAGGTGATGTCACTCAACTCTGGGCTACGCTACTTAGCAAATCTAGATGGTGGACTCAAAAATAGGGACTTTTACTTACTTCACACCAAAAGTACTTTTGGTGTAAACACAACATGGATGTATTAAAGAACGCTGCAAGTGTACACCTACACACACCCACTGATCATTATCCCTCATCCACGACCTGCCATTCACGACACTATTATACACTTAGATTATGAAGTCACTCATTGTCACTGAGTTATATGAGGTTGCTATATGAGCATATGGAACATGTGGTAGGCTGGGACACATTTAAAAGGCCAAGGTTAGACATGATATTGACATTTATAAAATGCAGGGCTAAGCGATAACGAATTGGATTATGATCATCATGCCAGTTACCTGTGTGATGTCAAATGTCCAGCCAATCACATGACAGAACACACCCCGGTCTGGAGTGTCTGTCCTCCCTGGCCTTTCCCTCTGTCCACTGTATCATGGCTGTAATATATAACAATATAAGGACAACTCAATCATTATCATTATCATATCATTATCATGCTCATTATACCAAAAATATAATCCACATCTTTAAATACATACTTACTTAAAACACTGCCAGAATGTAAATATTATATATTGAGAGATAAAAGTAACTTTCTACATTTTATGCTACTGTACATCCCTTCCAAAATGCAGGCAAAACTTTTGTTTCCAAATAAGTGGGAGGAGTCGGGAAGCAAAGCTAGAACCTGGACGTACCTGCGAGGCGTCTGCTCTCTGAGTGGTAGGCGTGGGCGCCTTGGGACGCATCCAGGGGCTGCGTGGGCAAGGCCACCTCAGACTGGCAGGGTGCCGAGCACTCCCCCACGTGGTGGAGGCCTCCACTGGCGACCGGCCGCACGCCGTCTCCCCCGACGGCCAGGGTGGGGGTCTCACCGTGCGACTGCTGCAGCCTCCGCATGTGGGCGATGGCGGTGGCTGCGTTGAAGGCTTGCTGTTGAGAGGGGCGAAGCGCACTGTTATGTCCCACTGCGCCCCCATCAGGCCAGCGGTGGCAGTGTCGTGGTTGAGGGGTAGCAGTAGCATTAGGCCTTATTATTACCCTAATGGTCTTCACCAGGCGCCCGTTGAAGTAGGGCATAAAGTGGCCTAGAACTCCTCCCTCTCGCTCTCTCATTTTGACATCACACGCACGCACGCATGCACACACGCACATTTTCCCCTTGCCTAGACATCCATTTATATATTTTGTGTTTGCAATAAATGCAACTTTGTTTGGAAATCTGCGTTTGCCTCGTTTTATGTTGCGACTAGAACCGGTCGTTACATAAAAGTGGGGGCTCGTCCGGGATTTGAACCCGGGACCTCTCGCACCCCAAGCAAGAATCATACCCCTACACTTTTATGTTATGACCTGGCGCAGAGGCACATAACAACACGGGCCGATGACATCCACGGGTGAACAAAAACACGTTGGTCGGTGTGGTGGTGAGGAAAGGGATGCCACGCTCTCTTTGGAATCATCCCTTTCGATGTTCCTACCGACCTACTGAGTCTAGGGTTTGGTATGAATAGTAGGCCTACATACCCTCCACTTTGATTTGGCAAAGTTTCTCTCGACCTGCTCGCAGAACGACTGGTAGATGTCCTGGTCACTTGCTGTGTCTCCACAAATCCTGCCAACCAGTTAACAACACATTAATGACACATTAGTTACATATTAGTAGCACATTAATTACATATTAGTCACACAATAGTAACAAAAGGTTTTCGAAAACCATACATGCCAATTATTATTATTATGCCAAGTTTTGTATATGCTGATCAAGGTCTCCCTATACAATAAAAATATGGATTCTTCTAAATTAAATCTCAGGAATTCTGAACGGCAAAAAAAACTTGAGTTTACAGCACAAATAATTCCAAATTTCAATTGTAAATGGATACTTTTGCGTAAAGGTACAATAGGTAAGGGGCCTCACCAGGGATGCGTTAGTGCCTGCTCTGTAGTGTAGCGGTTCTTAGGGTTCTTCTCCATCATGTTCCTGATGAAGTCTTTTGCTGTTGAAACACAAAGGAGAGCAGATATATGATGGAAAGTCATTTTATATTAAATAACAATTGCATTTCCTAAAATGTACTCTTCATTCATATTTGTATATATATCTCGCAACATTCTTAACACCGTTTCAGCATTTATTTAATCCAAATTGTACATAAATAAAAGCACAGGTCCCTTCAGGTAAAAGGTATTTAGGTACCAGTACTATAGTTATTACTGGAAGACTGTTAAGCTTACATGCAAGTGTCTACTAATACCTGTTTGCTAATCCAAATAGGTCCAAATAAGTGTTATCAACAGATGATGTCATCAGATAAGATCAATTTTCATGCTTGTAAGGGCGTTAGGCTTTCCAGTAATGTGATGTAATCTTGAGCGATTCTCTCTTTAAAACAGAAGTCAACTTTTAGATGTATGCTATGTTTGATGTTGTCTCCTGTAGACAGCGCTGTCTATACATCCATGTTAACTATGTCTTCATACTTCACTTTTGTCTTGTTTGTATTTTTATACGACAAATACTTTACTTTAACTTATTAATATATTTATTTTTTTGTTCATAATATAATTATGAACTAATCAGTGGCATGTGTGATGTACATGTGTCAAATTAAGCCATTCGTAGGTTTCCAATTTAGTCCCAATGGCACAAAGTTGCTTGACTTCAACACCTAAAAAGGGTTTTTTAATAATAATACTGGCAGGTTGCAACAATCTGATGTGTTTTTGGTATGAATACAATATGTCTGAACTTTGGTCAGCCTCTAACCTGACTCGGAGATGTCGTCCCAGAAGGGTTTGTGGAAGTTGTACTCCGCTCTCATGATCTTAGAGAACAAACGCTTCTCGTTGTCCTCGAAGAAGGGTGGATAGCCACACAGACTGCCGTGAAGAGAGGCAAAGAAACATGTTTCATTAACGGGTGTTAAACTGCATTCAATGTGTTCTTTCTTTTAAGTTGTTGAATGTTGTTTTATGCACACTGCCATGTCAGGACAAGAACAGATTTAAGTCCTCCAGTTATAAAAAAAAAATACAAATAAATCACTGATATAACTTGATTGTTAGCAGTGGGTGTGGTGCAGGGGGGGGGTGCTTACAGGATGTATGTGATGACCCCTATGGACCAGCAGTCCACCGCTTTGCTGTACGGTTTATGGGCCAGAACCTCTGGGGCTGTTGGACAACACAACACACATTTTATCTTGTTGTACGTCACTTTGACTTACAAAAGCATCTCTAAAATCCCCTAAATGTAAATGTAAATATTAAAAAAAAAAATACAATGATACAGAGGATGTCATCGTAGGACGTTGTTGTTACTCTTAACACTTAATGATATGTCTACTAATTGTATGTACAAGGGAACACAGTCCACTGTCAACATATGATATATCTGATATCTTTTATGTTAGGAGGTTGTTTGAGCAGCCCAGGTTAGGGTTAGACAATGATTTGAAAGATTCAGAATAAAATTCAGACCTAAAAATATGTCTATCTGTCCTATGAACAACAGAGAAGTAAGGAATGGAAGGAGAAGCCAATCAAAGTACTGGGTGGATGGGATGTATTCCCTCATTGGCTGATGGAATTGTGGGCGTGTCCCACCAGGACTGGACTGGACTGGTCATATCCGTCCAGGCTGGTAACTGACCGACGTATCCCGGCGTTCCGCATGCTGTGGACATCACTCCGTGCTCAGACATCTTGGACAGGCCGAAGTCACTGATCATGATCTTGGCGTCCAGGTCCATGTTGTAGTACAGCAGGTTCTCAGGCTAAGGACACACAGAGAGTATGCTGTCTAGAACAGAGCACAAGATACTGCCTTCCAGCCATCTCCCACCAATGGGGGTGGGGGTCCCAGCAGAAAGTACGGGACAGTAGTGGACATTAAAAGAGATAAAACAAAAAAATATCAAATACATCTATATTTACAATATGAGCAGCAATGTATGTGTGTGCATGTATTTACGCATACTTAAGTGTGGATAGATGTGTGTGTGTGTGTGCATGTGTGCATGTGCATACTTAGGTGTGGATAGATGTGTGTGTGTGTGTGCATGTGTGCATGTGCATACTTAGGTGTGTGTTTGTGTGTGTGTGTGTGTGTGTGTGTGTGTGTGTGAGAGCGTCTGTGTGTGTGTGTCTGTGTGTGTATGTGTGAGCACCTGTGTGTGTGTGAGCGCCTGTGTGTGTGTGTGTGTGTGTGTGTGTGTGTGTGTGTGTGTGTGTGTCTGTGTGTGTGTTTGTGTGTGTGTGTGTGTGTGTGTGTGTGTGTGTGTGTGTGTGAGCGCCTGTGTGTGTGTGTCTGTGTGTGTATGTGTGAGCGCCTGTGTGTGTGTGTGTGTATGTGTGTGTGTGTGTGTGTGTGTGTGTGTGTGTGTGTGTGTGTGTGTGTGTGTGTGTGTGTGTCTATGTGCATGTGTGTGTGTGCATGCATGAGTATTGATGTTGCACCCTAACCTTGAGGTCTCGGTGCACGATATTGTTGTCATGGAGATAGCTGACGGCACCCAGCACCTGTCTGACCACCCCGCTGGCATCCTTCTCCGTGTACATGCCCCTCTCCATGATGCGGTCGAACAGCTCCCCTCCGGACACCCTGGACACACACACACACACACAGACGCATGCACACACACACATACACACACACACACACACACACACACACACACGCATGCCTATTGTTATATTTTTACATATATATATATTTGACCATCATCATGACCATTCATAAAGTTTATTCTGTTAAAAAATATACAATAAATAATAAATCCATGCAAAACACATACTTTTACACATACATACAAACTTTGTCCTATGGTTAAAGACTCCATATTTTAAATCTACACTGAAGACTTAAAACAGAATAGTTATCTGTGTCCTTGATTAAGATGTATGAATTACCATCTACATATATTCACAGTGGTTTCCCTCATGAGCATCAGTGTTTTGTTCTGACTATAACATGTAGTAGTTCAGAGAGGGCCCGTGGGCTGGCACCCCGAGGGCTCAACTCACAGCTCCATGACCAGGTAGTAGTGAGTCCGGCTCTCGTAGAAGTCCTCCAGGCCAACCACGTTGTCATGCTTGATCCTGCATGGACACCAGGGAGGAGGACAGAGACACAACGTCAACTCTGTGGTTGCTTGTGCATCATGACACTATGCCATATACCACCAGTACAGTCTGGTGGCTCAGATTACCGTCTGTGTGTGTGTCCGTGTGTGTGTGTATGTATGTGTGCATGTGCATGTATAGTAGGGGTTGCACGACTTCTGATTTTTTCAAGTTGACTTTTCTATCAATAAAGTTGACGTAACGTCGACGCGTCGTTGATGATGTCATCACATACACACGCACGCAAAAAACACAGAGACAGAATGGGCTGTACAAAAAAAATAAAAGCACGGGTATCCTCTGTGCAAACAGCCGCTCGAAATCGCTTAATTTTCCCCCCACCGACCGCATTTGCGCCAAGTCCCGCCAAATATCTTAAAGTGTAAAAAAACAAAAAAAACAAACCAAAAAAACCCAAATTCTTAAAGTGTGAAATCACGTGGTCAACGACGCGTCGACGTCTCCCGGTAGGCATCAACTTGTGGTAGTGACGTTGACGCGTCGATAAGTCGACTTTTCTGTGCAAGCCCTAGTGTGTATGTGCGTGCGTGCATATGTGTGAGTCCATGTTGGATAGCATGTTTGTCTTTACTTTCTCAGTACGGTGATCTCATTCTCCAGGTTGCTGTTTGCCAGGAATTTCTTCTTCAGGCATTTCAGGGCGTACAGGTTCCCCGTCTTCTTCTCCAGCACCATAAACACCTCAGAGAACGACCCTCTGCACACGTAGCAGAAGAGAAGAGAGAGAGAGAGCAACACGCTCATGAAGAGACAGGAAGTGAGGAAGACGAGAGAAAGGGTACAACCTGCACTAGGTCACTGTCCAAGGCCACTATTTATTCCATTAAAATATACCTCAACAAGAATAAAACGCGCACACACACACACACACACACACACACACACACACACACACACACACACACACACACACACACACACACACACACACACACACACACACACCGAGGCTGAAGGGCGATGAAGTGACTGCTGATGGAGTCTTAAGCAGCGATCAAAGTCAAGGCAGTGGATTAGCCTGAAGCTCGTTACGTGAGCTCTGAGCTAGCAGCGAGCCGCAACAACAGAGAGACAACAGCAGATGTATGTAAACAACAACACTCTTATCCATGGATGGCAACTATACATGATTACAACGTTAAGAAGAAAGAATAAAAAAAATTATTTAGCAGTTCATTTCTTAGTTAACTCTAGCCTTGGCCTTAGAGGCAAGATTTAAATGCAGGTGAAAATCAACAGATACTGAGGATAGTAGTTTGACCGAGAGTACGAATATACAGGAAAACTACTAAGATGACTTTTGATAATAGGGCTGGGGACATTAGGTTACAACACAGATCAATATTAACTCCAGCTTGCAGAGTTCTCAAACATCTTTTAGACTAAAACCAAGAACACAGATATCATTTCATACATGAAGACTTTTCATGCTTCTAATGGCACAAACAGTTTTTTTTACCATAATTAATTATAGTTTGGCAAGTGAGCTCACCTGGCACAATGGCACAATGGGCCAATGAAACAGCCATTGCAATAACCTGTATTTTATTGGCCTCCACTTTTTGGTTGCTCTTCAACTCTATGTTTTTGCTGCATCGTGTGTGGAGGCTTGTGTTTTAATCAATGTGACTTCCTTGACTTCCTTAACTAAAGAGGAAGTAGGGCATGACCTTCTGGGTACAGTAGGGGTCACATGTTGGCACACAGATCATTCTGGACATCCATCCACACGGTGTCTATGGCAACATGAGCCAGAACTAAATCAGGAGATCACCGTTCTCGTGATGGATCAGCTCTGACCCCAAATGCTGTAAGACGTGATTCATATAGAAATATGATGATAAATATTAACACAACATGTATTGATTTCAGTGATTGTGGGAATGTGTGGTGTGTGTGTTTGGTGGTTGGCTTAATTGGCCTCACCTGACCCAGTTAGAGTCTGGGGGGGTGGGGCTACAAGCCTGTGGTGCATTGGCTAATCACTGCACCACAGGTTAAGTCAGCCAGCAGCACACACTCGCATGCTTGGAAGTACCACCTGCTCTGTCTGCCATTTTTACCTGCAACTGCACAATAATCCGGACTGTAAATCACAACGTGCCTGTGTCCTTGGAGGAGCCCCGAACTAAAGCCACAAATGTGGCATTGTAGCACGAGCTATGCTACAGTGATGATGAATGCATATGTATATTTTAGCACAATCTAAATAATGTATCATAATTAGGTTTTAAATATTTTCTGCAAAAGTAAAATGGTATTTTAATATCATACCGGGTTTGAATGCATTTTAGTAGAAACAGACCAGCACATAGATATAATACACTCACACTGTATACACTCGCCCAGACTGTAAATCCAATAATTGACTAAAGCTAATGCTATTCCTGCCTTGCTCTATGACGTCAATGCAGTGGACTGTTGTCTAGCTCTCTTACATGTGCGCACGCGCACACACACACACATGCACGTACACACGCCTGATGACCCTGCTTTATAGCCCCCTAGACACAAACTACAAGATGGCCACAGAGACTATTTACCAACACAGCCAGGATCTGGAAACTATCTCCATTGCTATGCACAAAAAATAACATTGGAGGATTTTAATGGGAGCTTATCAGCAATCTGTCAAATGTTATACTAGAGGATCAAAAGTTATTGATCTATGCTCTTGCAATATTAAGGCTACAAGGCAACCAGAAAACTGCTGATGATGAGGTGCATCCCACCATGACACTGTGGTTTTACGACCATCCAACCGAGAAAAAATTACAAACTGAAAAACACTGATGGCCAGATATAGACGGATATACAAAAGTGGTCACAAATTATATTAACTTATGTGTAGATCATGTGATCCTCATATCCAAACATATGCAATTACTAAACCCTTAGTCATTAAGAGCAGGCATTTAAAATGAACGGCAAGGGAGAAATACAGATGTAAACCAATCAAACAGGGGCTACAAAGCTAAAGTAAAGCAGCCAGTCAACAACTATAATGAAGGCCAGGAGTTAAGACAAGGGTTCAATAGCTTGTTGCAGGTGATGAGACTGATAGACCATCCCAGTTGGAGCCCAAGGGATGCTGGAGAGAGGGTGGTGCACCAATATGTGTCTCCCATGTTAATACCAATGATGGGTGCTGATGGAGTGGGTGGGAATACGCTCCTGAAGAGCAGCTTAGCTCTATACATTCACTAGACACTTTCAAGGATCCCTTGACTCACCAATAATTCTGAGGCTAGGAAAATGTTGAAAATAATACCACTAGCTAAAAAGCCAAACCCCTCTGAATTAAATTATTTTAGATCTGGTACCTTTAACTTCGTGGGCATGAAATGTAAAATAAAAGTCTGAAACCAATAGTCACATGGACACTTTATAGAGCAAAGAGGACGGATGTGGAGGATGCAACAGTTTTCTGAACCATGTTTCCAACCACCTGGAAACCCCATCATCATGTGCGCATTCTGTTTGCCTTCTCATCTGCCTTTCGTACTGTCCAGGCAGACCTACTGCCGGTGAAGCTGGGCTGCATGGGACTGAATCACACCCTCACAAGGTGGACAGACAATTTCCTTACTGAGAGGAAACAGTGTTTCCACGTCCATGGAGGACAGTCATCTGTCATCAGCACTGGAGTACCACAAGGTTGTGTCCTTTGCTGCTTATGTTGTCCACCAACTTACAATTACTGTGTTATCCATCACAGCAATTGTACAATGACAACATGTGCAGATGCTGAGGTTCTGATAGGCCTTTTAACTGACGATGAGACCAGTTATAGAGCTGAGTTTAGTGATTTTAAACACAGAGAAAACGAAATGATCATGATATCAGAGAAAGTCCTCTATGTCCCCTGTAACTATAAACCATTGAAAGTGTCCAGGAGTACACATACCTAGAGACACTATTATAGATATTATAGTTAAAAAGTTGAGATGAAGTAGAGACAAAGAAGTGTTCATGTGGACAGAACTAAGCTGACACTGCCTTACAAGACCTGCCTTCAGAGCATATTGTCCATCTGTATTCAGTGTTGGGGCGGGGGTAGTCTGTACAAAACAAGATTGGGCAGGGTTGTTAAACTGGGTGGCAAGATAACTGGGGAGCCAATGTGCAAGATTAATTACACAACTGACCAGTCCACCATGAAATTAGCTCACAAGATGGTAGAAGAATATGTTGACCTCCAGGGTGAAGGTGTAGCATACTGTGGACTATAAGAGACATTGCATCCTTTGCCCACACAGCCTTCAACTCTTCAACCACATGGTCTGATCACATAATCTTTTTATTGATTACCAAAATGATGCTTTGTATGATTATGTTTCATGGTATGTATGTTTATTGATGTTTTTTTATTTTTTTATTATGCTTTTGTGAAAAGCAAATTAATAAAGTAATAAAGCTTTCATTCACTGGCCAGCCTGTAATCCTGCTCTGGGCGAGGCGCTGAGAGAGATTACGTAGCGGCAGGCCAGCGTGGCCTGTCGTGGGAACACTTCAAGACATAAGTCCACACCTCATGCTCAAAGGTTCCCAAGCTTAAGTCCCACAGTACACTCTCTAAAGGAGGGGGTCTCAAACTCTCTGTGGCCAAGCCATACCCAATGGCAGCAAGCACCTCAAGACCCACCTGGATTCATATCTGTGTAAAATAGCCTCTATTACACGTGTTCTCACTCTTATCACTCTGGAATGCTTAGTTTTATTTACTAATGCCTATATTATATTAAATATTTATTAACAAAAGAAATCAAGAACAGAAATAATAGAATTTACCTTGTCAAATGAGTGGGTACAAAGTCCCTATATAGTTAATAAAAAATGAATTCATAACTTTTTGTATAGTTGTCACAAAATCGCACGGCACATCTGGACTTGGCTCACTGCCCACCAGTGTGCCGCGGCTCACAGCTTGGTGACCGCTGGTCAGGGCCACAACACAGCCCCCATGTGGTTCACACATGGGTCACAGAGGAGCCCTCATACTTACGATCCCATTTTGCCCTTGAAGTCGAACACCTCCTTAATGTTGTTGGTGCTCTTCTTCCAGCTGCAGGTAATCTCTTTACGCCCCATGGTGGCTCCAAAGCTCCTCCCACACACCCCTGGACACACCCACAACAAGTTGTTCACATTCACAGGTGCTACACACAGTATTCTATATCTCAATAACAATATACATCACCATTTAGCATGTTTACTGGTAATTACTGTAATGCAGCCTGTAAAACAAAGACAATACTTATGCCATATCAAGATACTATAATATCCAAAATCTAAGAAGATATCTAGCCTCATATCAGGATGTTGATCTAATATCCATATATTGGCCAGCCCTATTCACAGCCTACATATATAAACCACATACAAACAGTAGTATACTATACCAGACAAGAGAGACAGACACGATCAATGTGATAATCGTATTAATAGTGATTTCCATTTTCCTTCGAGCAAAAATTGGAAACACGTAATGTGGTTTAAAGAGATTTCTCTCCAGCTTAGAGCTGTGCTCTGGTTACATAAGCAGAGCATCTTTGTCCTATAGAGTCTGGGTGTTCAAATCCTTTTAGACCCTATCAGTTACAGAAGGGCCAAAAGGAGAGCAGATTAGCCAATTGCAGGCTTTGTGTTTCTTACATCCCTCCGTCCATCTCCTTCTTCCTCTTGAGAAAGAGATTAAGATATATGTAGAATCCCTGGGTTGCCCTAAAATATCCTCCCATTAAGAAAGGGCTATCAACTTGGGCCGGTTGGCCCATGATGACCTATTCTATTAGAGACAGCATTTCTTAGAATTGAATTTGACAAGAATCGCAAGCCATCCTTCTCTTGTCAATACATATCAATGGTCACTTACTAAAGAATATAGATAATTAATAGCTGAAATGTTTTTACAATCATAGAACTAACTAAAGCCTACAGTAGGCCTACAAGCTGTAAGCTGTAAGATAAAAACCACTAGCACCAGGAGCTGTTTTAATCTAGTCTTTTTTTAATTTATCGATTATCTCTCCTATCACACCTATGACTGTCTTTAATAAAACTTCTTAAAAAAAAAAATAAACAAAGGAAAGCATTTGAAAATTAATATAGTCCTAACTACAGAGGGAAAAAAAATATTAGGCTACAATAAAATCAGTCATAGAAGGAAAGCTCTTTACCTGGGCAGCGATCAGGCGTGGCATTGGCAGGGCATGGACCCGGCGCGCCTTCAGCACGCTGCCGGGGGGCGGGGCCTACACTGCAAGGGGGCGGGGCCTGGACACTTCGCCTCCCGGGGGGCGGGGCCTGGGTGATTTAATGGAGTAGGCGTAGGGCCTCTGGAGGCCAGAGCCGGCACTGCATATACAATCTATTTGTGATTTTTGTTTAGACTGTTAAGGGAAAGGGATGCAGACTAGAAGAAATCCCCATTGCATTTATTCATTTAATTGATTGATATTGCATTTATTCAAACTTAAATGAAAAATGTGAGTAGACTTCCTTTTGTAACCTCTTGTAACCTCCACTGAGCGATTGTGTCCTGTCTATATAGGCCTACACATAAATATGTTTTGGTACTCGATATGGCCTTGTTCAGCACATCAATTGGTGTCCATTGTAGTGAACAAATTACTGTTATAGTGAGAAGGCTGTGAGTTAAGCTTGTATAGCCCTATCTATCACTGGTTTGAGACTAGATGGCAAACCAGTGTAAGACTATCATACAACACATATCCTTGATGCCCTTCCATCAGTCATACCTTGACAAAAGTCCACACATGATGGAAAGTAGAAGTGTATTTTAATTGAACGTTAATTTGTATGCGCTACAAAAATCAATAAAACAGTAACCAAACACTGTAATCAAAACCATCAGAAAATATGTAAGGCTCAACCCCCCCCCCCCCCGAGAACCCAGAGTTTTCATTAGTTGCCAGGGTTGTGTGATGATGGGCATCATGTCACCACTACAAGACATCATATTACTGCTTTAAAGAACATTTCTTGGTGCTGATACAACATGACTTTCCAGTCCACACTTTCAACAGACATGGCAGTGAACAAAGCCTCTTAGGGAAGATTGCTGGCTAGTAAAATCAGACAGCATTGAGATATACACAAAGCTCAAGTTAAAATGTTTCCTATCATGTCTGTATTCAAAATTTTATTCAATTAAAAAAAGCATTCAGTTCCAGTAATGCCAGGCAGGCTTTTCAACCAACGGTACTTTCACACCAAAAAGCACAGCCCTCAGTTTGTGTGAACTCAATGAGATCAGTGTACTTGAGATTCAAGTTGAATTCAATCACAATTATCCAATAAAGCAATCATTTCAAGGCATTCCAGTCTAAGAAAGCACATGTTGGTGTGGTTGGGACTGGCTGTGAGCACAGGGCCGTGGCTCCTGGGGTGAAGACTCTGTTAGAACATCCTAGGGCTTACTGTTGTCTTCAATAAAAAGGAAGAACAGAAGGAAATAAAGAAGATACGAATGACAGAAGCAAAATAGACTTTGGAAATCTACCCTGAGTTTTGATTATTGCGGTCATGATGGAGCAACACGTGTGGAACAATAATGGCTTCTGGATTAGCCCAGAATCTCCTCAGTGGAGATAAACGGGGAATGGAAGTGCTGGTGAACGGAGAACCAACCAGTGCACTATACGTGAAATGCATTCACCTCTCCCCCTCCCCCCCATGTCTTCCCCACCCATCAATCAATGCAGTCCATTGATGATGTGCAGGCCGCCTGCCGTGGCATTCTGGTCCCGGTTGTGCTGGGCCGGGGCAGCCTCCTCCTCCTCCGACAGCTGGGCGTTCTTGCGGATCTCCTCCAGGGAATAGTCTTGCAGGAGGGAGCCGTTCTCAAACACGGTCACCAGGAGGTCCTGCGTTGAGTAGAGTAGAGAGAGAGAAAAGGACGATGTATCACCGCCACCATAGCCAAGTTACAGATGCACTTACAATCAGTTTTTTGTCCAAAGAGAGTGAAACAACAATATATTGCTGACAGTACAATAAGATTTTAACAGAACAAGGCTCATAATTGCGAGGTTAAGCCCTTGCTGGTAACGACAACATAGCTAGGATAAGAAACTACACAATGCTAAGTGCTATTTTAAGTGTCGGGACGTACAAACATACAAGTAAGTGCTAAGGATCCAAGAGGGGATGGGATTGGCTCTTGTTATGCACCTGCCGTAGCAGACCATAACAAGAGCCATGTATACCGGGGTGATTACCCCTAAACATTCTTCATCCTGCAATCTCACCCACTTTGAGAATCTCCCTTGAAACGTATGACCACCACGTTCTACTAGATCGCTCAGAAAATGACATTGTTCTCACTGGACACTGCTCTCTCCTGGTTTAAATCTTATTTAACTGACAGATCTCACTTTGTTTTACATAACTCATCAGACCACACTAAGGTCAGTCAGGGTGTGCCACAGAAAGCTGTATAAAGCATAAAGAATTACAGCATTTTGGGCTGGTGAACGAACACAGACACTGAGACAAGGTGACTATGAATAGTGTTCAAGAGATATTTCACAAGAACGTATACAAGAAGACGATACACTAAAAAATAAAAGAGTTGCTTGGAAAATTGAGAAAATACTGTACATCCACACTTGACTCATGCTATTACTTTGCTGCCACCTACGGGTGAAAGAATGATTTACAAGGTGGTGTTGGAGAAGGGAGGTCATGTAACTTCATCTGGCAGTTAAAAATTATTTTTCCTACAAATATCTACATCCTTTTGTCACTGTTACAAAGTGCAATGCAGAAAAAAAAACCATGTCAAAATCATCGGTTTTTGCCGGTCTCCGCTAAACAGTTTGTGAACTACTGTGCTCTGAACTTCGGTCCTTTTTTTTCCAGAATGTCATCACAGAGAGGGTATGCCAACGATGGTGTGGATGTGCAGCTACTATCCAGGGATCTGCGTCCAGTTGAGCTTCTCAGGCGCAGTACAACACATTTCATATACACCATCGCTCGTTATAACGGCCATTCCCAACTATGCACACTATTGCTAAAAGAATACATGTAAAAAGTATCACAAAGTTGCTGTGGGTTGAAACCATGGGGACAACTCCTCCCCCTCCTTCTGGAACTCTCAGTGCAAAACTTTTTTTTTGTCTCATACTTGCATGAAGAATCTAATAGAAATAGTGTTAATGAATAGTGAACAGAAATAATAATATAAAAGCAGCCCACCTCTTCAGGCTTGCCCGCCCCTCTCTCCACCGTCTCCAGGAAGCCGTCAGAGTTCCTCCTCAGGGAGAGCCGACCTTTCTTTGACCCCTTTGAGGGGTCTGTCACAGGCAGCTTGTACACGTCCATCTAACACAAGCCAGAGTCAAAGGAAAGGACAGAGGATTTAGCGCCATCTAGAGGCCAAATGAACACCCTACATCTCACCTATCCCTTTCCAACAATGTAAGAGAAGCTACGGTGGCCTGTAGGGTGCCAGTAGGTACTTTCAAAATGGTGTCATTCTGCACGACAGCATCGAGCAGCCAAGTGTCACGTGATGCTGTTCCTTGATGGATTTATAAACATGTATAAACACATGGCGGTGCTGTGTGGGAGAGGTCCTGCTCCCTATGTAGATATAAAGGGCTCATTCTAAGAAAACACAACAATTCATGTTGTCATTCACCCAGACTACAGGAACAGGCAAAATGAACAGACCACCATGGGCACTGTGGCCCCCCCGGGGACGTACCCCCTTGCCATTGGTCTCCACATAGCTGCACTTGAAGGCGCAGTTCAGCGTGTCTCTGTTGAGCTTCTGCAGCAGGGCGCTGCCGCAGCCGAAGAACACATTCTCCGTACTCCAGCCCTCGTCACTCAACTTCTGTAGGATCTGCAGAACACAGCGAACCACATCACGTGTCAGTCGGGATGCAGCCGGACGACCGGGCATACAGGCAGACAAAGACAAACAGGCGAAAACTATTTTGGGGGTTTTAGATACCTAGAGATGCTGGGATGGTCCATTTATTCTGGAGTTAATGTCGGGACATGGACGTGCTTTGTGCTTAACAAAGTCCATGATGAACGGAGTGAGAACATACGGCCCGCTACAGTTGCTCTCTGTGCAGTTTCTCAGTTAAATCAATGGTTCGACTATTTTGGGGTCGTGCTACGAATACAAACTGAAATGCACACTCCAAGGCAACATTTGAATAAATTCAGGTGTGTGTGAATTTGGGCAAATTACATGAATACATGACCTACACATGTGCTGTCCTCTAGCAAGTTAGGGTTAAAAAAAGAAAACAAAAAGAGAGAAACAGAACCAAGAGAACAGTGTTTCCATCCAACCTGTTCAATAGAGCCGAGGTCGATGCCGTCTCCTTGGATGATGCGCAGGTACGGTGGCAGCACCTTGTAGCCCAGAGAGTTCACCGAGCACCCAAAGCACTCTTCCAGGATCTGGATCACCTGAAACAAGCACAACTTTATTTACCACTAATCTGGGATCCAGCAGTCTTATTAGGTTACAGCAGAACCTCTGATCCAGCAGTCCTACTATGTTACAGCAGAATTTCTGATCCAGCAGTCCTACTGTGTTATAGCAGAACTTCTGATCCAGCAGTCCTACTATGTTACAGCAGAACCTCTGATCCACAGTCCTACTATGTTACAGCAGAACCTCTGATCCAGCAGTCCTACTATGTTACAGCAGAACCTCTGATCCAGCAGTCCTACTGTGTTACAGCAGAACTTCTGATCCAGCAGTCCTACTGTGTTACAGCAGAACTTCTGATCCAGCAGTCCTACAGTGTTACAGCAGAACTTCTGATCCAGCAGTCCTAGGTTTCCCCCCCAAACTGTGTTATGGCAGAACTTCTGATCCAGCAGTCCTACAGTGTTAGGACAAGGGCAGACTGCAGTGTGTCATTTGCTCTGCTGAGAAGTTGATTGGCTGCAATCTGCCCTCTCTCCGGGACCTGCACGCCTCCACGACCCTGAGGCGAACAAGTAAGATTGTGGTCGACCCGTCCCACCCTCGACATAAACTCTTTGAGTCTCTCCCTTCCAGCAGGAGGTTACGGTCCATCAGGACCAAAACCTCATGCCACAATAACAGCTTCTTCCCCACGGCAATTGGCCTAATCTAAAGCCTGACCTGTGGTGGGTAATAACATGCACCCATATAGATTCATTACATATCTCCACGATGTCTCTGCTATAATTTCCAAGTGGATTTTTGAACCCTTCATAAAAATATTTTCGAATGATTGCTTCATAATTGCAGACTGCATTCCAACACTTTAACATTTGTTTTGTTGTTTTTTATTTCCACGTTTTGTTTTTCTCACAGAAAGTACATTTCTATGTTTGAACCTGACTTTTATAATTGAATCTGACTTTTCCGGTCTCCAAATTGACATTATGTAATGTATGTATTTTGCATATAGTGTATATACAGTTGTGGTCAAAAGTTTACATACACTTGTAAAGAACATGTATGTCATGGCAGTCCAGAGTTTCCAATAATTTCTACAACTCTTATTTTTCTGTGATTGAGTGATTGGAGCACATACTTCTTTGTCACAAAAAACATTCATGAAGTTTGGTTCTTTTATTCATTTATTATGGGTCTACTGAAAATGTGACCAAATCTGCTGGGTCAAAAAATATACATACAGCAATGCTAATATTTGGTTACATGTCCCTTGGCCATTTTCACCTCAATTAGGTGCTTTTGGTAGCCATCCACAAGCTTCTGGTTGAATCTTTGACCACTCCTCTTGACAGAATCAGTGCAGTTCAGCTACATTTGTTGGCTTTCTGACATGGACTTGTTTCTTCAGCACTGTCCACATGTTCTCGATGGGGTTTAAGTCAGGACTTTGGGAAGGCCATTCTAAAACCTTAATTCTAGCCTGATTTAGCCATTCCTTTACCACTTTTGATGTGTGTTTGGGGTCATTGTCCTGTTGGAACATCCAACTGCGCCCAAGACCCAACCTTCTGGTTGATGATTTTAGGTTCTCCTGAAGAATTTGGAGGTAATCCTCCTTGTTCATTATTCCATTTACTTTCTGTAAAGCACCAGTTCCATTGGCAGCAAAACAGGCCCAGAGCATAATACTACCACCACCATGCTTGACGGTAGGCATGGTGTTCTTGGGGTTAAAGGCCTCACCTTCTCTCCTCCAAACATATTTCTGGTCATTGTGGCCAAAGAGCTCCATTTTTGTTTCATCTGACCACAGAACTTTCCTCCAGAAGGCCTTTTCTTTGTCCATGTGATCAGCAGCAAACTTCAGTCGAGCCTTAAGGTGCCACTTCTGGAGCAAGGGCTTCCTTCTTGCATGGCAGCCTCTCAGCCCATGGCGATGTAAAACACGCTTGACTGTGGACACTGACACCTGTGTTCCAGCAGCTTCTAATTCATTGCAGACCTGCTTTTTGGTGGTTCTCGGTTGACTCTTGACCATCCTGACCAATGTTCTCCCAGCAGCAGGTGATAGCTTGTGTTTTCTTCCTGATTGTGGCAGTGACACAACTGTTCCATGCACTTTATACTTACAAACAATTGTTTGCACAGTTGATCTCGGGACCTGCTTTGAAATTGCTCCAAGTGACTTTCCTGACTTGTTCAAGTCAATGATCCACTTTTTCAGATCCGTGCTGAGCTCCTTTGACTTTCCCATTGTAGCGTTTGTGTCTGAGTCTAATGATTGTATCAAATGAGTCATATTTAAATGGATTCAGAGAAGTCACCAGCTGTAGTCAATCATAATCACTCACAAGAAGTTAAGAGGCCACAAAGCTAATTTGATTGACACAACTTTCTACATCACATAAATTGATCATTCATGTTGCTGTATGTATATTTTTGACCCAGCAGATTTGGTCATATTTTCAGTAGACCCATAACAAATTCATAAAAGAACCAAAATTCATGAATATTTTTTGTGACAAAGAAGTATGTGCTCCAATCACTCTGTCACTGAAAAATAAGAATTATTGGAAACTCTGGACTGCCATGACATACATTACAAGTGTACAAACTTTTGACCACAACTGTACATGTGTGTTCTATATTTATTTGTTGCAGTTTTGACTCTTTGAAAAACAGTATTACAACACATTGTAAAACATTCACATCTCTTTTAAATGTCTTCTTATGGTACTGGACTAGCAGCCCTCTATTTTTATAAAATGCTCTCTGATTCTGAAGCTGAATCATGATGTGAAACAAAACAGAAAGTCAGGATGCTTATCAGGCGAGGAGGACCTTGTCTGTCTGGGGTTAATAATTCACCATGTTATCTTATCTTTAATGTTTCCTCCCCCGGTGAGCTGCCCTCTGGCAGGACTTCTAGAGAGACGGTCCAGGCGTGAAGGGGAGTCTGGTACCTGGAGGAGAGTCTCCGTGGGGTCCCCGGAGTCTGGCCGGATCACCAGGCAGGAGTCCTGGCTGCGCTCCATCACGCGGTCCTTCAGCTTGTCCCCCCAGATGTGCTTGCAGGCCTTGAAGATGTCGTAGCTGTCGCTGACCACCGCCACCGGCCCCGTGGGGAACTGCTCCAGCAGCTGCTCGAATGCCTCCTTCTCCCGGCTCCGTCCCCAGGAAATGATTGTGCTTTGTTTTCAAAATAAAAGCCTTGTTACTGGAGATGGGCGACATGCTGGCGTTGAAGTCGTGCTGTAGACACCATAATCATGCATCATACATGTCATATCAGCCGTCATCCACTTCTGTATTTCTGTATTTCCTGCATATACCATACAGGTTTCTTATGCACTATTGCACAGATTTTGTACCGAGAGAGAGTGAGAGTGCATACTATGACTGTGTGTGTATACTATAAGCTATATGTATGTATAAAGAAAGACCTGTGTTCCGCTGCGGGGATGGAGAAGCCAGCCATAGGGCAGCTGTAGAAGCGCTGCGCCATCAGCAGCCCGGCCACCGTGTCAGTGCTGCAGAAGTTGACCAGGTGAGCAGCGCCCCCTAAAGCTGCTGACTGGGGAGCACAAGAGAGGAGAGGCCGATACTCTGTGTCAAATCAAGTCCCTCATGCTGAGTAGGTCAGGGCTCAAGAAGGGCCTTTATACAACACACCCTTTTCACAGCAGGAACAACACAGATGTAGCTCCTAACATTAATGATGGCTCCGTGTGATTCAGGTCTGGCAGTGCACCAGCAGAGACTCAACTAGTCCAGTAAATATACACTGATACCATGCTGTTGCTGCAGTGCACCAGCAGAGACTCAACTAGTCCAGTAAATATACACTGATACCATGCTGTGCTGCAGTGCACCAGTGGAGACACTAGTCCAGTAAATATACACTGATACCATGTTGTTGCTGCAGTGCACCAGTAGAGTCACAACTAGTCCAGTAAATATACACTGATACCATGCTGGTGCTGACAGACAGAAATAAAACCCACCTTACATTAAAATGACAGGAATAGGAAGTTACTTTACCCTGCTGCTACAGGGACAGGAAGTTACTTTACCCTGCTGCAACAGGGACAGGAAGTTACTTTACCCTGCTACTACAGGGACAGGAAGTTACTTTACCCTGCTGCAACAGGGACAGGAAGTTACTTTACCCTGCTGCAACAGGGACAGGAAGTTACTTTACCCTGCTACTACAGGGACAGGAAGTGACTTTACCCTACTACTACAGGGACAGGAAGTTACTTTACCCTGCTGCTACAGGGACAGGAAGTTACTTTACCCTGCTGCTACAGGGACAGGATGTTACTTTACCCTGCTGCTACAGGAACAGGAAGTTACTTCAGTCTGCTACTGACGGTACCACATTCACTTTTTAATATTAACTTTAACATTAGCTTTTTTTTTCATTATTGATGAGCCCACCTCCTGGGAGGAGACTCCTCGGTACCCGAAGTCGTGCAGCATGGACTCCAGGCCCTGTGTGCTGCCGGTGGTGGCCTTCAGGTGCTTGGCCAGGATCTTCTTGAACTCCCTGGACACTGTGGCAACCGTGATGGGATACCACATCTGGACAAGCATTGTCTTTGGCCAGCCGAGGGATGGGGGTGTGTGTGTGTGTGTGTGTGTGTGTGTGTGTGTGTGTGTGTGTGTGTGTGTGGTGGGTGGGGTGTGTGTGGGTGGGGTGGGGTGGGGTGGGGTGGGGTGGGGTGGGGGGGAGGGATGCAGAGGATACTACAGTTATTCTCCAAGCGCATGCTAAATCATGACCAGTTCTATGAAGAATCCAGCTTCAAGTTGGCAGCAACTGAGAAATCTTCAACATACTGTATAGCGTATCGTTATTCTACTTCTATACAGTGTACTGCCTTTGAGACATTTGAATGGCAGCAGTAAACTTAAAGTGGCCCTATTATACCACCAGGTGTGAGCGGGATTTGTCATTCTAAAGCAGTTTCAAAATGGTCATGTGACTAAAATTTGAAATTACATCACACGGGGAGTGTCCACCTAGATGTATGCTGACTAGATCAGTTTGACAGTTGGTGCAGTCCATTGGGTAGGCTGGTAGTCTGATCTAGCCAGCATACATCCAGGTGGACATTCCCCCTTGTGATGTCACTTCGTCACAACGGCAATTTTAGTCACATGACAATTGTGAAACAGCTTCATAAACGGCAATTTCTAGCTAATATAATTGCACCTCTATGTAGTTGGTGAGCCAGAAGAAGTCGGGGTCTGTGTTTTCCACGGTGAAGAGAACGTTGCCTCGCGGTACAATCCGCCCCTCAGGGATAGCTTTGATCCGAATGGGAAGACGACCGTCGTGTTTCTGAGAAGACATAACACTTAATAACCCAGCAGGACATGGTAATGACATGTCATTCCCATACCACTCACCTTTTATGATAGCTACCATAGCATAATGTATGTACCGATATTGACACTTAATGAATGTAATAACTATTTATTAGGATTGACCGTAACATTAGCATTTTTGGAATGATCGTGACACAATGTGATACAATTGAATTACACAGCGCCGTCCCCAAGCTAAAATGATGAGGTGGGAATCTGTATGTCTGGAGAACACGCCAAGCGTAGGAGCCGCCGCCGTGCAGACCTCTAGTATCTTCCTCCAGCCGTCTTCATCGAACACCGTCTGACGGAAGTGCATCTGGTAAAACACCTTGGCCTGCTGGATCTTCTCCTCCGTCACCACAGGGCCTGCAGACAACACACGCAAATTCCACCAGTGCTACTCAGTAAGACAGAGCCAGGTGGGGAAAATGACTGATGAAACCTGAACACAACAGACCATTTCCACAGCAGGAGAACACAAGTGTAGCTCCTAACGTTAATGATGGCTCTGTGTGATTCAGGTCTGGCACTGCACCAGTAGAGACTCATACTAGAGACTAGTCAGACTAGTCCAGTAAATATACACTGATACCATGCTGGTGCTGCGGCAGACATAAATAAAACATTAAAACGACAGGAACAGGAAGTTTACCTTTACCCTGCTACTGACAATTTGTGAAAATGTTCTATTCCTTGACATTCTTAATCTAATGACCAAGGAGATATTCAATGTTCACTTAATTCATATACTATCATAAATTGAAAATGACAAGTCCTCAAAAATAACACTGAGGACTGGCCGTTTTAATCTGACAATATTCACATATTGCCCAACTCTGTGGACAGGTTCTGCAACTGCACTTCCCAGCTACTTGGCCTGCAGCCACCTTGGTTGTGCCAAGGTTTCTCCACACTCCATCCAATAAGATACGGTTATTCAATAAATATTGGCAATGTTTACAGACAGAGAGCAAGGAGTGTGTGTGTGTGTGTGTGAATTTGTCCATGGTAGCATTCACTGATTTTGTCATTTCCCAAATGATTTCCTCTCAAACATCAACGGCCCAAATCACGTAGAAGGCTAATCTTTGGTATGTGAAAAACAGAAATGACCCCATAGAATATTTAGGTTGTTATCAGTAAAGTATGATAAGCATTGTTTTCTTTGCTTTAGTTCTGTTAAACTTTAACTTGGACTCAAATCAAACAGCACCATCTGGTGAGATAGAGAGCTAGAGTTTAGTTTCTGATGGGCTCCAATAAGGGCAACAACATAGGCCTAATGCAAGTGTTCCGTTTCAGTTAGCACCGCTAGACGTGGACTGTGTATTGGCACATTTGTTCTCAGATTAAGATGACTTTATTAAAGTGTTGGCCCATCAAAGTTATTAGTTATTAGTAGATCCCTCAGTAGATCCAACATATCACAATAATAACACTTACTTTCTATTACTCATGGTTAATAGACTAATAAGCCTTATGCAAATGATGTAGGCCTATTAGAATGTTCTGCAGGCAGATCTATAGCTTACCTAGTCTATAACTTTAACCCTAAGAGCTATCATTTGAGTCTATTGGTAAAGATTATATATCCCTATCAGGTAAGTCCATACGTGTGTGCAATGTAGGGATATCTATTTCTAGTTAACTATGCTGGATGAGAGAATTTCGTTTTTGACCACTCCCACCCAATGTTTGACCAATCAGCGCACCTCTTCTCTGATTGATTCGATTAGGAATCCATCTTGCCTGTTAATCACAGATGGCTAAGCTCTACCACAGCTGTGTGAATGCAACATTTTTCAAAGGGGGAGAAACGTAGGGAGGGGGGTGGGGGGGGCGGGGGGTTAGGGAGATCTTCTACTCTTTCCAACTCAATTCTTGCCGACAGCAGCCTCAATGTTTGATTTGCTTATTAGAACGCACATGATTGTTATTGGATGTGTCTGACAACATAACAGAAAGGATCCCTACAGAGACACCTTTTTGTTAGAGTAAAAAAAAGTCCTCTCTATCCAATCGGGGAGACAAACATCTAATTTCAGGGCAAGACAGACATCTCTTTTTCCTGAATCAAGCCGTGTCCTGCTGTGTATTGCTGTGCTGTGTCCTCCTAGTTGAACTGAACATGTGAGTATCATTTAACAAGGTGGGGTGGATTAGGGTAGTTTGCATACTACTGTATTTCAACATATTCTACTCGTATGAATTGGGTGGGGTGGTGTAGTGGCTCGGTGACTCCCAGGCCAAAGGTACTGGGAGTCTATCCCCAAAGTCCACAGACAAACCGTGCCTCACCCAAACTCCTCCTTAAGGAAGGCTATGTATCAGAATTCACTGGAAGTTGCACTGGAGAGAAGCATGTGCCAAATGACTTGACGGTAGATTATTCAAAAGGTTTGGAATAAAAAGTTAACTTTCTCTTTTTTGAATAGAGAAAAATCATCTTCCTCTTTGTTTTCCTATTGGAAATGTTTTATCAGGCACAGGTTTAAGTGACACTTGGCAGGTAGACTGAATGACTTAGGTCATAGTAATAAATAGAGCAAGCGGTGTAAAGTAGTGTTATTATTTTTAGTAAGGCTATATTAGATTATTTTAGAGCAGAGAGGTGTATTCTGGTAAATGTAAGGAGTACCTGTGAGGTACTTCTTGAGCAGGTATTGCAGCCCAAAGAACACCACCTCACTGAACGGGGAACCCTTCTTGCAGCGGCACTCAAAGTAGGAATAGATGTGGCTGACGTCCGCAGGGTACTGTTTGTAGTGAGTGATCTGGCAGAAACAGAAACAGAGGGGATGGTTAGCAAGGAGTCATTGTGATGTGTTTGATTGTGTGAAATGTGCTTCACAGACAACAATGGATTGATTGATATTTTGGTGTTTGCCATTCCCAGACATCTCTCTCTGGATCAAAATTGTAAGAAGTCACATTGCTTTGCGGAAGTTCTCCATCAACTGGCTTTGTATTGTGTAGTTCTTTGTTATAACCCTTTAGAGTTGAATTGACAATATCTTACAATACAACCCACAAAGATACAATACCTTTGAGGGTCTTTTTCGTATCGGTTTTGGTGCAAAATAAAAAGAAATCATTAGGAGTAATGACTTAATTAGAGCGCTGGCTTGACTGGTTTGTAGCAGAGAGAGGGATGGTGTTCGCTCTATTCTCTGACTATGGGTGAGGTGTTCTCAGACAAAATGGTTGTGTAATTAACTGCGCGTGTTATGTGTGTTATGTTATGTTGACAAACATGACTGGAATGGAATCCACACACACTGGAGCTTCTAACATACAAATACCAACATGGCCTTCTAACTCATATGACTTCGGTTTACAATTTGTTCCATTTCAGTTCCGGATATGGAATGTGAACTAAAGGAGACCCGACCCCAAATACAGTATATAAGACAACAACCTAAAACACATTAGCCACAGTGCTCAGTCTGGACCCATGCTGCTTCTGTTTTAGAAGCAAAACCTACCCGCGTTTACTGCATCATGGTAAATTCACCTGTGGTGGGTGAACAGGCTTATTGGTGAATCATTACACAGGCAGGTACACTGTGTAATGAGAATTGGGAGATGTTTTTTGAGTGAAACACTTGCTGCTATAAACTAGGCTATATGGCAATACTCTACTTTAGTGTCAAAACAATAGGTCCCAAACACTGCTGAACGAATGAGGACCTTGGTGATCAAAGGATGTTTCCAGTGGTGCCGAGTCTAGTAGGAGGCCTGACATTATGCTTTATTACTTTTTTATTACGCAATTTATACTTCTGCGCCACCGGGACCCCCTCGGGCTCCAGGGACCCGAAGGGGGAGCTTATGTTTCAGTGACATCCGACATTTAGCCTCTCGGTGGCGGCGGCGGCGGCAGTAGGAGGAGGACTGTGCAGCACACGGCTCCTCACCTCTCAAGACAGCAACGCCTTCACTTCTTAGAAAACGAAAGTGAAGCCTCGGGACTCCTCGTGGCTGAGGTCATGTCTGCTGAATGTCACTTTCAGACGTGGTGAATGCGTCCATTACACACGACTTATATCGACTACAAAACGACTGTACATCTGTAAATCTGTTACTTTATTTGGATTATTCTGTTGATTTCTCTATTTTTTTTTATTGTACTGTATTGCTATGCAACCTGGCACAAGAATTTCCTTCGGGATTAATAAAGTTCTATCTTATCTTATCTTACAACCGTAAAACACGACCGCCTTGCCGCACAGAGCCGCTCGCTGTGGGACCAGAGGTGTCTTTGTCATGTTGTTAGTGAGCGTTTAGACGTCCTGTCCCGCACCGCAACACGCAGTGTCTGTTGGCGGGTTGATGAACAGTGTCGCCGGTGAAGCGTGTAAAGCCGAGGGAACGACATAAAGCGAAGGGTCACTCTAATCATATTTACCTGCTAGGTCCCATGATGCAAACTAAAGGGGATAACCTCATGTGATAATTTATACTGTATATCAACTATGTTGCTGATAGCAGAATTGTCCACTTACACATAGGATGTAGGATACATTTACCATTATGTAGGCCTACAACGTTTTACAGGCTAACTTCCTCACTATGGTTTTGTAATTAGATAAAGGTGATTAGATGGCCTTCCGATTCACCCTCCCCACCTCAGTATGACACTCAAACCTACCCGCGTTTACTGCATCATGGTTCATTCACCTGTGGTGGGTGAACAGGCTTATTGGTGAATCATTACACAGGCAGGTACACTGTTGTAATGAGAATTGGGAGATGTTTTTGAGTGAAAACACTTGCTGCTATAAACTAGGCTATATGGGCAATACTCTACTTTAGTGTCAAAACAATAGGTCCCAAACACTGCTGAACGAATGAGACCTGGTGATCAAAGGATGTTTCCAGTGTGCCGAGTCTAGTAGGAGGCCTGACATTATGCTTTATTACTTTTTATACGCAATTTATACTTCTGCGCCACCGGGACCCCTCGCGGCTCCAGGGACCCGAAGGGGGAGCTTATGTTTCAGTGACATCCGACATTTAGCCTCTCGGTGGCGGCGGCAGTAGGAGGAGGACTGTGCAAGCACACGCTTCCTCACCTCTCAAGACAGAAACGCCTTCACTTCTTAGAAAACGAAAGTGAAGCCTCGGACTCCTCGTGGCTGAGGTCATGTCTGCTGAATGTCACTTTCAGACGTGGTGAATGCGTCCATTACACACGACTTATATCGACTACAAAACGACTGTACATCTGTAAATCTGTTACTTTATTTGGATTATTCTGTTGATTTCTCTATTTTTTTTTATTGTACTGTATTGCTATGCAACCTGGCACAAGAATTTCCTTCGGGATTAATAAAGTTCTATCTTATCTTATCTTACAACCGTAAAACACGACCGCCTTGCCGCACAGAGCCGCTCGCTGTGGGACCAGAGGTGTCTTTGTCATGTTGTTAGTGAGCGTTTAGACGTCCTGTCCCGCACCGCAACACGCAGTGTCTGTGGCGGGTTGATGAACAGTGTCGCCGGTGAAGCGTGTAAAGCCGAGGGAACGACATAAAGCGAAGGGTCACTCACCTTGTACGAGTCTGTCGCCAGCAACAGATTAAACTCATGTGCTGCCATTGTTGTGAATGAATGAGTTTGATTCGTACAGCCGCGTTCCCTCCTCCTCCTGCCAGGAGCACGACCAGAAGCAGCACCAGCAGATCTCCGAGCAGCAGGCAGGTGTCTAATAGTCTAAATGTTCAGTGGTCCGCCGCCGCCGCTGTGTTTCTGCTGCGTTACAACAAACCGGACGTCCCGCAAACATCTCGTCTCCTCCTGACCGCTGGGTTGTAAAGGGGCGGGGCAGCGTGGGAAACAAACGCGTGACGTACGTGTCGACGTCACCTGCGACCCCGCCCCGGACGCGTCACCTGCGGCCCCGCCCCCAGCCATAGTATGGAACGCCATCCAGGCAAAACCCGTCACGTAAATAACGTGTTAACACGTCCAAAAATATGGAACGCCATCCAGGCAAAAACCGTCACGTAATAAGGAAGTAACGCGTTAACACGACAATAATTGACGTGTTTTTGCCTGGATGGCGTTCCATATTCCATACACGACGCGAGTTTTTTTTTCTTTTCCTCGGATGACCACGGAAGGGTTCGCCTTGACCACGCCCCGAACTAATTTGATTGGTCGCCCCAACTGCTGCTTCTTCTTCTTCAGCAGTATGTGGCTGTGCCATCCAGTTTCAATTTCAATTGAAAGAGCTTTATTGGCGTGGGAAACGTACATTTACATTGCCAAAGCGAGTGGTAAATAAAAAGTATACTGATAAAGAACTAAATATATACAGGTAAGTAAGTAAACTTAAAAAAAACCCACTTGTTTTAGCTCCAATTTGTCATGAGTTGAAAGCAAAGCTCTAAGACTTTTTCTATGTACACAAAAGGCCTATTTCTCTCAAATTTGGTTCACAAACGGTTTAAATCTGTGTTAGTGAGCACTTCTCCTTTGCCGAGATAATCCATCCACCTGACAGGTGTGGCATATCAAGATGCGGATTAGACAGCATGATTATTGCACAGGTGTGCCTTAAGCTGGTCACAATGAAAGGCCACTCTAAAATGTGCAGTTTCATCTTGAAAAGAGACATTGAGTTGGAGCCAAGAACGAACCAGTTTTTCGGGCCGGGAGCCAGTTCTTTGTCTGTGGAAACAGGAAGAACTGGTTAGTTTTAGGCTCTGGCTCCGAACCGGCCCTGAAAACGCCTTGGTGGAAAAGCCCCCAAAGAGTTGGAGCCAAGAACGAACCAGTTTTTCTGGCCGGGAGCCAGTTCTTTGTCTGTGGAAACAGGAAGAACTGGTTCGTTTTAGGCTCTGGCTCCAAACCGGCCCTGAAAACGCCTTGGTGGAAAAGCCCCCATTTATAGGCACTGAAGTATGGATTTCACAGATATGCGGGGGGGGGGGGGGGGTCAGAAAACCAGTCAGTATCTGGTGTGACCACCATTTGCCTCACGCAGTGCAACACATCTCCTTCGCATGGAGTTGATCAGGTTATTGATTGTGGAATGTTGGTCCACTCCTCTTCAATGGCTGTGCGAAGTTGCTGGATATTGGCAGGAACTGGAACACGCTGTCGTATACGCCGATCCAGAGCATCCCACACATGCTCAATGGGTGACATGTCCGGGGAGTATGGAGGCCATGCAAGAACTGGGATGTTTTCAGCTTCCAGGAATTGTGTACAGATCCTTGCAACATGGGGCCGTGCATTATCATGCTGCAACATGAGGTGATGGTGGTGGATGAATGGCATAACAATGGGCCTCAGGATCTCGTCACGGTATCTCTGTGCATTCACAATGCCATCAATAAAATGCACCCTTGTTCATTGTCCGTAGCATATCTCTAGTCACACTCTAGTCACAACGTTGACATCAGCAAACCGCTCACCCACATGACGCCATACACGCTGTCTGCCATCTGCCTGGTACAGTGAAAACCGGGATTCATCCGTGAAGAGAACACTTCTCCAAAGTTGGAGAAGTGTCGTAACCGACTCAAGTCGGTTACGACGACAAACTGCAGTCAGGTCAAGACCCCGGTGAGGACGACGAGCATGCAGATGAGCTTCCCTGAGATGGTTTGACAGTTTGTGCAGAAATTCTTTGGTTATGCAAACCAATTGTTGCATCAGCTGTCCGGGTGGCTGGTCTCAGACGATCTTGCAGGTGAAGATGCCGGATGTGGAGGTCCTGGGCTGGCGTGGTGACACGTGGTCTGCGGTTGTGAGGCCGGTTGGATGTACTGCCAAATTCTCAGAAATGAACTTGGAGACTGCTTATGGTAGAGAAATGAACATTCAATTCATGGGCAACAGCTCTGGTGGACATTCCTGCAGTCAGCATGCCAATTGCACGCTCCCTCAAAACTTGCGACATCTGTGGCATTGTGCTGTGTGATAAAACTGCACATTTTAGAAGAGTGGCCTTTTATTGTGACCAGCCTAAGGTACAACTGTGCAATAATCATGCTGTCTAATCAGCATCTTGATACGCCACACCTGTCAGGTGGATGGATTATCTCGGCAAAGGAGAAGTGCTCACTAACACAGATAAAGGTTTGTGAACAAAATTTGAGAGAAATAGGCCTTTTTGTGTAACATAGAAAAAGTCTTAGATCTTTGCTTTCAACTCATGAAAAATTGGAGCAATTGGAAACAAAAGTACTAAAATACTAAAAATATAAAAAATAATTATAATAAAATAATGATAATATGGAGGTTGTATTCCGTTGGATGTCCTTTTGCCATCCACATTGCTAAAGCCCCCAAAGAGTTGGAGCCAAGAACGAACCAGTTTTTCTGGCCGGGAGCCAGTTCTTTGTCTGTGGAAACAGGAAGAACTGGTTCGTTTTAGGCTCTGGCTCCAAACCGGCCCTGAAAACGCCTTGGTGGAAAAGCCCCCATTTATAGGCACTGAAGTATGGATTTCACAGATATGCAGGGGGGGGTCAGAAAACCAGTCAGTATCTGGTGTGACCACCATTTGCCTCACGCAGTGCAACACATCTCCTTCGCATGGAGTTGATCAGGTTATTGATTGTGGAATGTTGGTCCACTCCTCTTCAATGGCTGTGCGAAGTTGCTGGATATTGGCAGGAACTGGAACACGCTGTCGTATACGCCGATCCAGAGCATCCCAAACATGCTCAATGGGTGACATGTCCGGGGAGTATGGAGGCCATGCAAGAACTGGGATGTTTTCAGCTTCCAGGAATTGTGTACAGATCCTTGCAACATGGGGCCGTGCATTATCATGCTGCAACATGAGGTGATGGTGGTGGATGAATGGCACAACAATGGGCCTCAGGATCTCGTCACGGTATCTCTGTGCATTCACAATGCCATCAATAAAATGCACCTGTGTTCGTTGTCACAAAATTTGAGAGAAATAGGCCTTTTGTGTACATAGAAAAAGTCTTAGATCTTTGCTTTCAACTCATGAAAAATTGAGCAATTGGGAAACAAAAAGTACTTAAATACTAAAATATAAAAAATAACATTATAATAATAAAATAATGATAATAATATGGAGGGCTTGTATTCCGTTGGAGTTGTCCTTTTGCTGCCATCCCACATTCTAGATCCCCGGCTGAGATATTAATATCTAAAACTTCCTTTTTACTAAGTTAGCTGCTTGTTGATTTTGACATTTGAGTTGAACATGAATCATGGCTGGCGTAGCCCCCCCTCAGTTGTACATTATTATTATTATTATTATTGTAATTAACAGCTTCTTTATAACTATATAACGTGTGCCTGTCGTGGCCTAATGTGCATTGATTTGATATTAAACTCCATGGTTGCTGCTAGATTGGATCAACCGGAGGGACTGCACTGCTGTGATTGGTTGTTGTCTCTGTCAGTCCCCTGCTCCTAACCCTAACAACCACAGACGTCAGGTGAACCACAGTGTAGAGCGAGACTGTCTGGAAACTTTACAAAAGGGACATAAACGAGGATGCCACAAAAGCAAGGTATTTTGTGAGGTTTGCACTACAGCTAAAAGCATTGAAGCCCCACTTCCATCAACCACACACATGCTGAAAGTTAGGCTACTACACGCTTGAGGGTCGGCCATTCAATGTTTGAGAGCACCCACCAACAGTAACATAAATGGGCGCCAGCACGGCAAAGACAGAGAAAGACAGATAAAACGATCGGATCACACCACCACTGCTATGAAATACATGTTTTGTTCTTATTTAGTCAAAATGCCATTATATTGCCATTGAAAAAAAAGCAGAAAATTGGCATAGCAGTAAACTACTGTTTATCTATCTTAAAGAAAATAGCCCCCTCACAATTGTTAACTGCCCCCTCAGTCACTTAATCCTGGCGCCGGGCTTGACATGACTTCATGCCTACACTGCCAGCAGTCAGGAAAGGGAGAGGGCGAAGTAGGGACAGGAGAACTTCCACTTTTGGAAGTCAGAATTTGTTTGTTTTGACAGATATTAGATGAATTGGTGATAGCAGACATTTTGTTCAAAGGATGAACTCTTATTTTTTTTATGTGACTATTGTACAGTCAATAAACGTGTACTGTGAAAATTGTGTTCTGCTGCTGTATTAGTATTATTATATTCCTAATGTAGGCTAATAATAATAATAATAATAATAATGGTGGTGGTGATGATGTGTCTGAGTATCATCGGATAATGACACAGAAGTAAAAGTATTTCAAAATAGAAGCCAAGAGAACCAGAGAGCCAGCGGGAGGTTTTAATGTGGGTTATGGGGGGCCGGTCTTGGCTTTGTCCCACAGACCCCCCCAAAGACCAAGGCTGGGTCATGGAGATAGAAAAAGTAAATTACTTTTGACAAAGTGATTACAAAATAATTTCGAGATAATCTGAGAGGTCTTTTCTGTTTTCTGTTTGTTATCTTGGAAACAGAGTCAAAGAGATGTTGTGGATTGCTGAAGGTTCCAGGGGGTCTGTGGGACATGGCCCCCATAGCCTGCATAGGCATTCGAAATCTCTCCAGGGGTGGGTAGACACGCGAGAAAACCCGACTGTGGGCACTCAGATGGCGCCAGGGCATCAGCAAAACTCCCCCGGATTCTCCGGTTCTCTTGTACTTCGTTTTTTGATGAAGACAACAAAAATGGAAAAACCACTGTATTTCCGTTTTTTCGTTTTGGGTTTTGAAACAAATAACAGATATACATTTTTTACGTTTTAAATCACAAATTAATGACGGATTATCCGATGATACCCAGACCATGATGGTGATGATGCAGTTTATTAGGGTGCCTTTGCAATGCAAAGCACACTATTACTCTCCTGCATACTTATTATTTATTCTTCCGTACATTTTTCGGCGCGCTACTAGTCTCACAGCGTTGCCAGCACACATGAAAAAAAGACAACAAAACGTGCGCCTTGACGGGGAATAGCGTGCTACTACTTTTCTTATACATACCATTCATACTTTCCGAAATATTCAACATTTAACAGCATTTTTTCCCCATTGAAATGAATGGGGGTGAGTGTTCAAAATGTGTCCAAAACCACTCATATTCAACCTCTTCCCATTCATTCATACATTCAGGTAGAAACTCCATTCAAACATTAAAACGTTCAGGAAACTTGGATGAATTCACACAAGTTCACAATTTTCATAACATTCATAGTTTTTACACAATTACAGTTCAAACTTAATTGATTTTCCAGCTCCTCAGACACTTTAGCATGAGTGTGTATTGCGCTGGTCAGAGCGGGTGACGTCACCGTCACAGCGTAGAGCAGACGAAAAAAACAATCTATTTTTAAAACCGCCATCCCGCCCACAATATTAACTCCACATACGTAATCTACGTAATACATCAAAATGTAGGTATACTTGTGACGATCACATATATGTAACTATGGAAACAAACGGACTTATACTTTAGGATTTATGAGCCTCGGAATGACAGGAGTCCAGCCACTCTGTTTCAAGCAGTATTCATATTGCCGCCATTTTCTCACGGGGAATGTTCTAGAGCCCCCCCAGAAGGGGCATGGCTATGGCCGCGCGCACAGAAGGGGCGTGGCTACGGCGTCACCGCCATAGCCACGCCCCTTCTGTGCGCGCGGCCATAGCCTGGTCGAGCCAATGGCGGTGACGCCATAGCCACGCCCCCTCGTCGCGCCAATGGCGGTGACGCCATAGCCACGCCCCCTCGTCGCGCACACAGAAGGGGCGTGACGCCATAGCCACGCCCCCTCACCAAACACACGCACACACACTTGTGTTTATGGGGCGTTTATGCTGTGTGTGTGTGTGTGTGTTTTTTTGAGTATAGGCCTTTGTATTTAATGTTGTGTTTATGCTGTGTGTGTGCTTTGTGTATGTAATTGTTGATTTAAGATCAAGACCTAGTTATGACCTTGCTAATACAAAAGTACAGTTTTATTTTTAGGTATTGTTATTGTGCTAATGAAACATTACTTCAAAGTGCATACGTGTATCTCTCTACTCCTCTCCTACACATCTTTGTGTGTGTGTGTGTGTGCTTGCTTAGCAGGCACCCTCAACACTTCATAAACCTCAAAGACTCAACATATTTAATGTAGGCTATTGTTACAACGGTAATCCTAACAACATCGTGGAGGCCGACTGGCGTCTACCCCTAAAGCAGAAGAAGAAGAAGCAGATGGGGCAACCACTGAAATTATTTCAGGGCGTGGTCAAGGCGTTCTCATCCTAGGAAAGCAAAATCCTAGTAAAGCAAAACTCGGCCCCCGGACGCGTCACCTGGCCCCGTCTCCCGACGCGCCACCTGGGCCAGAAAGCATTGTTGTAAAAAAAGAGATGACAAAAGGTACACTCATGCTGGTACACTCATGCTTTAGCTGCTGATAAATATATTGTTCATGTATTTTTAATGAAATCAAATAAATCAATAAATACGCGCAAATTTAGCCTGGAAGGGAAATGAGGAATCCTACTTTCCTGCCTTTGATTGGCTGAGCCGATGTCAACCCCGTCTGCCAAGGTAGAAGATAGAGGGAGTGAACAGGCTGTGTAGTGTTGTTTATGTGGCCCATGGATTCTCATTTGCGAATCCATGTTTGTATGCGTATTATGTGTCTGTGGGAGTGTGTGTGTTTGGTGGCTGTCTTAATTGCCCTCACCAGGCCCAGTTACAGTAGATGGATTAAATATGCAAATCCCAAAGGTGTTTACAACCGTAACCTGTGTGTGTTCAGTCCTGACAAAATGTATTTAAATGGAAACAGTGGTGTGTTTAACACTTAACTATTGCATTAAGCAAGTATGGTGGCTATGGAAGCAGAGAAGGCGATTCTTTCTGTTCTTTCCAAATAATAATAATAATAATAATAATAATAAACTGTATTTATATAGCACCTTTCTAGACATGAGTCACAAAGTGCTGCACAAGATAAAATACATGATAAAACAGTAGGAAAACAATCAAACAAGCAAATTAAACAAGGAAGCACAACATTATCAGAACATAAAACGTAATTAAGTAGTACATATTAAAACTAAAATAGACAGGCAGAACAGTGAGAATGATTGACGAGAGGTTAGGATGAAGAGAGCGGGAAGGCTTTCGTGAACAGGTAGGTTTTAAGATGGGATTTAAAAGTTGGGAGGGTATCCAGTTGGAGAATGCTCTTGGGAAGGGCATTCCACATTTTAGGGGCGCGAACGGAGAAAGCTCGTTCTCCCTTGGCAACAAGATGGGACTTCTTGGGCACCTCAAAGAGAGCCCCATCAGAGGACCTGAGGGCACGGGCAGGGTTATAGGGGGTTAGGAGGTCAACAATATATTGGGGGGCAAGGCCTATTCTTGCCTTAAAAGTTAATAGGAGAATTTTAAAATCAATTCTAAAAGCAACGGAGCCTAACTGTCAGGGCCTGGTGAAATTGGTTTAACTATCAAAACTACAAAAAGTTTCCCTCTGCATGTGTTCGTACTGATGTTCATGAATAAATACCATTGATCCTTTTCTTTATTTCAAAGTCAAAAGTCAAACTGTTTTGTTTGTATATCACAACACAGGGCCAT
Organism: Coryphaenoides rupestris; assembly: GCA_002895965.2. NCBI lineage: Eukaryota > Metazoa > Chordata > Actinopteri > Gadiformes > Macrouridae > Coryphaenoides > Coryphaenoides rupestris. The sequence goes on from PIJE02000090.1 coordinate 203,834, forward strand.
TCTGAACAGTGAAACTCTTGTGACATGGCAGGTGACAGTATGAAAAATAACAAGAAGAGAAAACTAATAATATAGATGTAAAAAAATATATATACATTCTATTAATATATTGAGAATGGCACAATATACATAATAAAGATATATAAGATAATATATAAGATACAGATAAAAAATTTAAAAAGAAAACTGTTGGAGTGGGGAATATAGCCTATGAATCCAGAAGTATTGAATATTGAGTATTATAAATGTACAAGTAAGTAAGGGCAGATGCACAAGTGAGGGCAGCAGTAGCAGAAATATGGCATATGGCATGGAATAGCAGAAATATACAGAAGATAAAAGAATCTGATTTACAGGAAGTAAATGAAACCTTTCTATTGCCACTATTTACTCCATAAAAAATATCGGAACCAGAAACTTTCTCAAGAATAAAACCCACCCATCCACGAGTCTAACCCTTCAGGGAATCTTTTTCTATAAATCATTTTAACATATCGCTCCTGCTACACACCATGAAAGTGCCTTTTCTGCTGGGATTCTCCTATACCAAGACAGGAAAGTGTCGAATACACCGGTTTATTGCAGAGTTTGTCGTTGTTTGTAGACAAATTGGACCAAGTCTTGAAGGACATTTCGGCCGTTTGTACACCTGTAACGAGTTCAGGTAACTTTGGATCTCATTCATGAGTGATGAGGATTGACCGCCATAGGGCATCATGTGAAAAAAGTTGTCATGTTCTGTGTACTGCTATATAAGCCCACCCCCACGGTCAGCTATGGAAACCAGAAACACTATTCATGCCAATCACATGTATAATTGCACACACCTGTAGACTCCTGAGTGAAGAACTGTGCATTGTAGACTCCCGACAAGTGGACTATTGTAACTGATGAACCACATACATTCACCCACAAGGATCTCCAACAATGTGTTGAGCAGAGAATGGGCCCTCATGAGTGATTCAGATTGCCACCTCAGAACTCTTTTAATAGTCATGTAACAAAGTATCTTGCCACAATGCCACATCATGTGGCTTCCCTGGGGATCCTCCCAAAGATTACAGGCAGGATGGGGTCTGGTTTATTGTAAGTTTGAAGCTTGACTCTAGTTCTGCTTTCAACACCATAGTTCCCACCAGACTGGCTGGCAGCTGATTGAGCTGGGTCTGAACACCCACCCTTGCGCCTGGATCCTGGACTTCCTGACCACCAGGCCCCAGGTCGTCAGGGTGGGTAGACACACCTCCAGACCCCTCACCCTGAAAACAGGATCACCCCAGGGTTGCGTCCTCAGCCCCCTACTGTACTCCCTGTACACAAATGTGTGGCCAGGTCCAGCTCCAACACCGTCGTCAAGTTTGCAGATGACACAGTGGTGGTGGGCCTGATCTCCGGTAATGATGAGAAGGCCTACCTAGAGGAAGTTGCTAACCTGTCACTATGGTCCCAAGACAACAGCCTCATGCTGAATGTCTCCAAAACAAAGGAGCTGATTGTGGACTTTAGGAGGACACAACAACGTCAGAGGACTTACACATCACTTGGGATTAATGGGACTGTTGTGGAGAGGGTGAGCAGGTACCTGTGAGTCCACATTGCAGAGGATCTGACTTGGACTACACACATTGACACATATTGAAGGTGAAGCAGCGCCTCTACCACCTCAGGCAGCTGAGGAAAATCTGAGTCTCCCGGAGGATCCTTCAGACCTTCTATGCTGGTGCGGTGGAGAGCATACATAAACTATAAAAAATCTATAATAACTATAATTTCTTATTTTCTTTGGTATTTTTGTACAGATATTTAATAATGATTGCTGGGTAATATGTATATTGATGTTGAATGTCAAGCCTCTATTTGATGTGTGACAAAGGAGGCAACATCTAGACGTCAAGACTGAGCAGCTGAGCAGTGAGCACATCTGCAAGCCCAGCTAGCAGCAGTCACAACTTTCAAGCATAAAAGCTGCAGTAAAAAAAAGACGGGAGAAAAGGACAAGAGGAGAATCTAACAAAGCTCCCTGAATTACATTAATTTGGCTTTCCCCCACACACACACGCCTCCTAGCAGACCTGCATCCCACCCCTCCTAGCAGCCATGCATCAGCATCGCTTCCCTCAGCATGTCAACAACCAGGCAGCAGCTAGCATTAGGCTAGTACGCTCGATATAAGGTCAGCCATGCCATAATAGTGTGTGGTGGGGCCCATCACCACTACCTCTAATATGCCAGTGATGCAGGCGATGGGTCTATAGGTTCACATTGTGGTCACCTATGGTCACAACATTGGGGAAGTGACCAAAATAAATGTAATTGCAAACACCAGTGACCAAAATAAGTGTCCAAGTTCCCGCTTGGGATCGGGTGAGGAGCCAAATGTTAATGGAGGATATCAAAGGGGAGCCGTGGAGCCAGCTGTGGCCTTCTGGGTGTCTTGCGTGTGCTGGGAAGGGGGCAGGACCGTGGAGGATATAGGACCCAGACACAGATTGAGGCAGATAAAGGATTGTTCAAAAGGGTTTACATAGATCACGAAGCGAAGCGTGCAAGCTGCATGCAAACCCCAAAACAGGGAACAGAAGTGGGGAATGAACACATTAGAAAACAAACCGACATGGAACACAGGGAGTGACATGATGGGAATGAGGTGGCAGTTGGGAGATAAACAAGGTAGCACAGGGGAGGGCACTGATGTGATTAGAGTCTTGTCAAAGTCCGAGGGAATCTGGTGGACAGGTGGGGAATGACGACCAAATACACAAGCAGGAAAACCCACAAACACACACAGACACACACACACACACACACACACACACACAGACAGGGGCGTGCTTGTGACACCGTGGTGTTTTACTGGGGGAGGGGCTGGTCTGTTTTTGCCCTGTTGCCACTGGTTACCACGGTACCCTTTAGACTGCAGAGAAGTAGTAGACCTGCATGAACATGGACAGACGTGTGTGGTTATGTATACATATAAAAACACACATGCAGACACAAACACACACACGCACTCTCTCTCTCTCTCTCGCTCTCACTCACACACACACACAGCTGTGTATACAAGAGACATACTGTTTATTTGATGCAGATGATTACATATGTGTAGGATAACCTTGTAGTGGACCTAATAATAACAATAATATGACCTTTATTGCTATAATAATATCCTCCAAGCAATATGAAGGATTAAGATATGCCCATTAAGGTTGTTGGATCCAGTGTAATTGCAAAGGATTTTATTTCCTTCCTGAGAGACGTCATTTACAGTCCTTAAGACCGACAGAGGCAGCTAGTTTCTTCCTAAGCTGGGATCCAGCAGTCCTACTACCATGTAGCAGAACATATAGACACAACATGGAGACATGGTCCAGAGCCTGGGCCAGAAATCCCGTCCTGAGAAGAGTGGTTACACAAGGTGAACAGAACGTCATTTGCGTGAGTGGAAGGGGATTTAGTGTGTTCCTACAGTGGCCAGTCTCCACGGTGCTGATTAGAAATCTTGTCTTCCCATCCTGAAAACTTTACTAGTGCTGGCTGAGTTAATAATAATTTCAGATCCCCAGCAACATAGTTGGTCGAAACAAATATGAAGCGAATATTTGATCAAGGCACCTATCAGTTATTCATCGATTAATCTAAAGTCTGATTTGTGAGACTGGTTTTTGCTTAAATTCTTAAAACACAGAACTTCTGTATTGTTCTCCTAAAAGGGCAGAATAAAGAGGCAGGTCCTATAATTAAACCATGTTGAACGTGGCTTATACTTATCATATCATTTGTCCTACAAATCACCCATGTTTTTATTAACACTACATCCCGAACAATAGAGTCCTCACCATCCAGTCCACCGTCCTATCTGTCTGTCTGTATGTGTGCTTATATGTAAATGTAATTTTAATGTAATGTAAAGTTAAATGTAATTCTTTGTAAAGCGTCTTTGAGAAAGAGAAAAACATAATATAAAATAAAGTTATTCAAAGTCCAAGTTTTTATTGTCACATGCACATCACAACACAGGGCCTAGAGTCTAATTCTATCCATGATGTCACTGGAAACATCTTAAATCTATAGAGGTGCTCATGCTTCTCAATGAATTGTGAAATCCCACGGTACCAGGTATCTATTGTATGTCCATGTAATGGGAAACTCACTTTGTATTCCCAGGTCAAACGATAATTCTGAAGAGTCATGAGATCCGTATCATGAGATCATGATACGGCTGCTGTGGCTAAAGTGATCTGTAGTTCAGTAGGTCATTGTTCCACTAATCGTTGGCACACAGTTGCACTCAAATGTAATTATATGGCCTGCTCTGGTAAATGCAGTATCACATTACATTTTGTAATTCTATGAATTTATTCATGTCTCATTTAAAAGATAATTTGTATGGAAGATCTAGAAACTCTAATGAGACAATCATCTGGGCCCAATATCTTTCTAGAAATTAACAAAAAATGTTCAGAAAAAGGCTACTAATTACAATCAGAAGGAGGAATGGAACAAAGTAGCCTATACTAGAAGCCTAGAGCCTATATTTGAAACCACCGCCAAATATCGAAGATAGACTTGAGAACGTTAACAAATGTGTCTATCAATCATTTGGTCTCGTTATCTTTTAGATCAACAATTATAGCCAAGCCACAGGAGAATGTCCATGTCCACGTCAACAGAACATTAACTGTCGGCTATTACACGTATTGTGATTGTCTATAGTCCTCTGTTTGTGCGGTAAACCATAGCTTATTATTAGGTATATTCATAAAAAACGACTATATTCATAAAATAAAAGTTCCATACAAATAACGTCGAATCACGTTACGAATAGTAAAGACAGCGATGACTGAATGGTCCAATGGTGTGTGTCTGGATCATCAGGTGGCTGCGCGCATCTGGTGTCGCCGCTCCCATTGTCGCTGCGCCCGTCGAGCGCTCCTCCTCCTCCTGCTCCTGCTCCTCCTCCTCCTGCTCCTCCTGCTGCTGCTGCTTCAGCATCGCGGACAGCGCCCGGCAGGGTTTAAACATCACTGCTTTAAGGTTGTTGTTGTTTGTTCTTGTTGTTCTTGTTGTTCTTGTTGTTTTAGCAGCGGTGGCCATTGAGATCTTTAGGGATCGAAGACATTGACAGCATCCGCGGAACAAGGATTTCCACTGAACAGCCATTGTGTCGCGCGCTGTAGCCTGTGATACCCATCCCCTCGGATCTGCTGGCGGATCCCCACCGGGGGCTGGAGAGGAGTAGGGGGGCTGGAGCGGAAGTAGGGGGGCTGGAGCGGAGTAGGGGGGCTGGACAGGACTGAGGGGCTGGAGAGGAGTAGGGGGGCTGGAGCGGAGTAGGGGGGCTGGACAGGACTGAGGGGCTGGAGAGGAGTAGGGGGGCTGGAGAGGGTAGGGAGGCTGACAGGACTGAGGGCTGGAGAGGAGTAGGGGGGCTGGACAGGACTGAGGGGCTGGAGAGGAGTAGGGGGGCTGGACAGGGACTGAGGGGCTGGAGAGGAGTAGGGGGGCTGGACAGGACTGAGGGGCTGGAGAGGAGTAGGGGGGCTGGAGAGGACTGAGGGGCTGGAGAGGAGTAGGGGGGCTGGAGAGGAGTAGGGGGGCTGGACAGGACTGAGGGCTGGAGAGGAGTAGGGGGGCTGGACAGGACTGAGGGGCTGGAGAGGAGTAGGGGGCTGGACAGGACTGAGGGGCTGGAGAGGAGTAGGGGGGGCTGGAGAGGACTGAGCGGCTGGAGAGGAGTCGGGGGCCTGGAGAGGAGTAGGGGGGCTGGAGAGGACTGAGGGGCTGGAGAGGAGTCGGGGCCTGGAGAGGAGTAGGGGGCTGGAGAGGAGTCGGGGGCTGGAGAGGAGTGGGGGGCTGGAGAGGAGTGGGGGCCTGGAGAGGAGTGGGGGCCTGGAGAGGAGTGGGGGGGCTGGAGAGGAGTGGGGGCCTGGAGAGGAGTGGGGGCCTGGAGAGGAGTGGGGGGGCTGGAGAGGAGTGGGGGGCTGGAGAGGATTGGGGGCCTGGAGAGGAGTGGGGGCCTGGAGAGGAGTGGGGGGGTTGGAGAGGAGTGGGGGCCTGGAGAGGAGTGGGGGGGCTGGAGAGGAGCTGGAGAGGAGTGGGGGGGCTGGAGAGGAGCTGGAGAGGAGTGGGGGGGCTGGAGGGCTCGGCTCACGCAAACCACTGTAGACTTCTACATGCTCCTGTCCATCGTCTGCTAACACTTCTTTTTTGTTTTATTGTTTTATAAAACTCACGCTTGGTTCTGACAGCGTGTGTCTCCGCCGGGTTGACGCTATTTGTCGTTGGATTTTTGTTGTTTTACTTTTACTTTTGCAGGCGTCGCCAAAGCAACGCAGAGCTGCAACCACTGGTTGGCACTCGTCTTGTCAACAGTTTCATTCTTCTATTCCAGCGGGCTTCCTCTCCGGCGACATGTTAGACCCGTCTTCCAGCGAGGAGGAAGGGGACGAGCTTGTGGAAGTAGACCGCAAAGAAGTGACGGCTCCGAAGAGCGGAGCGTCGGCGGCTCGACCGACCCCTCAGCGAGACGCCGACAGCGGCGCGGGGCTGCAGCCGCCGAACCGAGGAGGCGGCGGCGGCGGCGGTGGCGGCCGCCCCTCCAGCCCCAGCCCCTCCATGGGCAGCGACAAGGAGAAGGAGGACCTGCAGAAGATGCACAGGGAGGAGGAGGAGAGGAAGAAGAGGCTGCAGCTCTATGTGTTTGTCATGCGTTGCATTGCTTATCCGTTTAATGCAAAGCAACCGACTGATATGGCCCGGCGACAGCAGAAGGTAAGAGAATACAATAAGATCACAAGCCTCTAGCTCCAGTCCCGTAGGCGTTAGTATGACAGCCGTGTAGACGCACAGAGCGCCCAGAAGCTCTGAAATAACATCCATACATGTGTTGAACATACAATAGGCAATACATAGATAATATGCATATCTGTGGTTCACAACTGACACAACTGTAGACATACACAGCATGGCGACGCAAAGTCGCTGTTCTTCCTTAACAAACCCAGAAAGTATCCTAGAAGTAGGCCTAGGTGTAGTTTACTTATTATATATACTTCATTTGGATTGTATACATCCGTCAAATGATGCGTCATTGTGGAACACAGGCCTCTCTCATTGGACCAAATGAACGAGAGACAGAGAGCGAGAGCGAGAGAGAGAGAGAGCGAGAGCATGTGTGTGTGGTGTAGAGAGAGAGTGTGTGTGTGGTTGCGTTGGTGATGAGGCGACTCTAGCGGCTCACCCATTGTATTCTATTGTATTCTAGCACAAGTTCATTGCCCCATGGGCATACAGCGTCTCTCCCACTTCTAGCCAGTCTCCTCTTTGAAACGTGGACGATGCACACATACACAGTAACTCTATGGAAGCTCCCATCCTGCCCTAGTCACTGATGGCCACTGATGGCCATATTACATATGACTTCCTCTTGAAGTAAATGATGTCTAGTGCCCATAGGGTGTACTTGGTAGGTGTAAACATGTTTTTATACTGTATACAATTGTTTTGCTTCTCCCTTTGAGTGCTCAGGGGCTTCTGTGTTTACCCTGGAGAGGCTAAATGATTAAAACCACTATAGTTGTATCCCCACATACAGTGGTGTGGCTAAACGCAGATTTGAAATGCTAAATAGTAATACTCATGTAAAAGTGAATTCAGATTGTATATTAACATGTGCAGGTTTAAATTCCAGTTGTAGTGAGTTTGAATAAAACCAGATTTCTTTCTTCAGTTCAAACACCCACAAGTCTGCCTTGGAGTGGGGGGTGTTTGAACTGCGTTCACCGAGAAAGAAGTCAGGTTGTGTATTTGGGAGACAGTAAATGAATGAAGACAGAGACACAGATGAAGGCAGATCATGCTATTGGATTGGAAGCATGTTCCTATGTGTCAGCTGGGCAGTGGGTGTATTTATTACACTGAAATACAGATCATGTGGGCTGCAAACATTGGAACGCATTCTTGGCACATGTTGGGAAGGCTTTCTTATGTGTTCACATTACAATTGAGTGGCGCAAATAATCGTTCACCTACTCAACATATGACGGTCAGAACCATTTTTTATCTTGGTCTCGTTTAAAAAACCCATGGAGTCCTGCCGGATGGGCCTTTAGCTGTTAGACAATATTAACATATCTGGAAAGTTAATGTGGCCAACGAAACAACCACATATACCACATATACTTTCCTTTCTTACCCACTTTCCAATTTATAACAAGTTTATGATCTACATTAATGAAATTCACGAGCCTACTCGAGTCGTACTGCCCTGCTCCATAACTTTAATGACATTTCAATTGTACGATGTATTGTGAGCTAAGTGGCAATGCTTGGTCAAATAGGCACCGTGTCTCAACTCACCCACCTCACTGCTTGCTGCTCTGTGATCTGATCATACACCCAATGTTGTGTTATCTTCTTGGGTTGCGTAGTGAAAAAAATAGATATGTTTAGCATATATAGCATATATAGAGAATTAAATGTTGTAAATACTTCTCTAAATGGTGTTCTCCCCTGAAATGTCAACATTAAGAAATGTTGAGTCTGGTCTCCCAGATATCAACATTATACTGTCCAGTGTGACCGCGGGTCAATATAATACCATGTGACCTAGAGTGTCGTGCACCTTACAGTACGACTTATGTAAGATGCAGTGACACCTCGACATTCTGTTTTTTTTGCTGCTTTGAACGTTTATTTACTTTGTTTATTTACTTTTGTAATATTGTGTTCATCAGGCCTGAGTTAGTTAGTGGGCCCAGGTGAGACGACACAGTAACATGACCATCTGTCTGCTGCTCGTGGCTTTGCTCCTGCACCACGTTGAGGTCTCTGATGTACATGATGCTAACAGCTTCTCCTCCACCACACCTACTCTGTGGTCGCTCACCACATCGTCTTCCTCACTGCACAGTGGGCTTTAGTCACCAGCTGTATGTGGCTCATCATTTTTTCGGCATTTCACGATTCTATTGGATTTAGATTCTTGGGGGGTCACGATTTGATTCAAAATCGGTTCAAAACGATTCCCAATTTCAAAGTGATTCTTGATTCAATACATCATTTCAGGATCTCCATCTCCAGTCCGCTGTGCGCTAAGGCCGTGTGGCAAATTATGGCAAGATAGCAGAGTCAAGTTTGAATAAGATTATGTAGTTTTAATTTGAAAAGGTTCTATCAACTGATCAACTGAGCAATAATGCAAACACACAAAGGCACCCTATTTACTATACAGTGATGGATCTCAGAATCAGAATCAGAAACAGCTTTATTGCCTTAATTTTTGCAAACAAGGAATGTGCTTTTGTGCAATGGTGCCTAATGTTGAACATTAAACAAAGAGTAATAATATAGAAATTCATAAAAATGTAAAACATTTTAAATAAATACTGGTTGTTTTTTTTAGGTTCATCAGGCCAACCTGTCATCAACTTACTTATCATACAGTCCTATTAGGATTTAGCTTGTCAGGCCATTTTCAGTGTAAAGAGTTGGACAATCAATTAGGTATAGGCAATTCTATCACTAGAAATACACAGTTTATACAACAAATATATGTTTATACGGCATCATTTCTGTGATTAAGTTTGAACAAAACGTGCAGTATATAAAGAATCAGTTGTTTAAACTCATCTAAAAAACAACTTCCACAATTTGAACTTCCAGTTATCTTTTCATGATTTCATGTCTGTGTCCGAAATAGACGAGTGTGGGATGAATATCATAACCTGATACGCCAGATGGTTTGTTTCACAGAAACATCTGCAAAGTCGTCATTGGAAACTGTATGGAAAAGGGCAGTCCGGGCACTTTAAAAAAATATTCAGCAGGTGATTGGATCAACCATTGTTGATTTGGAACAAACAGTTACTTCTTGCTTCGCCGTCAATCCTAAACCACGCCCCTAACTGCCAGCACGAAGATGATTGGTCCAAACCACTGGTGGTTCGGACACAAATGATAGCTTGAAGCCTGGCAGACCCATCTTAAAAAAGAAACTTCGGAACAGACTTATGAGACGATTAATATCATGCCATAATTCAAAAGGCTGTTTCGGTGGGGCTAGGCAGTGCTTGAAGTGGGGCGAAAAAGTGCTGGTACTCACATGTTGGCGTGTGTATCGGTCGGTATCAGCAAATCATTAAGTATTACATTCTACATTTCTACAGTGAATAAAAGATACGAGGAGTTATCGGTGATGTTCACAACAAATGTATTCACTCTCTATTTACAGTATGTTCTGGTGTGATGTCACACGCGCTCTTTGTGCCCTTTTGGAGCCAGGCCAACATTATTGGCATAAACGTTACATTCGACAATGTTACTTATGCCGCTTTTCCACTGCACAGCTCGCCTCGACTCGCTTGGTACCTGCTCCTTTTCCACTACAGATCTAGTACCCTATAATACCCCTTCCGTGTAGCAGGACGTCACTATTTAGCTACTGTCACAACAAGGAGACAAAAAGAGACATAAAATCACCACACTATTTACAAAGTTAATACAAGTTGCAAGGCGAATATGCAGCATTTTCGATAAGAATCGCCACGGTGAAAAAGATGAAAGATTCAACCCTCAACCTCATATAGGCCCATCAGATGATGCTCCATCCATTCAATTCTAAATACGTGCTAATCATGTGTAAAATAGTGAATGGCAGTTCAGTATGAGGGGGTATAATATATTATTATATACAGTGCTGCTGAAAGTTTGTGAACCCTCCAGACATGGTTCATTGTTTGTAAAAAAAAAGTTATAATAACCTTATTAAATGTATATCCAAACACCGATTCTGATCAAGAATTTGTTGCATAGGCATGAGAATAATGTTTCCCTGGATATATGGAGTCGTCCAGGTCTGGAGGCAGAAAAGCTGCCAGCCCCTGACTCTTGCACAGTGTTCCACCACCATGCTCAACTTGCCTTGGGAGGAGGCTTCTTCTTATTCTTGGTATCCTCCAGTGGTTTGGGCTCTTCTGGCCAAAACATTTGGCGGTTGTGACCAAATAATTCTATCTGGACTCATCGGTCCAGAAGAAATGGACTTCCAGAAGGCCTCTGGTTTTGTCCAAGTGTTCTCTGGCAGTTGAAACGGCAAGCTTTATTCTTTCTTGAGAGCAGAGGCTTCTTTCTAGCAACCTCCCATGAATGTCATGTCTATTCAATTTCATCTGATTGTAGACATGTACATTTACCCCAGATGCTGCCAGAGAGGTCTGCAACTCTCTGGAGGTGATGTGTGAGTTGGCCTTTACCTGATTTATTATTTTTCTGGTGCTTCTTGGTGATAGTTTTGATGGACGTCATGTTGAATGCCCTCCATTTGTAAATGATTTGTCTTACAGTGGATGGATGGAGTTTTCGTCTTTTGGAGATGGTCTTATAGCTTTCACCAGACTGATGGGCTGTCAGTACCTTCTTCCTGATAGTTGCGTTAAAGTGGAGCTAATCGTTAAGACTCATAAGACTCATCAATGCTCTCATTCTAATGTACTAATCCCCATCATGGCTGCTCAGCAGGACTCCAGCAGTTAGCATGGTAGGCAGATAGCATTCAAGACAATTCACTCCAACTCAGTTGGGTGGCTCCTCAGTCTACGCACAGCTAACAGACATTACGCTAAAGTAGGCAGTGATATTATACTAATAGGCAGAATTTTCCGCAAGATTTCTCGTTTCTTTTTTTATTAGTCAGGGTGGTAGGATGAGTGAAGGGTCAGGAAATGTATTATGAATTCTTCATACATGAAGTGTTTGGTTGTAACCAGCCAGCCTTGCTGAATGTGATTCACTCCTCTTGGTAACGCACCTAATGGATTTGTATTGGATGCAAAAGTGTGTTGCACTGTGGTTGACCTTTGGTTATATCTATGAGTTTGATTTAATTAATTGTATTATGTTTGAGTTGATTTAATTCTTGCACACAGTAAACATTTTTTTTATTAAAGCATGAATTTACACACTAGAGAATCGCACAAGACAACACTTACAGTGTACAGTGGCAGTAGGTATGCTGTTCTCAGGTGCTTTGTCCTGACCTGGGCGCCTGTTGCAGCAGAATGTACTGTTTGATTGGATATACAACATACAACATACACCGCTAGTTCGAGTGGACTCCAGCTGTGTTGAGTGTTGATCCTAACTAGGTTGTGGATGTGACATGACTTAGTCAATTGTGCACGAAGTAAGTGTACGGAGAGTACAGACCAACTACAGATTCCGCTGCTGTCCAGCCCTCCATTTACTGATGACGCCTTGGCATAATCCCTGATTTGATGGGAGTAGATTAGTGAAGTGGAGCTTCAAAGTGTCCCACCCACATAGGTCTAAACGGCATGGAACAAAAATGGCCTTCATTTTGATTATTGGTGGTCACATTAACACACGTGTGCTAATGATGGAAGTCAGAGCAGACGGTATTTGGAAGTGTAGTCGTAGGATTCTCAGAAAATGTCTTCTCAAAGTGAGGCAGACTGAAGACCTTTCACTGTGTGTGACAATGCACAATACACATTATGTCAGTTCATATCTCCACAAAATGCATTGTGGTTTCTCCCAGCACCCTCATTGTCGTGTTGCGCTTTCTACTGTGTGTGTGCCGTGCACATGCTCACATAGTGAGGCGGCTCAGCCCTGCTCTGTCGGCTCCATCGTCTGTTGTGACCTTGCTTCAGTGGACCGGCTTCTGTTTGAAAACGTCCGCCCTGCCCTCAGGCACACGGGCAGCTGGTGAAATCAGGCAGGACCACCAGAGCAGCTCAGGAGGACGTGGGGAACAGGGTTGAGTGATGAACAAGCTTCCGAGACAAACAACAAGCTTCAGTCACAGCTGTCCTGGTAGACGGCTGCACACAAGGGAGGCAGGCGTGGTTACGAAGTAAAAGACGCCCTCCTATTCCTGTCTTGTACTATAATCTGTGGCATGATGAACATACAACAGAACTGTACAACCATCTTTCCATGTGGTGTGTGTGTGTCCATCCGTGAATAGTTAGTAATATGAAATGCACACCAGCATTCCATAATACTATGAATGCTATAAGCCAATACCATATGTCCTTTGTACACACTTTGTGCACGTGTACAGTAATACATGCTTGTGTCTGCATGTGTGAACACAATCTCTTGGTCTGATAAGTGCTTTCTCAATCTTTTGTGTGTTGAATGTGTGTAATCTGGGATTACACATCCATTTGACATTATGTAATCACCATAAAGCCTGTGCTAACCCCTCCCCCCACCAGGAGGCCTGGAAAGAGTTAAAGTCAAAATTAATCTGTGTGAGGGAATGCTATTTCTTAATGGTTCAGTTCATAGATTGCGTTCACACTTTCAATCCAACTCATTGCACTCTGTCCATCACTGGGAGTGAATTGGTGATTAAAGCACAACATTGGTCTGTAGTCAAAATCTCAAATGTCACTGATAACAAGGGAGGAAATTAATTTCTTCTTTTGCCCCAATGTAGTGCTCTTTTGGGACATTTTGAATCATTTCCAGGGAAATTTTATCAATTGTTGGGTCATACCTTCTTTTTTATGTTGCACAACCAATATTCAATGACTCCAACAAAAGATGCTCTTCAGTGTTTCTGACATGAATGCATTTGAATAAACAGAGAACATGTAACTCACTCAGAAAGTGTTAGCCTGTTTGAACTCTGGGCCTTCATGCTGTGAGGCACCATTGCTCAACACTAAGCCATTGTGTCACCCACTTATTCCATCCCCTGGCAACTGGCGTAGCATATTGGATCTAAGGCCTTGTTCACGCTCAATTTGAATTTATTGCCCAGATCCGATTTGTTTTGTTTGGTCGGTCAAATTATATTTTGTTTGAGATATCTGATTCCAGTGTGACCTGGTCACAGTCCAGACCTGACCCACATGCACCGAGGAACAGTTACAAAGAGGCTACACACAGCACACTGTAGCACAGAAGGAATCATGGAGGCCACTGGAGTCAGTGTTTAGGATTTAATTTGAAAGTTGATATTCTGTAGAAACCAGGGAAATTGTGAGCAGATGAAAATGAGAATGCGTTATTAAATAATTATGACTTATTATGACTTTTCATGACTTTTTATATTGCAATGGCTGCTACTCTTGTACGGTGGTGTGTGGATGTGGAGTCAGAGCCAGCAGTGGTGGGATGGGGATGGAGACGGCTTCACTGAAACAGACTTGACAGTGAATGACAACCTCCATCAGCTGTCTTCCATGTGTGCCTCGCAGAAAATTGTGACGAATGTCAATCGAGAGTGATGTGTAATTTGCATGAATTTTTTATATGACCGTTCACACTGAGGCCGCACTGCAGAACATCAGACCTAGATCCGATTCAGACTGTTCACACTGTCACATGTGAGCAAAACAATTGGATTTGGGAGACTTCAGCTTGCAGTGTGAATGAACGAGGCCTAAAGGAGCAGAGTAATGACTGATGCTTGACCAAGTCACAAATGTGATTCTGATTTGTAGTGTAGACTTTGGAGTGTATGGTGTGTATACACTATTATATACAATAGAATAGGGAGTATGAACATAAATACAAATATTCATACACCCATTCATACTCACACACACATGCACGCACACACACACACATCCTTGCTGGCTCAGTGTCATGTGTGACGATGCTTTTCACCTCTTGGTCACCTCCCTTTATCTCCTCCTTTCCCTCTGGGGGCCACGGTGGACTGTGTCGCTCTGCGTCTCTGTTTCCCTTCTAAAGGTGTAACAAGGTTGCAGTGCTGGTGTGGGAAGACTTTACAGCTGAGCAGAAAGAGAGAGAAAGGGTGAAAGACGGGTTGTGATGAGTCAGTGAGCAGATGGACGATACGCTGTGTAAAACGCACTAATAGCAAGTGCGGCGAATCATGTCCTTAAAAGTGGAAGAAAATATACAAATATCCCTTTCTCCTAGGAGTGCACCGATGATATCAGTCTGACACCAAGCAGAAATCAGTCAAGTGTTTTATTTCTACATCCTGTATCGATTCCTTATCACAGTTCTAATAAAGAGCTCATTAGCCACTGATCTTGTGCAGCATGCATAGCACCAGCCCGCTCACAGTGTGTTGCCGTCATACACTAAACCAATGGAGCTATCCTGGGGCGGGGGGGGGGACCTGAGTGTGGTGTTTTCATTAAACATATGGTTCTCGACCTTCTGCTTTCTCTGAGCTGAACTAAGTGTATCTGAACCTGCATGCCTGAAAAAAAAGATTTCATTATCGAAAATATTTCCCAGACCCACTATGAGCTTGCAAGGTAAGATCGATAGACATACCAGCTTTTGTTTGCATTGCTCACAAAATAATAATATCGACCGCGATTTAAGAAAACATTATCTCCCACCATGTGGTGTAGGAAGGTGTTTTTTCTGCTCGGTATTTGGGGTCCGTTTCAATACTTTTTCTTAATGCTGGAGTTGACTGTTGATGATATGACCGATTGCTTATTGTGGGCCCTGCAGTGGCGTGAGGTGTCTGGTAATGGCAGAACGTTGAACGACCCGCTAAAACACTTCCTGTTGCGATACACTGATGGTGACTCCTCAGTCCCCCAGCCATTCGGTGGACGGTTGAGCGTTGAGACACATCTGGAGATTTAGCAGGCAGTACAAGGCGAATAGCGAGAGACGGACATTCGTAATTTCTTGCTCCCAAATGAATAGGAAGTCATGTTGTTCTGACGTGACTTGATATCTGTTTTGGTGTGGGTGTCCTGTTCAATCGTTTATATTTGCATGCTACAATGAGAAAATGACAATACACCAAAAAGAAACAATGCTTGTACAAAAGTATGATTACAACCCATCCTATCGAATAGAATTGATTGATTGCATTACACTGACCAGACAGAGAGAGAAAGAGAGAGATAGAGAGAGAGAGAGAGAGAGAGAGAGAGAGAGAGAGAGAGAGATGGCAGGCAGGTTGACCCTCTCTGCTTGGCCCTGGCTCAGCTGCTCTAGTGTGGCTCATGCACTGAATCTAGACTAAGCCCAGATGTAGAAACAGCTGGCTGGCATGCTGTACTGTACTACACACACACACACACACACACACACACACACACACAACCACACACACATACACACACACAGCCTGCTTTCAGCTGCTTTCATCAGCAACAAATGCAGTCTACAATGTGCATGGGACCAGCACGCCAGAGACTACTGGTCATAAGAGCAGACTCTACCGGGAAACTACTTTTAGCCCGGAAGGAGGGAGAGGGTGGGGGGGGGGAGTGATGTATAAGTAGGAGCAGACAAGTTCACCGGAGGCCATACAGTGGATCATTACAGCGCTTGTAGCTACATGACGAATGAGTCACTGGCCTGAGACACCTGTCTATTGGGAGCTATTCCTGTCAGAGGATATAGTCTTGACACAAATGATGATTCAGGTTTTCAGTTATCAAATTTTTTTCTATTTCCCATCGTTCATGTGTTAATAATGATAAAAGTAGATGCTCATTCATTCAGAAGCAGTTTCTGTATTAGCAGACAGTTCTCCGCCTGGTCGTCCGCTGTAACGGCTTGTGGGTTGCCAGTGTGGCGATGTCAGCTCTCTAAGTGTTTTTACTGTAATTAGTTTAGTCTTCTTATTTGAGCCTGCCTGTGTGTGCTCCTGCCTTGTTTTCAAATGAAGGCTTTCAACCCGGGGATGGAGTCCTGGGCTCTGAGGCCCTCGGGGCTCACTGTGCCCTCACTCCCACCCTGATCCCCACTTTTATTTTCTGCACGTTGCAATTCGATTATTTGACAGTTAAGAACTTCCTGAGTCAAGAGTCTCATTGAAGCACATGGACACATTAAAGAGCCTCTATTTTACCACCAGGTGTGTTTGTGTGTGTGTGTGTGATTAGCCATTACAAGCCATTTCAAAATGATCCTATCACTAACCCCCTTCTGACATCACAAGTGGGAGTGTCCACCCAGACGTGTGATGACTACATCGGTCTAACAGCCAGCCCAGTGGACTGAACCAACTGGTAGGCGTATCTATCCATCATACATTTGGGTGGACACCCCCTTGTGATGTCACCAGGGGGTAGTCCCACGACAATTTTTAAACGGCTTGTAATGTCACACTCACTCCTGGTGGTAAAATATGAGTCCTTTAAGTGTAGGTGGCTGTCTATTACCTATAGAAGATGCTGTGCTCCAGGTGGTGGTGATTCAATAGACTATGCAATAGGCAGATGCAACCAATGTATACAATGCATCATGTGTATTATTACTGCTACAATCAGTAGTCTAAACTGTTCCCTTAGAAAAAGACCATAGCCATTTTGTCAGCTGGTACTGTACATAACATTTTAATTTAAACCTATGACTGATGCTATTAGCAATTTCATTAGTAGTCATAAGTCATCAGGTCTTTTTGTTTCATCATTTCAACATTGTCATTGTTTTTATACATAGACTGTGGCACACTGTGGCTAGCTGGCTGCTCCCATGCACAGGACAGGTAGATGGTTGACAGCCAGAGCAGGTGGTAGATGCTGACATGGCAGAGCTGTGTGTCTGTGTGTGTGTGGATGGCTGCTTTATCCTGTGTGTCTTGATTACCCCAATGCACCACAGGTGTGCAGACTGGACTGGACTAAAAACACAGAGGCCCTGTATAAGAAAGGCCCTGTATAAGAAAGGTCAGAGTCGCAGGTATTTCCTACGGAGACTCAGATCTTTCAACGTCTGCAAAACCATGCTGCAGATGTTCTATCACTCTGTGGTGGCCAGCGTCATCTTCTACGCTGTTGTGTGCTGGGGCAGCAGGGTGAAGGCAGCCGATGCTAACAGACTCAAAAAGCTCATCAGGAAAGTGGGTTCTGTCCTGGGAGTGGAATTGGAGTCTTTGGTAGAGGTCTCGGAGAGGAGGATGCTGAGTAAACTACTCAGTATTATGGACAATGCCTCTCATCCCCTGCACGCCACACTAGAGTCATACCAGAGCACCTTCAGCCGTAGACTGAGATTACCGAGGTGCACCACAGAACGCCACAGGAGGTCCTTTCTGCCTGTGGCCATCAAACTCTATGACTCCTCCCCCCTCTGTGGGAGGGGCAGTGGAAATACAAGACAATGAACACAGCAATTTAATGTGCAATATTACCTCTCAACATCATGTGCACTTTGCAATATTATTAATATTACTGTCCATCATCATGTGCTATATTATTATTAAATGGTAAATGGTAAATGGATTGCATTTATATAGCGCTTTTATCCAAAGCGCTTTACAGTTGCCTCACATTCACCCATTCATACACCGACGGCGGTGTCAACCATGCAAGGTAACAACCAACACGTCAGGAGCAGGTAGGGTTAGGTGTCTTGCTCAAGGACACCACGACACTTAGTTAGGTGGAGCCCGGGGATCGAACCAGCAACCTTCCAGTTGGCAGACAACCACTCTACCTCCTGAGTATCATGTTGTCTATAATATTATCTATAACACTACCTCTCATCTCCTCTCATCATCATGTGCAATATTCTTAAAGGGTTAATGTCATGTCCAATAATATTACGCTTCAATTATGCCAAATTGTTTGCGCCGTCATAATATCTTATCTTGCCTACATATTTGTATATTTTCACAGTAAATTTGGAAATCCGTTAGTTTCTTTTTATTATTCTGTTGTTTTCCATATTGTTTTATTGTACTGTATTGCTATGTAACCTGGCACAAGAATTTCCTTCGGGATTAATACAGTTCTATTCTATTCTATTCTATTCTAATAGACCCTTTGACCTTCTTGTGATTCTGTGCATTGTAAAATATAATCATAATGTTATGAAGAGCCTGCCATTATAATGTACATATGATGGCTGATATTAATGTTTGAGATGTTTTTGAGTATAGGTGATGTTGTTGACATGTATTGTAATGGGAAGACATGCTGTTCATTTCGCCATTGGATGGTGTATTGCTTTTGTAAGATTAATAATATAAATATACAAATATGTGGCTCTGGCATACAGACTTTAGGATGTCTAGGATGTCTTTGTGTCAAACCGAACGTGTTTGAGAGAGTGTGTACTGTAGAGTGTGTACAATCTGGAGGTATGACACCTCAAACTAAAGTATTTACATACACTTTACCAACAAGGAGCTGATGTTTTTATTTTCTGTCACTTATATAACTTTGTTTGGCGAGAAATCTAATTAATCAATTAATCAATTCCATGCACGTGATGGATGGTATTTCCATCTTGCAAACCATGACTGGGTTGGGTCTTCATGGGGCCTTTGAACCTCGCCTGGACAAGGGAAACTGGGGCACCCTTCTGGAGCCAGACCTGGGAGGGGAGCTCGTCGGCGAGCGAATGATGGCCGGGCCTGGATCCACGGGGCCCGGCCGGGCCAAGCCCGAAAAGACAACGTGGAGTCACCTCCCTGTGGGCTCACCACCTGCAGGGAGAGTCATTGGGGTCGGGTGCATTGTATACTGGGCGGTAGGCAAAAGCGGGGTCCTGGGCGTGCGGATCCCCGTCATTGCCGACTGGTTCTAGGGACGTGGAACGTCACCTCACTGGCGGGGAAGGAGCCTGAGCTGGTGCGGGAGGTGGAGCGGTACCAACTAGATATGGTTGGGCTCACCTCCACACACATCACCGGGTCTGGAACCAAACTCCTGGAGAGGGGCTGGACCCTCTACTTCTCCGGAGTTGCCCAGGGTGTGAGGCGCCAGGCGGGTGTGGGGATACTCACAAGTCCCCGGCTGAGCGCCGATGTGTTGGAGTTCTCTCTGGTGAACGAGAGGGTTGCCTCCATGCGACTGCAAGTCGCTGGGGGGAAGGCGCTGACTGTTGTGTGTGCCTACGCACCAAACAGCAGCTCAGAGTATCCGGCCTTCTTGGAGTCCTTGGGTGGCATCTTGGAAAGGGTTCCATCCGGGGACTCCATAGTTCTACTGGGGGACTTCAATGCACACGTGGGCAATGATGGAGAAACCTGGAGGGGAGTGATTGGGATGAACGGCCTGCCCGATCTGAACCAGAGTGGTGTATTGTTATTGGACTTCTGTGCTAGTCATGGACTGGCCATAACAAACACCATGTTCGAACATAGGGTGGTTCACAAGTGTACCTGGTACCGGACCACCTTAGAAAGGCAGCACAAGCCTATTGTGAAAATGAATTGTGAACTACTCTCGAATGCAATAACCCCCCAACTCCAAAACGGTAGGGAAGCAAGTAGAGGTGCACCAGCACAAGATACATACAGAGGGATCATTGGGCAATAGCGTCTTATGAGGTTATTGTGTGCGTGGCTGCAAAATGCGTTTGAGCGCGAGATAAGTGCAGTTTGGACATCCATGCCTCTCGCGACTAAACGCTTGGTGTTTGATGCCTAAACCGATGTTGCCCCACTGTCTTATGATGTACTCATGCCCACACAAGCATTGGTAAGGTCGGATAAACGTTTCCATGAAAGTTGTGAAGACCCATCACCTTTTACTGTTTAACCGCTTAGAAACACACAAGCGCCTATTGTGAAAATGAATTGTGAACTACTCTCGAATGCAATAACCCCCCAACTCCAAAACGGTAGGGAAGCAAGTAGAGGTGCACCAGCACAAGATACATACAGAGGGATCATTGGGCAATAGCGTCTTATGAGGTTATTGTGTGCGTGGCTGCAAAATGCGTTTGAGCGCGAGATAAGTGCAGTTTGGACATCCATGCCTCTCGCGACTAAACGCTTGGTGTTTGATGCCTAAACCGATGTTGCCCCACTGTCTTATGATGTACTCATGCCCACACAAGCATTGGTAAGGTCGGATAAACGTTTCCATGAAAGTTGTGAAGACCCATCACCTTTTACTGTTTAACCGCTTAGAAACACACAAGCGCCTATTGTGAAAATGAATTGTGAACTACTCTCGAATGCAATAACCCCCCAACTCCAAAACGGTAGGGAAGCAAGTAGAGGTGCACCAGCACAAGATACATACAGAGGGATCATTGGGCAATAGCGTCTTATGAGGTTATTGTGTGCGTGGCTGCAAAATGCGTTTGAGCGCGAGATAAGTGCAGTTTGGACATCCATGCCTCTCGCGACTAAACGCTTGGTGTTTGATGCCTAAACCGATGTTGCCCCACTGTCTTATGATGTACTCATGCCCACACAAGCATTGGTAAGGTCGGATAAACGTTTCCATGAAAGTTGTGAAGACCCATCACCTTTTACTGTTTAACCGCTTAGAAACACACAAGCGCCTATTTGTGAAAATGAATTGTGAACTACTCTCGAATGCAATAACCCCCAACTCCAAAACGGTAGGGAAGCAAGTAGAGGTGCACCAGCACAAGATACATACAGAGGGATCATTGGGCAAAAGCGTCTTATGAGGTTATTGTGTGCGTGGCTGCAAAATGCGTTTGAGCGCGAGATAAGTGCAGTTTGGACATCCATGCCTCTCGCGACTAAACGCTTGGTGTTTGATGCCTAAACCGATGTTGCCCCACTGTCTTATGATGTACTCATGCCCACACAAGCATTGGTAAGGTCGGATAAACGTTTCCATGAAAGTTGTGAAGACCCATCACCTTTTACTGTTTAACCGCTTAGAAACACACAAGCGCCTATTGTGAAAATGAATTGTGAACTACTCTCGAATGCAATAACCCCCCAACTCCAAAACGGTAGGGAAGCAAGTAGAGGTGCACCAGCACAAGATACATACAGAGGGATCATTGGGCAATAGCGTCTTATGAGGTTATTGTGTGCGTGGCTGCAAAATGCGTTTGAGCGCGAGATAAGTGCAGTTTGGACATCCATGCCTCTCGCGACTAAACGCTTGGTGTTTGATGCCTAAACCGATGTTGCCCCACTGTCTTATGATGTACTCATGCCCACACAAGCATTGGTAAGGTCGGATAAACGTTTCCATGAAAGTTGTGAAGACCCATCACCTTTTACTGTTTAACCGCTTAGAAACACACAAGCGCCTATTGTGAAAATGAATTGTGAACTACTCTCGAATGCAATAACCCCCCAACTCCAAAACGGTAGGGAAGCAAGTAGAGGTGCACCAGCACAAGATACATACAGAGGGATCATTGGGCAATAGCGTCTTATGAGGTTATTGTGTGCGTGGCTGCAAAATGCGTTTGAGCGCGAGATAAGTGCAGTTTGGACATCCATGCCTCTCGCGACTAAACGCTTGGTGTTTGATGCCTAAACCGATGTTGCCCCACTGTCTTATGATGTACTCATGCCCACACAAGCATTGGTAAGGTCGGATAAACGTTTCCATGAAAGTTGTGAAGACCCATCACCTTTTACTGTTTAACCGCTTAGAAACACACAAGCGCCTATTGTGAAAATGAATTGTGAACTACTCTCGAATGCAATAACCCCCCAACTCCAAAACGGTAGGGAAGCAAGTAGAGGTGCACCAGCACAAGATACATACAGAGGGATCATTGGGCAATAGCGTCTTATGAGGTTATTGTGTGCGTGGCTGCAAAATGCGTTTGAGCGCGAGATAAGTGCAGTTTGGACATCCATGCCTCTCGCGACTAAACGCTTGGTGTTTGATGCCTAAACCGATGTTGCCCCACTGTCTTATGATGTACTCATGCCCACACAAGCATTGGTAAGGTCGGATAAACGTTTCCATGAAAGTTGTGAAGACCCATCACCTTTTACTGTTTAACCGCTTAGAAACACACAAGCGCCTATTGTGAAAATGAATTGTGAACTACTCTCGAATGCAATAACCCCCCAACTCCAAAACGGTAGGGAAGCAAGTAGAGGTGCACCAGCACAAGATACATACAGAGGGATCATTGGGCAATAGCGTCTTATGAGGTTATTGTGTGCGTGGCTGCAAAATGCGTTTGAGCGCGAGATAAGTGCAGTTTGGACATCCATGCCTCTCGCGACTAAACGCTTGGTGTTTGATGCCTAAACCGATGTTGCCCCACTGTCTTATGATGTACTCATGCCCACACAAGCATTGGTAAGGTCGGATAAACGTTTCCATGAAAGTTGTGAAGACCCATCACCTTTTACTGTTTAACCGCTTAGAAACACACAAGCGCCTATTGTGAAAATGAATTGTGAACTACTCTCGAATGCAATAACCCCCCAACTCCAAAACGGTAGGGAAGCAAGTAGAGGTGCACCAGCACAAGATACATACAGAGGGATCATTGGGCAATAGCGTCTTATGAGGTTATTGTGTGCGTGGCTGCAAAATGCGTTTGAGCGCGAGATAAGTGCAGTTTGGACATCCATGCCTCTCGCGACTAAACGCTTGGTGTTTGATGCCTAAACCGATGTTGCCCCACTGTCTTATGATGTACTCATGCCCACACAAGCATTGGTAAGGTCGGATAAACGTTTCCATGAAAGTTGTGAAGACCCATCACCTTTTACTGTTTAACCGCTTAGAAACACACAAGCGCCTATTGTGAAAATGAATTGTGAACTACTCTCGAATGCAATAACCCCCCAACTCCAAAACGGTAGGGAAGCAAGTAGAGGTGCACCAGCACAAGATACATACAGAGGGATCATTGGGCAATAGCGTCTTATGAGGTTATTGTGTGCGTGGCTGCAAAATGCGTTTGAGCGCGAGATAAGTGCAGTTTGGACATCCATGCCTCTCGCGACTAAACGCTTGGTGTTTGATGCCTAAACCGATGTTGCCCCACTGTCTTATGATGTACTCATGCCCACACAAGCATTGGTAAGGTCGGATAAACGTTTCCATGAAAGTTGTGAAGACCCATCACCTTTTACTGTTTAACCGCTTAGAAACACACAAGCGCCTATTGTGAAAATGAATTGTGAACTACTCTCGAATGCAATAACCCCCCAACTCCAAAACAGTAGGGAAGCAAGTAGAGGTGCACCAGCACAAGATACATACAGAGGGATCATTGGGCAATAGCGTCTTATGAGGTTATTGTGTGCGTGGCTGCAAAATGCGTTTGAGCGCGAGATAAGTGCAGTTTGGACATCCATGCCTCTCGCGACTAAACGCTTGGTGTTTGATGCCTAAACCGATGTTGCCCCACTGTCTTATGATGTAGTCATGCCCACACAAGCATTGGTAAGGTCGGATAAACGTTTCCATGAAAGTTGTGAAGACCCATCACCTTTTACTGTTTAACCGCTTAGAAACACACAAGCGCCTATTGTGAAAATGAATTGTGAACTACTCTCGAATGCAATAACCCCCCAACTCCAAAACGGTAGGGAAGCAAGTAGAGGTGCACCAGCACAAGATACATACAGAGGGATCATTGGGCAATAGCGTCTTATGAGGTTATTGTGTGCGTGGCTGCAAAATGCGTTTGAGCGCGAGATAAGTGCAGTTTGGACATCCATGCCTCTCGCGACTAAACGCTTGGTGTTTGATGCCTAAACCGACGTTGCCCCACTGTCTTATGATGTACTCATGCCCACACAAGCATTGGTAAGGTCGGATAAACGTTTCCATGAAAGTTGTGAAGACCCATCACCTTTTACTGTTTAACCGCTTAGAAACACACAAGCGCCTATTGTGAAAATGAATTGTGAACTACTCTCGAATGCAATAACCCCCCAACTCCAAAACGGTAGGGAAGCAAGTAGAGGTGCACCAGCACAAGATACATACAGAGGGATCATTGGGCAATAGCGTCTTATGAGGTTATTGTGTGCGTGGCTGCAAAATGCGTTTGAGCGCGAGATAAGTGCAGTTTGGACATCCATGCCTCTCGCGACTAAACGCTTGGTGTTTGATGCCTAAACCGATGTTGCCCCACTGTCTTATGATGTACTCATGCCCACACAAGCATTGGTAAGGTCGGATAAACGTTTCCATGAAAGTTGTGAA
Source organism: Coryphaenoides rupestris (assembly GCA_002895965.2). NCBI lineage: Eukaryota > Metazoa > Chordata > Actinopteri > Gadiformes > Macrouridae > Coryphaenoides > Coryphaenoides rupestris. The sequence goes on from PIJE02000090.1 coordinate 228,676, forward strand.
GACCCATCACCTTTTACTGTTTAACCGCTTAGAAACACACAAGCGCCTATTGTGAAAATGAATTGTGAACTACTCTCGAATGCAATAACCCCCCAACTCCAAAACGGTAGGGAAGCAAGTAGAGGTGCACCAGCACAAGATACATACAGAGGGATCATTGGGCAATAGCGTCTTATGAGGTTATTGTGTGCGTGGCTGCAAAATGCGTTTGAGCGCGAGATAAGTGCAGTTTGGACATCCATGCCTCTCGCGACTAAACGCTTGGTGTTTGATGCCTAAACCTAAAAGGTGATGGGTCTTCACAACTTTCATGGAAACGTTTATCCGACCTTACCAATGCTTGTGTGGGCATGAGTACATCATAAGACAGTGGGGCAACATCGGTTTAGGCATCAAACACCAAGCGTTTAGTCGCAAGAGGCATGGATGTCCAAACTGCACTTATCTCGCGCTCAAACGCATTTTGCAGCCACGCACACAATAACCTCATAAGACGCTATTGCCCAATGATCCCTCTGTATGTATCTTGTGCTGGTGCACCTCTACTTGCTTCCCTACCGTTTTGGAGTTGGGGGGTTATTGCATTCGAGAGTAGTTCACAATTCATTTTCACAATAGGCGCTTGTGTGTTTCTAAGCGGTTAAACAGTAAAAGGTGATGGGTCTTCACAACTTTCATGGAAACGTTTATCCGACCTTACCAATGCTTGTGTGGGCATGAGTACATCATAAGACAGTGGGGCAACATCGGTTTAGGCATCAAACACCAAGCGTTTAGTCGCGAGAGGCATGGATGTCCAAACTGCACTTATCTCGCGCTCAAACGCATTTTGCAGCCACGCACACAATAACCTCATAAGACGCTATTGCCCAATGATCCCTCTGTATGTATCTTGTGCTGGTGCACCTCTACTTGCTTCCCTACCGTTTTGGAGTTGGGGGGTTATTACATTCGAGAGTAGTTCACAATTCATTTTCACAATAGGCGCTTGTGTGTTTCTAAGCGGTTAAACAGTAAAAGGTGATGGGTCTTCACAACTTTCATGGAAACGTTTATCCGACCTTACCAATGCTTGTGTGGGCATGACTACATCATAAGACAGTGGGGCAACATCGGTTTAGGCATCAAACACCAAGCGTTTAGTCGCGAGAGGCATGGATGTCCAAACTGCACTTATCTCGCGCTCAAACGCATTTTGCAGCCACGCACACAATAACCTCATAAGACGCTATTGCCCAATGATCCCTCTGTATGTATCTTGTGCTGGTGCACCTCTACTTGCTTCCCTACCGTTTTGGAGTTGGGGGGTTATTGCATTCGAGAGTAGTTCACAATTCATTTTCACAATAGGCGCTTGTGTGTTTCTAAGCGGTTAAACAGTAAAAGGTGATGGGTCTTCACAACTTTCATGGAAACGTTTATCCGACCTTACCAATGCTTGTGTGGGCATGAGTACATCATAAGACAGTGGGGCAACATCGGTTTAGGCATCAAACACCAAGCGTTTAGTCGCGAGAGGCATGGATGTCCATACTGCAACTGCGGGCGCTGTACCGGTCCGTTGTGGTGAAGAGGGAGCTGAGCCAGAAGGCGAAGCTCTCGATTTACAGGTCCATCTACGTTCCAACCCTCACCTATGGTCACGAGCTTTGGGTAGTGACCGAAAGAATGAGATCGCGGATACAAGCGGCCGAAATGAGTTTCCTCCGCAGGGTGGCTGGGCTCAGCCTTAGAGATAGGGCGAGGAGCTCAGACATCCGGAGGGAGCTCGGAGTAGAGCCGCTGCTCCTCCGCATCGAAAGGAGTCAGCTGAGGTGGTTCGGGCATCTGATTAGGATGCCCCCCGGGCGCCTCCCTTTGGAGGTTTTCCGGGCACGTCCAACTGGGAGGAGACCCCGGGGCAGACCCAGAACTCGCTGGAGGGATTATATATCTCGTCTGCCCTGGGAACGCCTCAGGATCCCCCAGGAGGAACTAGAGAGTGTGGCTGGGGAGAAGGAAGCCTGGGGGGCCCTGCTTAGCCGGCTGCCACTGCGACCCGATAAGCGGTTGAAAATGGATGGATGGATGGATGGACTGGGTTGGAGTTGAGCTGAGATGTGAACTCTGACCCCCATTAAGGAAGTTATAATCTAATAGTGTTTTGTAGCCCGCATGTGGTGCCCATGGTAACGGTAACCAAGGACAGAGGCAGAGTGTCATTGGCCAATGAGGAAGGACCCATCATTTGACCTATACAGTCACCCACTTCATTATTGATTCAAATGAGTCCTACACAACACATACACATCTTGCATGAATTAGACATGATTAGGAATACATTATATTTGATAAATGAACGAATCCATGATCGGACAATGACAATTATTTCTCATATTGGTGGTATTGGGTGGTGATTGCATGTAGTGTGTTGAGTTCTGCTAGCTTGTATCCAGTACGTCCTGGTACTGAGCTGAAGTCATCTGGGTAACATGCATCTCCAGGGAACACTTAGGATCAGCTTAGCTGCTGCTTATCTGAGGTATGTTGATGGAAATGCAGGAACGCAAATAATCACGTGAGAAACGCACATGTGTTGAACTGAGGACATGTGACACATTATAATGAGGGTTTTAGGAATCCACATGTTGTTTTTGATGTGCAACACTGTCCTGAAAAAAATGCTTACATCTTTGCAAATGTTTTCACACTTGAGAAATAATGAATCTTACATTGAATAATGTATGATGTGAATAATAATTGTGGTTGCATAATGTGAAAGAAGGATCAGAACTTGGCCCCATATGTAATCACTTGAAGCACCTGAAGCTCGTTAAGTCAAGTCAAGTCAAGTAGAACTTTATTTGTCCCCAAAGGGGCAATTGGTTGTGCAACAATAGTAAAATACTCCAGTTAACTCCAGGATCACTTTGGAACCACCAGATCCCTTTGGGACTACCAGATCTCTTTAGGACCACCGGATACCTTTGGGACCACCGGATCCCTTTAGTCCCACCGGATCCCTTTGGGACCACCGGATCCCTTTGGCTTCTCACTGCAGCAGCAGGGTTCTTGCTGTGATCCAGCGTTCTGGAAGGAACGGACAAAAATTACACAAATTAAGCGTATAACAGTCTTCACTGTATTTCCTGCCACCCGGTTGGCTTCTCAATAAATAAACACAACATAAGCAGACAGCGGCGCTGACAGTCCTGAGGATGACGTTATGTTGATTCGGGGTTTGGTTCGCTTTCCATTATTTACATTTACATTTAGGGCATTTGGCAGACGCTTTTATCCAAAGCGACTTACAAAGAGTACATTTGTTGAAGGAGAGGCAGCAATATATCACTGTGGTACCTGAAGATAAGAATAGAGCTGTTTGAGCATTCATATTTACGAGACGAATAGAGCGAGTTTCATAATTGCCAAGTTGCCTGCCTAAGTAGCTGGGCAGGGCGTGCAATTCTAAGCATGATACAACATCTGAGAACGAACAACAATGCTAAGTGCCATTAATAAGTGTTAAGACATATAAACACACAGGTTAGTGCTGGGGGGGGGGGGGGGGGGTTATGTCCAGGTGTCCAGGTGAACTCTGAACAGGTGGGTCTTGAGGCGAGCGACTCGGCTGTCCTGACATGAGCCGGGAGCTTCATTCCACCACTGAGGAGCCAGAACCGTGAAGAGTTGGGACTTGGAAGAGCGATGTTTGGCTGTTTTTAGTGAAGGCGGGTACCAGTCGTTTGGCAGAAGTTGCCGAGCGGAAGTGCTCGGGTTGGGGCGTAGGGTCGGACACATTTTTGGAGGTAGGTATTGTCGGTTCCGTTGACAGCCATGAAAGTCAGTACCAGTGTCTTGAATCGAATGCGAGCGATTACCGGGAGCCAGTGGAGGTTGCGGAAGAGGGGGGTTACATGGGAGAATTTAGGTAGGTTGAACACGAGGCGTGCTGCTGCGTTCTGGATGCGTTGTAAGGGCTTGATTGTTGAGGCGGTGAGTCCAGCCAGGAGAGAGTTGCAGTAGTCGAGACGAGTGATAACGAGTGCTTCGATGTCCTCGATGGTGACAAGTAGGTCCATCTGAGGGCAGTCCTTAACCCGGTATGAAGAGAAGCTCAGTCTTGTCGAGGTTGAGCTTCAGGTGGTTGGCGGTCGTCCATCTGCTGATGTCGGCCAGGCATTTTGAGATGCGTGTTGCGATGTGGGTGTCTGAGGAGGGGGAAGGAAAGAAACAGTTGGGTGTCATCAGCATAGCAGTGGTAGGAGAAGCCGTGGGATGTGATTACAGAGCCGAGAGATCTAATGTATAAAGAAAACAGAAGGGGGTCCCAGTACTGAGCCTTGGGGTACTCCGGTGTCCAAGGGTGCAGGGTCTGGACAGGGAGCCATTCCATGTGACCTGATAAGTGCGATCTGTCAGGTAGGAGTGAACCAGGATAACGCAGTTCCAGTGATGCCAAGCTCTGCCAGGGTGGAGAGGAGAATCTGGTGGTTCACTGTGTCGAAAGCGGCGGACAGGTCAAGGAGGATGAGCACGGATGAGAGGGAAGAGCTTCTGGCGTCGCAAAGGGACTCTGATACTGCAAGCAGGGCCGTCTCCGTGGAGTGCGCTGCATTGAAGCCTGACTGAATGAGGGTCGAGCAGGTTGTTCTCGGAGAGATAGGATGATAGTTGGGTGGAGACAGCACGTTCTATGGTTTTGGAGAGGAATGATAGGAGAGACACATGTCTGTAGTGTCGGACGTCGGTGGTGTCCAGGGTGGGTTCTTAAGGAGTGGCTTGATTCCTGGCAGTCTTGAAGGCAGTCGGAAACAGGCCTGAAGTGCTGGAGGTGTTAGTTAGGGTGGTGAGGAAGGGAAGGATGTCGCCCGAGATGTCTTGGAGAAGAGAGGATGGGATTCGGTCAAGGGGGCAGGTGGTGGCATGGTTGAATGTCACAAGCCTGTTTGACGTCTTCAGAGGAGAAGGGGGTTAAAGCAGGTAAGGCTGGTAGGGGTGGGTGAAGGGGGAGTGAGGGAAGAAGCAGGGGTGAAAGAGGAGGTAATGTCCTTCACCTTCTTTGTAAAGTAGGTGGCAAAGTCATCAGCCGAGATGGAGGAGGGAGGAGGAGGGGAGGGAGGGTTGAGGAGGGAGGAGAACATGGAAAAAAGTTTCCTGGGGTTGGAGGCGGAAGAGTTGATCTTTGTAAGATAGAAGGCAGATTTGGCTGCTGACACAGTAGAGGTGAAACATGAGAGGAGGTGGAGGTAGTGAGAGAGATCATCAGCAGAGTTAGATTTTCTCAATTTTCTCTCAGCTGCCCGCACTCTGTTCTATGAGCCCGCAGAGTTTCGGACAGCCAGGGAGGTGGAGGAGAGGCTTGTGCTGGTCTGGAGATAAGTGGACAGAGTGAGTCGAAGGATGAGGAGAGAGTATAAGTCAGGGTGGAGGACGCTTCCTCTACTGACAAGAGGGAGAATTGGGGGGAGGTAGTGAGGAGAGGACAGTTGCAGAGAGAGTAGAGGGAGAGAGAGTTTTCAGGTTCCTACGGGAGGTGACGATGTGAGGCGTAGTAGGTAGGGAGGTGGGAGATTTTAGGGGGAGGGAGAAAGCAACAAAATGGTGATCAGACACAGGGAGGGGGGTAACAGAGAGTGCCGAAGTGGCGCAGGACCTTGTGAAGACAAGGTCAAGTTGGTTCCCGGCTCTGTGGGTGGAAGGAGAAGGAGTGAGCGCCAAACCGAATGTGGCGAAGAAGTTGATGAATTCAGGTGATTGTAACTTCTCTGGCTGGATGTTGAAGTCGCCCAGAACGGCAAGTGGTGGTCGGTAGATCACGGCAATGTTGAGTTTGATCGGAAGGGTAACAGATACAGCATGGAGTTCAAGTGCAGATCTGGTCAGGTGTTCCAGGGGAAGGACCTGGTATGACCACTTTGGAGAGATGAGGAGTCCTGTTCCCCCACCTCGCCCAGAGGGTCGGGGAGTGTGTGTGAAAGAGTAGGTCGTGGAAAGGGCGACAGGGGTGGCGGTATTTTCCGGGGTGATCCAGGTCTCTGTGAGAGCCAGGAAGTGGAGAGACTGGAGGGCGGCGTAGGCCAGAATGGTCTCAGTTTTCTTGACCGACGGTTGGCAATTCCAGAGTCCCCCTCTGACATCAAGGCCTGTGTAGGTTGAGATCGTAGGGTAGAGGAGATTGGAGGGGTGGCGGCAGCGAGTAGAGGGTCTTCGGTGACACCTGCCGCAGTAGGATGTCCAGACTGTAATGGACTGTAGGCACATGGCTAGCACAGGAGGAGGGAAGGTGTAGGACTAACCTGTAGCTGTAGGACTCCCTGGACGGACTCCCACAGAATGACTCCCTTGTCTTTCTTCTGGGACTCCCACAGAATGACTCCCTTGTCTTTGTTCTGGGTCTTCGTTCACAGGGCCTGACATACAGCTAACGCTAAGATACTAGCTCTGTATTAATAGCTAAGTGCACAAGGGGGGCTCATGCAGGGTTAAGCTCCTCCTTGTCGTTACCTCAATTGACTACAGCTGAATGCCCGAAACTGGGTGATTATCCCTGGGCGTGTCCACCTCTTAATATGCTAATGATCCCTGTCAAGTTTGCAACAACAGCTCTGTAATAAGTGAATTTGACCAATATCTCTGCCAACAATAATACAACAAGATTCCTTTTTACCAACACTACCCCAACAAACCAACACTGTTATCCAAGTTACTTTACGATAGATACCTCTACCAACGCTGCTACAAGAGTAGTTTCAAGTAAAACCAACACTGCAGTAGGTTAGTTTACGAGAAATTGTTCTACCAGTCCCTGTTACAAGATTAGTTTCAAGTAAAACCAACACTGCAATAGGTTAGTTTACGAGAAATAGTTCTACCAGTCCTGTTACAAGATTAGTTTCAAGTAAAACCAACACTGCAATAGGTTAGTTTACAATATTAGTTTAAGTAAAATACCAACACTGCTACAGGTAGTTTAAGATCAATACCTCTACCAGTCCTGCTACAGGATTGGCTTTTAAGAAAATGTCTCTTCCAGTTCATCTACAAGAATAGCTCAGAAATACAACACTGATTCTGTTTCTCCACTTACCAACAGCAGAATACTATGCAGCCTTCTTCTACAACAGATTATAAACAGATTATAAACTGTCAGAAAATGTTCTCAATGCGGATGAACCTCAACTGTGGTCGATTAGCTTTCTTTCAGACAACTACAGAACAGCATATCTGTATTCGCATTGGTATGTTATCTGTATATGTGCTTATTGGCAAAGATAGATGTGTTATTTGTTACTTGCTGAAGTGAGGGGGCGGCAACAAGACCTGTGACAACAATACACACATGATGCGTCACCTAATACTTTACCTTCACATACTTGCTTACATACAGCTGCTAATCTACAACATTAAGATGAGTCACATAGTATCATTTCAGTCAAAGAAAAGTGGAAGACATGTAAGAAAATACATTTTGACTATTGATTATTTTAATGTACTTACCGGTACTTACTTTGTGACCTGCTTAGCAGAGGGGCCGAACTCATCATTGTCTTCTCTGCCAGACAACACTATAATTGCAGACAAGATGTCCAGACTCCAGCCCTGCTGAGCCAGGGGGCGGGGGGGCAGGTGGTGGTTGAGGAGTTAGTGTGATATCAGGGTTATCGCTCTGGTTTACTCTGCACTAATTAATTAATTAATTACCCGTAAGCAAAACATATAATTTGGGGTAATTGCACATTGTTATTTGGAACATTTCTGACAGAAAATGAGTTCTTTTAAAATACACAGTACTGTGTAGTGTTTCCATGTTTTGTAAGTCACTTATTCGTTTTAAAGTCAACATTGTTTATTCAACCCTTAATCACCATTAGATTCTTCAAGAGCCAACACGAGCCAACATTGGCCATTATGCAACTCTATGACTAATATCTTATTCTAGTGTTGCCATGTTCCGATTCATAATTTAAGCTGTGTTTATGTACATCATATTCATTCAGTAATGGCAATTCAATTCACAGCAACACTGTCTCTTCATTTAAATGTGCCAGCAGGCAAATGTGGCTGACCTCTGGGCGACTGGTGCACATGAAAGCAACATATCGTTAATGACAACGGCTGCTCCTGATTCTACCCTGCTATGTGCGAATTGTCAAGAGTCAAGTGTGTGTGCGTGTGTGTGTGTGCGTGTGTGTGTGTGTTTGTGTGTGTCTGTGTGTGTGTTTCACACCTACCATGCAGCCAGCCAGCTGGCACACATAGCCATGGCTCCTTCGTGTGTTTAGATTTAGTGGGTCAATAAACATCCGATCACAGGTCACACATTATTTTAGCAAACCTAATTTGCATTACATGGTTTAGTAAGCTTTAATGACCTTGGACAAGATGGGCTGTTGACATGTGCACTGGATGAGACCAAGCCAGAAAGATGAATATTTCCTGACAATTAGCTTCAATTATCGTCTATTGTTTTTTTCTCCTTTATCTGACCTTTTGTTTTGAAAGCAGGCTGCATAGTATTCTGCTGTTGGTGAGTGGAGAAACAGAATTAGTGCTGTATTTCTTAGCTATTCATGTTGGTAGTGCTATCTTCTTAAAGCTAAGCCATAGTAGTTTTGGTAGAGCTATTTTCTTAAAGAAAAAAAAATATGAAACTCGTTCTATTAGCCTTGCAACTATGAATGCTTGAAACCTGCTCTAGTCTTATCTTTATGTAGCACAGTGTTATAATGCTGTTTCCTTCAACAAATGTACTCTTTGGAAGTCGCTTTGGATAAAAGCGTCTGCAAAATGCCCTAAATGTAAATGTAAATGTAAATGTAAAATAAAACCCCCTTCCTCTTCCTCAGATCAGCAAGCAGCATCTGCAGACGGTGAAGGAACGTTTCCAGGCCTTCCTCAATGGAGACACGCAGATCGTTGCAGACGAGGCCTTCATCAACGCCGTGCAGAGCTACTACGAGGTGAGCTGTGAGCCGCTCATCACAGCCACACATCACCACACGCGCTGAGATACAGTTATGGCTGTTTTAATAATACAACTTCAAATAAGCTATTATCATGCCATGTCCATCATCATATTTATTCAATATTCAGTAATTTATCAACATTACCATTGTGACTGTTGACACCCTCCCCTCTGCATGTTTCTAATAATAATTGATGAATTTGAATACTTGTATTAATTCATTTTCTTCATTATAACTTTGACGAGCACATGTCTTCGTGATCTTCCAGCATTATAACCTGCACCTGCTTAATTATTCTACAATAGAATTCAGATTGTAAAACCCCTACATTGTTTTTGCATATCTTACAATAATATCTAATCCTGTGTTTAAACCATGTTGGACATTTGAATAACTTAGGCTCTACCTGTTTCTATAGCACTAATGATTTACATACATATAGTATAATTTGATCAAGTAAGACAGATACTGGGTTGTTGCTCCCGGGGCGGTCCGAGTGGGTCAGTCCTCCCAGGAGATCAGAGCATTTACTTCTTCATATGTATTAAAGCATTGTTGAATAGACCCCCCCTCCTCCGCCCGCCTGCCTCTCTGCTCTAATTAAGCAGTGATCTGGGTTGTATCAAACACGCACACATCACTGAATCACACTAACAGTTATGACCTGGGAGGAATTACCTTTCGTTATTCTGCTCCTGCAGCATGGAACAAAGTTGAATAATTGCTAGTCTCTCATAGCCAGATCTATCTCCACACTTCATTTTAGCGCCGGGCCAGTGCTGGAGAAAGGTCTGGCTGAACCCATCATCACTCTGGGATAGACCATTTTTAAAGTATTTTTTTTAACCCAATCCTAACCGCCAGAGCCTACATCCTGTCAGCCAGACGCAATCATTACTCAGGCTGGACAACCTTGGTAGCTTTTTGTCATTTGAAAATGTTAACTCATGTACTGTAGTTGTTTTTATAGCTGTATTGTTTTTAACAGTGTAAAATATTTTCCTTGTCCGTTCCCACCATTACAAACGAGACCCTGGTTTTGAAAGGGCTCCCCGTGTCAAATAAAGTAGTAATTAAGAAATGCACACCTAAAGATGGTATTTATTGGGCTCTCCGCTCCACTCCATTGCATCCAGGTCTTCCTGAAGAGTGACCGCGTGTCCCGCATGGTGCAGAGTGGCGGCTGCTCCGCCAGTGACTCCAGGGAGGTGTTCAAGAAGCACATTGAGAAGCGTGTGCGCAGCCTGCCGGAGATTGACGGCCTGAGCAAGGAGACGGTGCTGAGCTCTTGGATGGCCAAGTTCGACACCATCCACCGCGGGGAGGAGGACCCCCGCAAGCACCAGCAGCGGCTGACGGCCAGCGCCGCCTCTGAGCTCATCCTGAGCAAGGACCAGCTGTACGAGATGTTCCAGCAGATCCTGGGCATCAAGAAGTTTGAGCACCAGCTCCTCTACAATGCCTGCCAGGTCTGTGCTCTCATGTTGCAGTCAAAACCGCTGTTTTTAATTCTGGTTCCACAGCCGATGTCAGTCAGTGCCACTTTGTGCGACCCCCTTTTGTGGAACCTCATCGGCCGGTGGGTGACTGAAGTCAAGTCTGACATGATGTTGGAAATGAGCTGCAGTAGCACAGGTCAATGTTCATTTCATGGTGTGAAGAAAGATATGAAATTGAGGCCGCTATTGCAGATTTTGTTATGTTGGATATCAAGTCAGACCTGAAATGTACCATAGTTCATGATTTCTCTTCAAGTTGAGGTAATGCTTTCTGTGGCTACGTTTCTGAGATATACACACAGATACTGCAGCCGAGCTTGGGCTCTCGCTTAGCAGTTCTGGCCGGTTCTGTCTCATTCCAAAGGTTGAAAATTTCAGTCTTTGTGCTGCTTTTCAATGTTTCAAAGAAATAAATTGCAAAACTAAGCAACAGGTAATAACATAACATCACGGGTAACAATTTGTTTTACAATAATATACTGTTATTTTAATTTTAAGTATCCTGTATCATAAATACTGTATATGTCTGACATTTGTAAGAAACCAAAACTGCTTCAGCAGTGGTTCAGCGAGTTATGATGACATTAATTGTGGACAGACCTCCTGCCTCCATAGACATACAGTACATGTATTAAGGGGCGTGGCTTCCCCTGACCAATAAGGCCGCGTTGACGCATCGCTCCAATGAAGCGGAGCGGTCAATGCGGTATCTCGGTGTAGTATATATCTCTGGTTACGTTTAGCCATGGTGTTAGAAATGGTGATGTCAACTGACACACTAAGAATACACCAGGGAATAATTTGGGCGTGTGCGCCTGCAGGAGGAAGCACGATTGGCCGACAGGTGTGGCGGTATGGGCGTTCACCCTCCTCCTATTGGCTCTTTCCAAGCGGCGCGTTCCCCTATGTGTCCAACCTCTGGCACCACACCACAGGCAGTACAGATGTGTTTTATATCAGGACAAACTATCAACACGGAGTGGTTTATTATAACAGTTACCAACAATAATTAGATATTAGTTAATTTCACAGATAATATGATTGTTTTTTATTGGCTTCATGCGCTTTTGCGTGGTCAGTCATGTCAACATCTGGTAAATGGACTGAAGGTAGAACTTTCCTGTTTCCCATTGAAAAATAATACAATGTGTAAAATAATACAAAATGTATTGACCAATCAGACTCAAGTATTCAACAATATAGTGGTATAAACAATGCATGATGCGCTATATATGAAAGTGTGGTCTGTATATGTGTATGTGGGGTGTATGCTAGCATGTGGTGCATGTGTCACAGAAGGTACATGGCTGCTACTGTCGCCGGACCATTAGCCGCGCTGCGAGATGCAACAACAACGACTAGCCGCACACACACACACACACACACACACACTGTGGACAGCACAGAGCAGTCAAAATATAAAGTGCGCCTGTTGATGAATGTGCCCGGGGCTGTAATGATGCCTCCACCCGAGAGATAAATCCAATTGCTGGGCAGAGCGCGGCGGATGTGTGTCCTGGTGGAGGAGGGTCAACACAGAGGAGTGGGTGTTATGTCTTCTTCATCAGATGGGTGGTGGTCATTATGGCCGCCGCCGCCCGCCGCTTAGTGTTCCACTGCTGAAAGCCTCTAATTGGTCAGGATGGAAGGTGGCGTGAGGTGGAGCGAGGTGGAGTGAGGTGGCGCGAGGTGGAGAGAGGTGGAGAGAGGTGGAGCGAGGTGGGTTGAGGTGGCGCGAGGTGGGGCGAGGTGGAGAGCGGTGGAGTGAGGTGGAGGCAGGTGGAGCGAGGTGAAGCGAGGTGGCGCGAGGTGGAGCGACGGTGGGGCGAGGTGGAGAGCGGTGGAGTCAGGTGGAGCCAGGTGGAGAGCGGTGGAGAGCCGGTGGAGTCAGGTGGAGCCAGGTGGTGCCAGGTGGAGCCAGATCGGAGACAGGTGGAGCCAGATGGAGCCAGGTGGAGGCGAGAGGGAGCGAGGTGGGGTGAGGTGGGGCGAGGTGGAGTGAGGGTGGAGCGAGGTGGAGAGTGGTGGAGCCAGGTGGAGTGAGGTGAAGCGAGAGGGGAGCGAGGTGGGGTGAGGTGGAGCCAGGTGGAGCGAGGTGGAGACTGGTGGAGCCACGGTGGTGTGAGGTGGAGCCAGGTGGAGCGAGGTGGAGAGGCGGTGGAGCCAGGTGGAGTGAGGTGGAGCGAGAGGGGAGCGAGGTGGGGTGAGGTGGAGCCAGGTGGAGCGAGGTGGAGAGCGGTGGAGCGAGGTGGAGAGCGGTGGAGCGAGGTGGGGTGAGTTGGAGCGAGGTGGAGCCAGGTGGAGTCAGGTGGGAGTGAGGTGGAGCCAGGTGGAGCCAGGTGGAGCCAGGTGGGCAGGTGTGACGTGGTTCCTCCGTGGTTTGGATAGATCTACTTGGTTTTAAATGAGCAAGCGGGCCCCCACCTGATCAAGTATCCGTAGAAAGAACAAAAACCAACAGCAAATCCTTTTTAGTGCTTCATTAACAGAGAAGTAAACAACAACAACACACCTTAGAAACCCCCCCGCCACCCCCCCCCCCCTCCCACTTCGCCTGTGTTTCCTGTGGGGGGGGGGGGGGGGCATCATCAAAGATACGGCTACTCTGGTAGTCAAACTTTGAATACCCTTCAATGCTTTGAAGCACACTGCCAATAAGGTGTGTGCGTGTGTGTGTGTGTCTGTCTGTCTGCGTGTGTGTGTGTCTGTGTGTCTGGGTGTGTGTGTGTGTGTCCGTGTGTGTGTGTGTGTGCGTGTGTTTTTTGGTATCCTTATCGTAGCACACCCACCGCTTGATGGCACACTGTGTTTGCTTTAGGTGCACACATTTTAATCAGTTTAAGACACGTGCAGACGCACACACAAGCACACACACACACACACACACAATATGGACACTCCCCTTTGCCCTTTATCTTCTCATATGCGGTCGCCATGGTGATGGTACACACAAGCACTTGTCTGTCCCTTCCCAGTCGACAAGCGTTTTCCCCCCTAGCTTGAATCAGGGGTGATTTATATTCTTTGTAATCGCATATGAAAGGCTTCTGTTAAAACGTTGACGTTTAAAGGGAGGAGAGCAGTGTGGAGAGGAGGAGGGAGGAGGAGGAGGAGGAGGAGAGAGAAGGAGAGAGGGAGGGGGAAGGGGAGGTACATGTGGAGGGAGCGTCTGAAGGGATCATTGGGGAGACTGAACAACAGTGACTTGTATTGACAAGTTCATCGTGTGCAGATGATATAGCTCCTATCTGAGGTGTGGTCCTCTACCAGGGTGCTGCTGAGCTTCTCTGATGGTAGATGTGGCTTCCTGTCCATCCACCCACCTCGCTAACTAGATAACACATCCCTACACATCCTCCCAGGGAACACAAATCTACTACACGTCTTTGCCCTCCTTAATGTTTGGGGGCGGGGGGCACGTGTCCTGAGACCCCCCACATTAAGACGACAATCAGAGTGACTTCAGCACCGATCACCCCCCCACCACCCCACCCGACCGAGCCCAGTCAGTCGGCCCTAGCATCCGGTGGGTATAGGAGCCTCCAAGCTATTTAACGCCACTCCCTTTGAATGAGTGTAGCTCATGCGCTGCCATACGCCACCACCTTGTTGTGCACCTCTTGCATTTACACATTTGTATCGTTTGTTTGTTTGTTGACATTGGGTCCACTAAGACGTTAGGCTCACGTCTCACTCGGCTCTCAGCGGTGTGCCAATCAGGAGGCAAACATGCAGAGGAAAGTTGCAACTAACGCTGCCCCTTAATAAATACAAAATATTCATCTGACGGAGCTGTGTGTGTGTGTGTGTGTGTGTGTGTGTGTGTGTGTGTGTGTGTGTGTGTGTGTGTGTGTGTGTGTTGTGTGTGTGTGTGTGAGCAAGGGTGCACATAAAAAAAAGGCAAGAGGAGGAGTAGATTGGGAGAGCTGTCGTCATGACAACAGGCTGAGACATGCTCTTGTTTATTGAAGCGAAACGACGCCGGGCTGCTGCTCCTCACAGGGGAAGCGTCAGTGTTTACCTGCAAACTGCACCTGTTCTCAGCCTCCATCAGCCCTGGTCCCATGTTGTAGGAAAACCTCTGGGAAGGTCTAGCGCTGGGTGGGTCCCCAGGCTGAAGGTCTAGTGCTGTGTGGGTCCCTAGGCTGAAGGTCTACTACTGGGTGGGTCCCTAGGCTGAAGGTCTAGCGCTGTGTGGGTCCCTAGGCTGAAGGTCTAGTACTGGGTGGGTCCCTTGGCTGAAGGTCTAGTGCTGGGTGGGTCCCCAGGCTGAAGGTCTAGCGCTGGGTGTGTCCCTAGGCTGAAGGTCTAGTGCTGGGTGGGTCCCTAGGCTGAAGGTCTAGTGCTGGGTGGGTCCCTAGGCTGAAGGTCTAGCACTGGGTGGGCCCCTAGGCTGAAGGTCTAGCGCTGGGTGGGTCCCCAGGCTGAAGTAATTTGAACCGTAGAAGAAGAAAAAAATGGCACTCATTGGCTACAAGCCAAGAGGAAGAACCCAGGGACAGTGGGATGTACAAAATCTTTGAAGAAAAACTAATGAATTGCAAATGAAACATAAGTATTGAAAACGGAAAAAAATATGAGTAAAATTGTTTTTTTTACACAAAGGACAACACATGCGCACCTTTAGATCACCACCGCAGCCTGCAGAGTTGGGGTTCACCACAGACCGTATCCATGGCAGCCACGGGCTCCCACCTCCACCTTTTATGGTGACCTCCTTCAAAAGCTTATTTTTCAGCCCCAAAGTTTAAAAGGCACAAAGTGGAATTAGAAATCATTGTTACTTGTCTCATGTCATCAAATCAAAAAGATATTATGTATATAGATATTATGTATTTTCTGCTTCTGTAACCTAAAACAACAAGTAAGAAGTAATGCATCAAAACATAAGTTGTGATTTGTTGGCAAACATTAATAGATGAAAATAGTGTTTACCTGCACCAAGTTTGATTGTATAATTACCCCGGTGTCGCCCAGCATGTATGTATGTATGTATCTGTGGTATATTTTGCACTGAACCCTGTTTAGTGCAAGTGCTAGTCTAAACGTTTGGCTCTGCCGACTTGTGGGTGGTTCCTTCTTGCTAAGAGTTCCTGCCTCTTCTCCCCATACAATTGGTCAGTGACGGGATGCAGGTGGAAACTTTGAATACTGTAATGCGTTGATTTAGAGAACAATCACCGCACCTGTCCCTGATCGGAATCACCGCCCGCACTACAAGAGCATGGCCGGCGCTCCACTCGGCGCCAGATCGTCCTATAAACTACAGGTGGTAACGTATACGCCAGATACCCCCATCCTTTAGTGGTTCTAGCCGACTTAACGCTCAGCTCTTGTTTGCCTCACCTGGGATCTCTATCCCGTTTATTTATGTAGCAAATTCTATGTTGGATTAAACCGCCTTTGGGCTTGAACTTTACCCACGCCTCCTCCTTTGCTGTGCGCCTGGGTCTCACCTCAACCCCCCCCTAACAGTTCACTATTACTTTGTTCTCCATCCAATCACTTCTCAATTTCTGTTGAGTTTGAGGTGGAGTTTGAGGAACTCCAACCTGATGAAAACTGGGATCCAGAGGCTCCGGCCAAATGGTGGAGAAACTTGGATCAATAGCGTCCATAAATTCCTTCATACAATATCACAGCAGTGATGTTAGCAATTAAAATGAATGTGGTTTAGTACAGAAGCATGTATTTCCATTATATGCAAACAATACTTACAAGTAGGTGCCTTGATTACCATTGCAATTATGAACAGATGGTCCCTTCTACCCCCTCTGTAGACATAAAGATTTAAATATATTTACATTTGTATTACGCTCAATGTGCTCCAAGTGTGAAAAGCTTGGACAAACTACTGACCAATCAATTTTCTTGGAAATTGGCATTGCCATTCCTAGAACATCCTGTGAAACTTGGTGCATGAGAGGGTCTTGTGAGATGGTCTTTTAGAGAGTTTTAAGAGACCAAACAAAACCTTTTATCTTTCCCTGATGAGTATCTTTATGAAGACATACAGTAGCTCCTCAGCAGAGGGAATGTCTTGTCTTAGTCAGCTTCTAGATCCGCATGTTGCCAGTGTGGCACATCAAAGGTGGAGTGAATTGTTTTTCCAAGACCATTTAACACTGCTAGGGTTGCAGCTGAAAGAATAAGGCCAACATGGTCCTATCACCATGAGAATACAAGCAACACATTCATGTAATGGAATGCAACTGTAATTATAGTCAGATCTAGCCTGCTCGTGCCTTAATGAAGGGGCAGTGATATTGGTTAACCTAATTACACATTCACACAGGCTACATCTTTTGGCAGCTTTCCTGCCTGCAACTGCGTTGATTATATTTTTTAATTCCTCATATTAGTTTTGTATTATAGTTTGCTCATCTTACATTACCATTACCTTACCATTCACATTGGTTCAGCAAGTAAAATGCATGTAGGGATTTGATGTACTCCACTGTGAGGACGTGCTTAATGCTCTGTGAAGGTGGGGGGGGTGAGGGGAGGGGCTGGTGTGCCTGCCTAGCCTTGCGCCACAAAGGAAGGAGCTGTAGCATGTTCACCATGTGCACATATAGTGAACAGCCTCATCGCTACCAACACATTTCCCCACTTATTCGAGCGAAATGACAACTACAATTATTTTACCTGCTAAATTGATTTATGTAAATGTTCTAAAATGTGCCATTGCATATTTAACTGAGGGGCATAACGATACAAACAGATGGGGAAGGAGGAGAGGCAGACTGAGTGGTCGACCAATCTGCTGCTTTATTGACACATCCAGTTCTGGAGGCCGTCGGTGCAGGCTGCTGTTCTGAAGATAATGACTCCAGTGGAATGAAGCCTTGGCTTGGAGGTGCTATTGGCTGCTTTAGAATCCTCTGTTCAATGGTGACGTATATAGAAGGACAAATGTTGTTGCACACTTGATCAGCCTTTCATATATATAATCACATGAAAATGTATATTTTCATGTGTACTCTGTTCATCTGACAGTAGCGTGATACTTGTGTGTGTGCATGTGTGTACATGCATGCATGCGTGCGCGTCTCAACTCATGCATGGGGCATTCTGCAAAGGTAAACGACAGGAGATCCAACATGACTCCTGCTGGCCGCTAACTCCAGGGGTGGATGTTCAAGAGAGATGTTAATAAAGCCACCGGGCAGAATCGACACAAGGGGCAGGAGCAGGGGAGGGGGGCGAGACAGAAAGAGAGAAATGTCATTACTGAGCGTGCTGTAGCTGGTTACCTCCCTGCAGTTTGACTTGTCTGGCGCCCTGCTTATCTGCAGCTCCAGCTCGCTCTTGCTATCTGTATCTGAGACCAACATTATTTCTATTATTACCTGCACAGCCCAATTGTTAGAGAACTAAGATATTGAGAGGACTTCCTGGCTCGGGAGACTATGATGCACAACAGACAACAGACAGCCAACACACTGTATGTATTCACCATTTAATCATCAATCAGCAAGATTCCTCCTCGGATTCTGTTAGACACTGATAGAACAAGTGAGTGGTGATCAAAAATCTAAATCAAGTCTATAATCATGGCACCTGCCCTGAGCAACAATGTATGATCAGTCAGAAAACATTCCCCTTCTTAAACAGATTGCATTCTTTTTGTATGTTCAATTTTAAAATGCCACGCAAAGACTTGATATAAGAATATAACTGGGCTGAATACCGATATTTCCCTCCACGCTGATTTCTTTCTGTATGGAATGCTTGGGACACACACACAAACACACACACACACACACACACACACACACACACACACACACACACACACACACACACACACACACACACACACAACACACACGACACACACCCACCACACACCACACAACACACACACACACATGGCACACTCTTTCCCACACCATATTGGATAGCAGGCCCCACCTAGCACGCCAGCTAATGTTGCTCATGGACTCTGCCAGAAGGATGATTAGGTTGGCTCAGAATGCATTCGAGCCACACATATTCTCGTCATATTCTATGAGCCAGGATGGGGTCTTACTTGCTCATGCCGCTCGACGGCCCGATGAGTGATGAACTGATTGACTGACTTGATCGACCAGGCATGATTCTTTCACGTGGATGCCCATGAGCTCAGGCTAACTGATGTCTGCCTCCATATCATTCAGTTACATCCTGGGCAGGCAGCGGCTCAAGAGGCGGAGGACATTGCTGCCGTCCCCGGGCTCCCCCTAGCTAAGTGTGGGATGTGTTCTCTGCAGCAAGACCACCTAACCCTACATGCTCGCCCCCTTTGCTAAGTGTGGAAATGGTTCCTGAGCAAGACACCTAACCCCTACCTGCTCCCCCCTAGCTAAGTGTGGAGGTGTCCTTGAGCAAGACACATAACCCTACCTGCTCCTCTTCGCTAAGTGTGGAGGTGTCCTTGAGCAAGACACATAACCCTACCTGCTCCCCCTAGCTAAGTGTGGAGGTGTCCTTGAGCAAGACACCTAACCCAAACTGCTCCCGACGTGCTGACGCTTTGCATGGCGAACACCCCTGTCTGTGAATGAATGTGTGGATGTGAGCTGTTATTGTTGAGTGGCTGCAGGTCTGAAAAGTAAACTATATGACTGCAGTGCATTACAGTACCATTTGTTCAGTGGCTTTTTTCCCCACAAAGGACACCTTCTGGCAAAAGCAGTGTTGGGAAAGTTCACTTTCTACATGAACTAGTTCAAAGTTCAGTTCACAAATTTTAAAATTAACTAGTTCAGTTCATAGTTCATAATTCAACATTTTGAACTAAGTTCACAGTTCCAAAAATGAACTAGTTCAGCACGGGGGTGCTCCGTTAATTTGTGGTTCTGATGGGGGGGGGGGGGGGGGTGCTCATTTAACTCGCGGTTCTGATGTCGTACGATCCCAGTACAGCGTCGGCCCGTACGGTCCCAGTACAGCGACAGGCCATACCATCCCAGTACAGCGACGGGCTGCCTTAAATGTTTGGTCAGATTTGAGGTGCAACCTGCCTTGCAGCTAATACAGTTCCCACATTTACTGCACTTAGCCTTGTCGTCACTTTCTTTAACAAAGTGAAGGCACACTTTTGACCGTTTACCACGGTCCATCTTTCACACTGCTGACATTAGCATGTATAAGTTAAACATGTAGAACGTATACATGCTAACCGATAGCTTGTATCAAAACAAATGGACACGTTGCGTTGTTGCGTTGATGCGTTGATGCGTGACGTAGACAGGTCCTGACAGATACATTTTTTGTAATTTTTTTAACATCCTGGCAGGTAGCCATGGGAAGCATGTGGGAGGACATGGGAAGTGCACAGGAAGCATGTGGGAGGACACTGGAAGTGTATGGGAAGACATGGAAAGCGCGTGGGAAGCGTGCGGGAGGATACAGGAAGCATGTGGGAGGACACTGGAAGTGTATGGGAAGACATGGAAAGCGTGTGGGAAGCGTGTGGGAGGACACAGGAAGCACATGGGAAGCATGTGGGAGGACATGGGAAGCGTGTGGTAGGACATGGGAAGCGTGTGGGAAGCATGTGGTAGGACATGGGAAGCGTGTGGGAAGTGTGTGGGAGGACACAGGAAGCACATGGGAAGCATGTGGGAGGACATGGGAAGCCTGTGGGAAGTGTGTGGTAAGACATGGGAAGCATGTGGGAAGTGTGTGGGAAGGCACGGGTGTGTAGGCTAGACACTGTGGCTGTGGCATATATTGTGATTCAAATACAAATGCAAAAATACTGGTAAGAGGAGAGATGGAAATACATTTACCATTCACTAGGCTCACACATGCAGACACGCATGCTCTCTCTCTCTCTCTCTCTCTCTCTCTCTCTCTCTCTCTCTCTCTCTCTCTCTCTCTCTCTCAATGCTATTACATTGACAGACGACGTAAGAAGAATCTCTGGTGGAGTGTTTCAGGCCTTTCTTTAGGCGTGTGTTTGTGTGTGTGTGTGTGTGTGTGTGTGTGTGTGTGTGCTAATCATCAGCCAGTCTTATCGATCCAGTATCCCGGTGGAGACCGAGCAGCTGATGAAAGCCACATGGGTATCTGATTGAGTCCAGCTCCCAGTATCACTGCGTAGTGAGCGATACAGACCCTGGCCGCCTGAGCACATGGTATTGACACAACTGTGCCGCGAGCAGCCCATGGCTAGGCGCTTGTTTTCTGTGATTATGTGCGCTGTGAAAAGAGGAACTGCCCAAGGGGTCATGACCTTTCATTAGTGCTTTGAAATTCCAATCAAGTGCTGAAGCAAGAGTGAAACAAGGTGAGAGAGGATCAAATCAATTCGATTTCAGTGTGGTTTTCAGACGAGCAGATATCTATGGCTTTTAGAGAAAAGCAGTGTGTTCCACAAGCAAACCAGTGTGTTCCAGGACCAAACCAGTGTTACAGGACCAAACCAGTGTGTTCCAGGACCAACCAGTGTGATTAGGCCAAACCAGTGTGTATCAGGACCAAACCAGTGTTACAGGACCAAACCAGTGTGTATCAGGACCAAACCAGTGTTACAGGACCAAACCAGTGTGTTCCAGGACCAAACCAGTGTGTATCAGGACCAAACCAGTGTGATTCAGGACCAAACCAGTGTGTTTCAGTACCAAACCAGTGTGTATCAGGACCAAACCAGTGTGTTTCAGGATCAAACCAGTGTGATTAGGACAAACCAGTGTGTTACAGGACCAAACCAGTGTGTTCCAGGACCAAACCAGTGTTACAGGACCAAACCAGTGTGTTCCAGTACCAAACCAGTGTGTATCAGGACCAAACCAGTGTGTTTCAGGACCAAACCAGTGTGTTCCAGGACCAAACCAGTGCTACAGAACCAAACCAGTGTGTTCCAGGACCAAACCAGTGTGTTCCAGGGCCAAACCAGTGTGTTCCAGGACTAAACCAGTGTGTCTAACCTACCTCAAGAAGCTTTTTTGATTCAAACAGAGAATTGTGAATTGTGGTTCATTCTTATCTGCTCAGTCAAGTTCTCTTGGTTGGATATGTCTGTCTGGGTCTTGTACAAAAGAGGTTCTTTTGCAACAGATGTATGAAACGTTCTGTGATCTAAAGTACCGGGCAGCACGGTTTGTTGCTGCCCTGTAAGCCTTCAAAGGTGTCTCGGGTTCAAGGTTCAAAGGGCACCCCTGAGGAGGAGGAACCGCCCACACCTTTCACTCTGACATATGTTACTCTCTAGGTCAAGACAATTCCAATGATGTCTTCACTCTTGTCTTCTGGCAAAGTTTAATTTTCATCTTGCTCCAAGCCAAGGCCATTGCAGGTATACTTTCTCAGTACCTGTTAGGGTCAAGCTGGATTAAATCAGGCAAACATGTTTTAAGGAGTATGAAGTGGCCAAATGTGTTATGATAGATATTGATGTCATACTTTTCAATTTGGACCAGTTTAGACCAGTTTCATGTTTCATATGAATTGTCACGAACGCATGGGGCCACCAGAATATATTTTCTTCCGGGCGGAAGCTACGAACGACAGCATAATAACCACAATGATAGCAATGATAGAAACCTGTGATTTTCTTCGTAATAGTCTGACAATCTGACAAACTAAAGATCATATAGGCTACATTAACTAAATTAAGTATATGAAAATAACATTTCTCGCTAGAAATGTTATCAAATCGCATTTTAATGCCCAAACTATCTTATGATATTATGTTTTCCACCAAGAATAAAAGGAACGACCATTGCGTGGCATTGTCGAACCAGTGTCCACCACGACAAAGGATCCTAATTGACTTTCCATTGGTATTGTTTCCGTGGTGATGACACGCAATTTGAACACATTACGTACCACCCCCACGGTATTCTGTGTTCAGAGGTCGTGGCCATTTCACGGATTTCTGTGAAATGTTGAGCGGGTGCATAAAATAATTGATTGTTACTGAGCTGAATGTCAATGAATGCAGAAGTAGAAATAATGTCTTTGGATGCAAGTTAAAGAGACATTCGATTCGTTTTGTGGAAATATTTCCGTTTACATCTGACAATTACTCGTGAATACTGATGCTATCATAATAATTGAGTATTGTAAATGTAGTTTTGTGCATTTTAGATTATTCAAACTAACAACATGATCCGTAATATGAAGGTAGTGTATGAGGAAGCTAACAACATGATCCATAATAAGAAGGTAGGGTATGATGAGTCTAACATATGAACCGTCTAGAGTATAATGTGTCTGTGTTCAGCTCCTTCCGCCTCGGGCCAAGCGAGGGCATCTCCGGTTTCCCGTTCATTCGATCATTTCATTGAGGATGCATTTTAGTCAATGTGTGTTCATTCCTTCCAGCTGAGTGTGTGTGTGTGTGTGTTTCTCTGTGTAGCTGGACAACCCTGACGAGCAGGCAGCCCAGATCAGGAGGGAGCTGGACGGACGCCTGCAGATGGCCGACCAGATCGCCAGGGTACCTGCCTCTGTACAGTCACGTGATGTGTCAATGTAATGTTGAGTTATGGATGTTATGGACGGAGCTACATATTTTATTGTATTTTCGCACAAGTTCAGCTTGTAGTCAACGCTCAATATTCCCATTATCTCATTATTATTTTCCATTATTTCCCCCCCCCCCCCCTCTGCTCCACCCTACCAATGTTTCTCTGTCATTGAGAGGCGCAGCATTCAGGCAGATGTGGTGGAGCTATGACACTCACACTGTGTGTGTATGTGCAAATAGGATTGACAGGCTCAATAGATTCCCCGAACCAATCAGGAAAGAGAGGTCAGAATTGAGCCATGAGTCTAAAAAATCTAAATTGTCAGAGACAGGCATCATCAACTAAACAGGTTCTGACACCACATTTCACAGACAGGCTGGCGGATGGTGATGGCATTTCTAACCAATGACACTACTTTATTTATATAACACTGGTTATATCCAATATAACCAGTGTTGGGGGAAACAAAATAAGTAATCGGACTACTGTAACTTTTTTGTTGTAACTTGTTAGTTTTGCAATTAAAATACTCAAGTACTTTACTAATGTCACGTCTAGTAGTAGTCTATTGTTGTGCTGATGTAATCAAAAGTCTGTTTTGCAGCAGGATATATAATGAAATAGTCCAAAATAGAGCACTTGCCATTGCATATTGCTTTTGAGACTAAAATTGATTTGTTCACAAAAGCTTTACAATAATAACCACCCGCCAGGAGCATCCCGACATCAAAACTGAAAGTGAAATCAGAAATCAGGAATCAGAAGCAGCTTTATTGCCTTAGTTTTTACAAAAAAGGAATGTGCTGTTTTGAAACTGGTGCATAACATTGAACATTAAACAGAAAGTAATAATATAGAAATTCAAAACATTTCTAAAAATGCAAAAAAAATATATAAAAATATATATAAAACGTAAGTAATAAAAAGGTGAAATTTAAAGAAAAGATGTGCGTTATTGTAAGACAGTCGTGTCCATGGGGGGTGGGAGTCAGTGGGGTTCAACGTTAATATAATGTGTAGTATAGTGTCCACAGGGGGTGGGAGTCAGTGGGGTTAAAGGTTAATATAATGTGTAGTATAGTGTCCATGGGGGTGGGAGTGGTGGGGTTCAGTGGGGGTCCCGGGTCTTGTTAATGAGGCCAGTTACTGTGGAGAAGAAGCTGTTCTTGTGGCGTGAGGTTTTGGTCCTGATGGACCGCAACCTCTTGCAGGAGGGGAGAGACTCAAAGAGTTTATGTCGGGTGGGACGGGTCGACCACAATCTTACTGTTCGCCTCAGGGTCCTGGAAATCATTCCATTCCAGGGGCCTGTAATGAAATGTATAGCTCTATAAAGATAAGAAGAGATATTCAACACGCAAGGAATCGCAAAGGGCTTTTCATTTGGGTAATTCAAAAGTAACGCTTTAACATAACAAGTTACTTCTGGGGTAATCTTTTAATATAACAAGTAGCTTTTAAAAATAACATTACCAAACACTGATGATAACATTCATAAAGCATCTTTAAACTGTTGAACGTTAGTATGTATCAGAATCAGAATAAGCTTTATTGCCTTCATTTTTGCAGACAAGGAATATGCTTTTGTGCAATTGGTGCCTTACATTGAACATTAAACAGAGTAAAAACATAGAAATGTAAAACAAAATGCAAAAAAAAACAGCAATGAAAAGATGCAATTTAAAGAAAATATGTATGTGAAGCATACAAGTTTCTCTTCGGCCCCATTACCACTCATCCTTCTATGTTGCCCACTTGGTCTCCTCAGAGCGGCAAGTTCCCCAAGTTTGTGTCCAAGGAGATGGAGGCCATGTTTGTGGAGGAGCTGCGTTCCTCGGTCAACCTCCTTATGGCCAACCTGGAGAGCATGCCTGTCTCCAAGGGCGGGGAGTTCAAGCTGCAGAAGCTGAAGAGAGGTCACAACACCTCCATCATGGACATGGGTCAGGAGGATGAGAACACGCTGTCCAAGTCTGACGTGGTCCTCTCCTTCACCCTGGAGGTCAGTAGTCCCCCTAGGCGCAGGCTGGGTCCTCTCCTTTACCCTGGAGGTCAGTAGTCCACCCAGACTCAGGCTGGGTCCCAAATGACGGCTCTCTCCTTCCCACCTTCCCTCTTCCCCATCGTGAACACTTCATAGTCCACTACTCGGGGAATACATAGCTCATAGGGGGACTTTGGAAACTAATTATCCACCGGAAATCCATCGGTATTGGTCACATAAATAAGCTGGCATTCACATAAAGAACCTGTGTGCCAGACCTTCTCTATTGGGTGAATGCAATGACAATGAATGACAACAAGATGCATCATGGGATGTAGTGAGGATGTAACATTATGGTTAGGAAGTAGTGCTACTATGTGGGGAACCAGATTTGGACACCTACATTGCATACAACACTACAAAATGGTGACAACTTAAGTAGTGCACTTTATAGGGAGAAGCGGACCAGTTGGAAACTCTATATACTACACTACTTAGGGAGTTGGAACAGAGCTAATGTTTTATGGCTAGCAGGTCCTCACTAGCCGCCACTTGGACAGCAGAACTGAGCTGGACGGCTCACTAGCTACACCAGCAGCTGCCTAGAAATTAAGATTATTATGATGATCTTTTTGTGTGCGAGATAAACAGACTCAGATTCATGATTGATTTTGAACTAATCCCTAATCTACTATTTTTGAGCAACTTCATTTGACTCAACCTCAGTTTTTTCCTGTTGCCCTGGAAGGAGGGATCTCTCTTCTTCCTCCCTTCCCTCTGGGCTGGAGAAGCTTATCCTTGCCCTTGAGAGGACGTAGGCTGTGGCACAATGTGGCCTATGAAGCCCTTTGAGACTATGGCTGTGATTAAGGGCTATACAAATAAGATGTATTTGACATTGAATTAAATTAATGAAACAGAGCCAGGACCCTAAAGTATAGAGTATAATCCCAGCAGTATAACCCCATTTATTTAGTTGCATGCATTCCTTTCACTGTCTATTCTACAATGATGAAGACATAGCCAACATTAAAGAGTCCTGTCAAGTGTTCTTGAGGAATATCTCTTTATTCATCATTATACTAAAGTATAGTCTGGCACAAACCTTGACACAAAAAACAACAGATATAAAACAAGAAAAACATTAGAGAGCGACTGTGGCATATTCCTCCCATCAGCCTGGTTACCAGTAGCATGTGCTGAACCTGCAGGGTGACGTGTTGTCTGCCTCTGGCCCAGGTGGTGATCATGGAGGTGCAGGGCCTCAAGTCTCTGGCCCCCAGCAGGATCGTGTACTGCACCATGGAGGTGGAGGGAGGACACAAGCTGCAGACAGACCAGGCCGAGGCTTCCAAACCAACGTATGTGCACACAGACAGGCACACACACGGACAGACCGGCATACAGACAGACAGACAGACAGGCACACA
>PIJE02000090.1:265000-320398 GCA_002895965.2 Coryphaenoides rupestris
GCTGGGCAATACGGAACTATGAATAATCGTTCAGAACCGTTTCTATTGATCTATCTGCTTATGAATCTCAAATTCCCATGACAAAGACTGATGCTCAATTCATTGAATGATATGCTTCGCTAATGCTCAAGGGAATAGGAAACTTAAACTAACAATATAAATTGTTATGTTATCAATTCATGTGTTTATCTTAATCTTAGTTCAGCAGACAAAAAGTCAACTCGTGTCGTCGTTATAATGTAGAATTTAAAGAGAATTTTCGCTCAGCCAAAGCTTGGACCACAGTCTATAGATCCACCAAGAACGCCGCCATCAAAACAATATTGATCCACACACAGAGAGCTACACAGATGGGCACACACACACACACAGACACAGATATACACACACAGATACACACACACACACACACCTACACTTGATACTAAACTGGGGACAAAATAACGCACATGTTCATGAGCCGCCATGTGTTCATCATCCCCAAGAGCAGTTTTTTTTTAACAGGGATCTTTTATTCCCACTAGCTGTGACATTAGTGCTTGCATTAATACAGACCCAAGTCCATTCACACGCACACACACACACCACACACACACACACACACACACACACACACACACACACACACACACACACACACACACACACACACACACACACACACACACACACACACACACACACACACACACACACACACACGCTGCCTTGGTACTTATTATTGCTGGTCATGAACACACATTCTCCCTGATACTGCTTTCCAACATCAATGGCTCTTCAATTTCACCCCCCTCCATTCAGCCACTTCATTTAAGTTATTATAATGTCATTATCTTTGCACACACGCACGCACGCATGCACACACACACACACACACACACACACACACACACACACATGCTTGTATACTGAGTGGGTTACTTAAGAGCGAAACAGCTGTCACTTACTTAGCCTCTTCTTTCACATGCACACAGACGTGTGTGTGTGTGTGTGTGTGTGTGTGTGTGTGTGTGTGTGTGTGTGTGTGTGTGGTGTGTGTTGGTGTGACATATGGGGACATATGGGGGCGTGTTTCTATCTGTTTTTGAGTGTCCATCAGGGCAATCGTGTGGTAAACGCTTGCTGCTTTTCCGTAAACGGTGCTATTAGCATGGTTTAATAAGATTAGCATAACTGACTAGACTGAGTCATTTACAGATAATATATTCATTTGAACAAAAGTATATCAAATCACAACAAATAAAGAAGCATTCACTTTGCAGTCACATTACCCCCCCCCCCCCCCCACACACACCACACACACACACACACACACAGATACACGCGCACACATACATGCACACACACTCACATACACACGTGAACAACAATAGCTGGTCCAGAAAATTTCATTTTTAAACTATGCACAATGTGATTGAAGGACTGCAATTAGAACACTCACAACATCATTCTCCATCATGCAAATGCAAGGAATAGCATCATTACAACTCCACTCAATGAATGACTGAATGTACCTGACAAGGCTGTCCTGGCATGAACGCACCTTGTTTGTGTGATTGGTGCAGGTGAGCCAATACACGTTTGCCATGTGCAGCTACAGAGAGAAGAAGGCGGAGCCTGTGGAGCTCCTCCAACTGGACGGCTACACTGTGGACTACACCGACCCCCAGCCCGGTAACAACAACACACCTCCAACTTAACTCCACTTTCCAATACACATTCAAGATTCTAGATTTCTTTCCTGCCAAATGTAACAAGTACAATGGAATTCCTACACATCCTGCAGTATTCTTCTAAACATACATTCTAAAACAACTCTGAACAATTAGAAGGTAGTACCTAATAAGTACAGTAAAAAGTAAAGTTAGAGTAGCAATACTCTGGCCGGTGGTGCAAAATGAAAAACAAAATAGTAATTAGTAAATAGTAGGTATAGTAGCAGCAACATGTGACGATAAAGTATAATGATAAATGATACGTGACCAGTGCAGTACATTACAGTGAGAGTGCCTGCATGCTATGTAGCTGTGTAATTAGTGTAATAGTGTAATTGTAAGTCAGATAATAGTCCAATAATCCTATAGTCCAATAGTAAAAAAAAATCCAATAATAGTCCAGTATTCCAATAGTGTAAATCCAATAATCCAATAATAGTCCAATAAGCCAATAGTGTAAGTCTAGTGTAATTGTACGTACAATAATAGTCCAATAGTCCAATGGACCAATAGTCCAAAAAGTCTGATAACAGTCCAATCGTACAAAGTCCATTAATTGAGCGATTAGCAGTTCAATAAGTACACTCCCTGTGGGTAGAAACCGCAGAACTGGCGACCGGTGCCCAGGGTGATTGTGGTCATGTATGATGATGCTGGCCTTTCGCTGACACCTGGACCAAAAGATCTCCTTGATGGATTGAAGTGCACACCCGATGATTTTTTCCATTGTCCTAACGACCCTCTGGATGGCTTTCCTGTCCTATAAAGTGGTATTGCTGTACAACACAGTGACACCACCCGACAGAACACTCACCAGCCATCATGTGCTTATACTGCATTTCCTGAGGCACCGTAGGGGGTAGAGGCACTGGTATGTTTTCTTGAGCATGACTCCCGTGTTGTGGGTCCACGCTAGTTCCTCGGAGATCTGTACTCCTAAGAAACGGAAGCAACTGGCGATTTCCACCGGTGTCCCGTCTAAGCTGATGGGAGAGTGGTACCCTCGGTGGTTCCTGAAGTCCACAATGAGCTCCTTGGTCTTGCTGACATTCAGTGCAAGGCTGTTGTCCTTGCACCATCGTGTCAGCTAGGCTACCTCGTTCCTGTACTCCGTTTAGATGTTGTTGCTTATCGGGCTGATAACTATGGTGTCATCTGCAAACTTGGTGATCCGATTGCTGCCGTATATGGCTGAACAGTCATTTGTGAACAGAGAGTACAGCCGTGGGCTAAGGCAGGGGTTTTCAACCGTGGCCCCCTGGTGGTCCGCGATGGCATTGCAGGGGGTCCGCGACACGAGCCTATGTTGATCAGTTCACCATTGATTTTTTTTTATTTTATAAATTCGCTTTGATATTTCAACACATTTCCAGATTACTCTTGAATATCGTGAAAAATATCTAACAATATCTGACATATTCTGCATTACTTTGTCATCTTCCCTCTTCAGTAGTAGCCCCAGTTTGTTGATTGTTATTGATCACCGTTACTCCATCAGTTATATTTTAACGTTTTCTCAACATGTCAGCTACATGTCTGTACATTTAAGTCATGAACGTTATATATTGATGTACATATGGTTAAGTCTGAGATGCAGTACAACTACAAACTGCAATTTCATTTTGTTTTCAATTCTTTAGCACTGAAAAACAACCGTTTTTGTTGTTTGTTACACGGTGGGAATATGTTTATCTAGATTTGTTTGAGGTTTTTAAATATAACCAACATGGAAAACCAAATGTTAAAGCTTCCTTCTATCCACATGCACGCACGCACACACACACACGCAGGCACGCACGCGCGCAGGCACATCAGTGGGCCGCGGATTACTTTCTAGTCAGAATGGTGGTCCCTGGGACAAAACCAGTTGAAAACCCCTGGGCTAAGACATCAGCCTTGTGGCGCTCTGGTGTTGAAGACCAGAGTGGAAGAGGTGTTGCTACCAATCATCACCACCTGCCTGTCTGTCAGGAAGTCCATAATCCAGTTGCAGATGGGGGTGCCCAGGGCTAGGTCCCTCACTTTCAGGATCAGCTTGGAGGGAACAATGGTGTTGAATGCGAAGCTGAAGTCATTAAACAACAGTCTGACATAGGTGTCCCTCCTGTCTCGGTGTTCCAGGGCAGTGTATTGTGTTAGGGAGATGGCATCGTCCACAGACCTATTTGGTCTGTATGTGAATTGGAGTGGGTCCAAGGAGTCGGGGATAATGCTGTTTATGTGTGTCATGACCAACTTTTCCAGGCACTTCATGGCTATGGGTGTTAAAGCCACTGGATGATAGTCATTGAGACCATCTTAGGTAATGGCCCACCTGTACCCCTGTTGTTACTGGTGAGTGAGATCTTTTGACAGACAGCCAAAGGAAAAGTGACCTGACCTTCCGCAGCAGAAATTGGTCTCCCGGCGGAGTCTTCTCTCCTCCAGTGTTACCCGAGTTCAGCCGATCTGCATGGGCTATGAGGCGGAGAAGACAAACTTGGGCTCAGCTCTCAGGGTTCTCCTCTGATGTCATTGGGGTAGGCAAGAGTCCAGTGATATCCACAAGGTCATCAAAGTCACCTGGAAGCTCATGAGCGTTGATTTTGTCGAAAATGTTGTTATTAAGGCCATGGAAAAAGCGTCAAACCAGGCACTGGTCAACTCCCGCCGCTAATGTTCGGAACTCATAAACTGACCCTTGTTAGACCCTTGTTTAAGCCCCGTTTAAGTCGCCTTGCTGCTAAGCCCCATTAGTTGCCTGGATGCTAATGGTCAAATACCTTTGGCATCTCCTCACAAAACTCCTTGAAATTTTTACAGAACAATGCTTTAGTATCCCACACTGCAGTTCCCCACTCCCTAGCCTTCCCGGTTAGAAGCGTGATGTCATAGGCCACACGGGAAGCCTCAGGAGGAAAGGCAAATGCTTGCAGCTCCATAGACCGCGTACACTGTGACAAAAATGAACGATGGGTACCTGGTTCACCAGGCGTGGTTCTTGAGAGGGAGGCGGGACGTCGGGGGCTGTAGGAGGAGGGTGGCGACGGTGACTTGGAGTTGTTGGACCTGAGCTGAGAGGTTCTGCAACACCTTGTTAATAGATGAGAGTCCTTGGTTGACTTGAACTATCTCCCGTTGGTGATAACCGAGGAGGGAGCCTTGCTTTTCTACAGTTGCCTTAAGTGAGTCATAGTCTGCTGGGTCCATTCTGGCTAAATAGTTCCGCCACGGCCGGAGAGGCCAGTACTTAATTTTGGACCCAAAAGCAGATTCTTAGGCAGGGGATAGTAAATTAGGTTTTAATTAGTCTCTTAGAGCGCAGGCAAAAACAGCTCTCAATTCTTGAAAAAACAACAAAAACTCACTTCCACTCTCACTGTTCAGGCGAATCCAAAAACAAACAGCCATTCCAAAAACAAGAAAGCAAAACAAAAGGCAATATTCCATTAATGTAAATGTCCATTAACATAATTGACTTGGTTCAATAGTCCGTGGTCACGGGCAAAACAATTCAGCAAAATTCAGCAAAGTATAAATACGCTGGTTGATTGGTTCAATGAGAAACAAGTGTGCTGTCAGAACTTGTGGGATCAAACTGGAAAACGTGGCTCAGGATCTGGAAGGACTGGGCCGGATTGTGACAGTGTTGTTAGTAATGTAGCTTAATGTTTTTGGGAAAGTAGGACATAGCTTAGTGTTGGTGGTAACGTAGGACATAGCTTAGTGTTGGTGGTAACGTAGGACATAGCTTAGTGTTGGTGGTAACGTAGGACGTAGCTTAGTGTTGGTGGTAACGTAGGACGTAGCTTAGCGTTGGTGGTAACGTAGGACGTAGCTTAGCGTTGGTGGTAACGTAGGACGTAGCTTAGCGTTGGTGGTAACGTAGGACATAGCTTAGCGTTGGTGGTAACGTAGGACATAGCTTAGCGTTGGTGGTAACGTAGGACGTAGCTTAGTGTTGGTGGTAACGTAGGACATAGCTTAGTGTTGGTGGTAACGTAGGACGTAGCTTAGTGTTGGTGGTAACGTAGGACGTAGCTTAGTGTTGGTGGTAACGTAGGACATAGCTTAGCGTTGGTGGTAACGTAGGACGTAGCTTAGTGTTGGTGGTAACGTAGGACATAGCTTAGTGTTGGTGGTAACGTAGGACGTAGCTTAGTGTTGGTGGTAACGTAGGACGTAGCTTAGCGTTGGTGGTAACGTAGGACGTAGCTTAGCGTTGGTGGTAACGTAGGACGTAGCTTAGCGTTGGTGGTAACGTAGGACATAGCTTAGCGTTGGTGGTAACGTAGGACGTAGCTTAGCGTTGGTGGTAACGTAGGACGTAGCTTAGCGTTGGTGGTAACGTAGGACATAGCTTAGCGTTGGTGGTAACGTAGGACGTAGCTTAGCGTTGGTGGTAACGTAGGACGTAGCTTAGCGTTGGTGGTAACGTAGGACGTAGCTTAGCGTTGGTGGTAACGTAGGACGTAGCTTAGCGTTGGTGGTAACGTAGGACATAGCTTAGCGTTGGTGGTAACGTAGGACGTAGCTTAGCGTTGGTGGTAACGTAGGACGTAGCTTAGCGTTGGTGGTAACGTAGGACGTAGCTTAGCGTTGGTGGTAACGTAGGACGTAGCTTAGCGTTGGTGGTAACGTAGGACGTAGCTTAGCGTTGGTGGTAACGTAGGACGTAGCTTAGCGTTGGTGGTAACGTAGGACATAGCTTAGCGTTGGTGGTAACGTAGGACATAGCTTAGCGTTGGTGGTAACGTAGGACATAGCTTAGCGTTGGTGGTAACGTAGGACGTAGCTTAGCGTTGGTGGTAACGTAGGACGTAGCTTAGCGTTGGTGGTAACGTAGGACGTAGCTTAGCGTTGGTGGTAACGTAGGACGTAGCTTAGCGTTGGTGGTAACGTAGGACGTAGCTTAGCGTTGGTGGTAACGTAGGACGTAGCTTAGCGTTGGTGGTAACGTAGGACGTAGCTTAGCGTTGGTGGTAACGTAGGACATAGCTTAGCGTTGGTGGTAACGTAGGACATAGCTTAGTGTTGGTGGTAACGTAGGACGTAGCTTAGCGTTGGTGGTAACGTAGGACGTAGCTTAGCGTTGGTGGTAACGTAGGACGTAGCTTAGCGTTGGTGGTAACGTAGGACGTAGCTTAGCGTTGGTGGTAACGTAGGACGTAGCTTAGCGTTGGTGGTAACGTAGGACGTAGCTTAGCGTTGGTGGTAACGTAGGACGTAGCTTAGCGTTGGTGGTAACGTAGGACGTAGCTTAGCGTTGGTGGTAACGTAGGACATAGCTTAGCGTTGGTGGTAACGTAGGACATAGCTTAGTGTTGGTGGTAACTTAGGTTGCTCAAAATTCCCGAATCTGACCCTTTTTAAATCGCCCGATTAAGAGCCCCCCCCCCCCCCCCCCCCCCCCCCCCTCCCCCCCCCCCCCCCCCACCCCCCCCCCCCTCATCAGAACCGCAAATTAACGGATTAATGTCCAAAATAAGTAGTCCTTGGGAAAGCACAACTAACTACACTCCGCGTCTTGTCTCTTCAGCTCCTCTGTGGCGTTCGCGACAATTCGTTACATCCGTGCAAGTGATTATTTTTAGACCTTCTACAGGTAGTTCGTATGCCTGCCTATCTAAACAAGAAAATAATCATATTTGCACAATATATTGAGTATGTATTATTAGTTTAGGCTGCTATTAATACAACATAGTTATAAAACGTTAACAAATACCCCCTCCAAAAAAAAAAAAAAACCGGGACCCATTGCTAATTCCCGGTACTAAAGGGACTGAAGATTTCCCGGGAATCCCGGGATTTCGGGATCCCGGCGAGCAACCCTAGTGGTAACGTAGGACGTAGCTTAGTGTTGGTGGTAACGTAGGACATAGCTTAGTGTTGTTGGTAATGTAGGACATATTGTATGCTTAGTGTTGGTGGTCAGTGGTGGTCAGGATGCTGAACGCTCCCCCTCTCCCAGGTCTGGATGGCGGCCGGACCTTCTTCAATGCTGTGAAGGAGGGAGACACGGTGATCTTCGCCAGTAACGATGAGCAGGACCGCATCCTGTGGGTGCAGGCCATGTACCGTGCCACGGGGCAGTCCCACAAGCCCGTGCCGCCCACGCAGGTCCAGAAACTCAACTCCCGGGGGGGGACAGTGCCGCAGCTCGACGCACCCATATCCCAGTTCTGTACGTGTGGGTGTTCTGTGTTGTGTTTTTTTGTTGAACAAATGCATGAATTGAACCAAACCACTAGAGTCTGAACTGCAATAGCAGTGGTTGTTTCCAGTTGACACCAGTGGTGACCTTAGACCGCAACAGTGTAAAACAAACATCAATTGAAATGTGACATTTTGTTTATTTTTAAACAGATCTATCTCTTTGTCTCTTTCTCTATCTCTCTCTCTCTCTCTCTCTCTCTCTCTCTCTCTCTCTCTCTCTCTCTCTCTTTCTCTTCTGTCTGTCTGTCTGTCTGTCTGTCTCTATCTAGTACTCTCAGTAGCAGCACGATGCTGTGTCTCTGTGAGCTCTGCAGTGTTTGAAGTGTGCAAGGTGGATGTGCTGGACGACTCCTTCACGTTACTTTGTTTCATTTGTTCCTCTTCCTCCTTCTCTGCCTCCTCATTCTTCTCTCCCCTCTCTTTCCTCTCCTTTCAACTTCCTAACGCACACTTTTTTTGTAGCTGGAGTAAAAGGTAAGTTTTCTTTCTTTCTTTCTCGCTCTTTCTCTCTTTCTCTAGATTGTTCCTTTTCGGTCCATCGTTCCTTCCCTTCTCAGATCCTGTCTATTTGTGTGAATCCAGGTTGCATGCTGATATACCATCACTGGGTTTACTGTGATTTCCCTCTCAGTCTGCATATTCTCCACCTCCCAAACAACATATACTGTATATATCTAGATGTATATATAGATCTAGATATAGATCTATATATATCAAATATAAATCAGGGTTCTGGACTCAGAACAGCAAGCCCTAAATATAACCTTTCTTTTCTCTGCACTTTTCTCTGTATTTTATGACCCCACTACCCATAGGTACAACCTTCATACTGATTTACACACACACACACACATGCACGCACACATGCACGCACGCACACACACACCACACACACACACACACACACACACACACACACACACACACACACACACACCACACACACACACACACACAACAACATATATTACCTTGTTCTATTTTCTAAGTAAATGTATTGAGTGAGCTGCTGCTTTGACACACCCCCTGGCATCCCAGTGTGCCCCAGCAGCTGATAATTACCACGTTAAAAGTGCCAGGCCATGAATTATACAGCGTGCTGGGGAAGCAATCAGTCAAAATGTTACCAAATAACTACTTGGTAGTTCACACTTGGATCGGTGAAATGCATAAAGTAACACAACTAACAACGGCCCTGGAAGTCACAACAGGAAATATTGGAGTGTTTTAGGAATGAGGAAACGTCAGTGTTTTTAATTTCTTTTTGCAGCTTGGAGGTAAACGTATTCCACAGTTTCTCACAGTTTACCACACGGGTCTGTCACGATGACTGACTGACTGTTTATCATTGCACGATGACTTGGAGCATTGTTTAAAAACACTGGTCATAATTATAGCCTGACAGGTTGTGTTTAAGACTTGTATATTGTCAGAGGGATTAGCATGTTTCTCTGTTGGCAGACACACACCTGGTGCAGTGCTGCTGTGAACACCAACGTCATGACACTGTCTCCATCGCGCCTCCATTCGGGCGGAAATGCAGCGTATCTCTCAGGTCGTTAGCCTGCTGTGACCGTACTGCTGATGCTAGGAGGCCTTCACGACAACCCCCCACCCCGCTCTACCTCTGCCTGCAAGATCTCTCCCACTTCGTGCCCTGGTAAGACTTATTTAAGAACGACAGGATGCTGATCTTGCAAAAAACTTTCAATGTACAGCGAAGGAAGTTGACACCTTCATCTAATGCCCGTTTATCCCAAAAGCTCTGCATACATTGGACTTAGAGTATAAGTGCAAATACATTCATGCCAAACCAAATGGCGGTGTCAACCATGGCAAGGCAACAAGCCAAGCTGGTTCGGGAGCAGGTAGGATTAGGACCCCTTCTGTTCTCCTTATACACTAGATCTCTAGGCTCTGTAATTATATCCCACGGCTTCTCCCATCACTGTTACACAGACGACACCCAACTGTTTCTTTCCTTCCCCCCCTCTGACATCCAAATCACAAAACGCATCTCTAAATGCCTGGCTGCAGCATCAGCAAATGGACTACTGCCAACCACCTGAAGCTTAACCTAGACAAGACTGAGCATCTCTTAATGCCGGGGAAAGATTGCCCTCAGATGAACCTACTCATCCAGAACGCAGCAGCGCGCCTGGTGTTCAACTGACCAAAATTCACCCATGTAACCCCCCTCTTCTCTGACCTCCACGAGCTCCCGGTAATTGCTTGAATTAGATTCAAGACACTGGTACTGGCCTACAAGGCTGTCAGTTGACCTACCTACCTCCAAACATTTGTCAGACTCCACACCCCATCCTGAGGCCTTCACTAAGAACAGGCAAACATCGCTCTGCCTGTGGTAGTATGAGCTCCCGGCTGATGTCAGGATGGCAGAGTCACCAGCTTCCGCGAGAGACTCAAGACCCACCTGTTCAGAATTCACCTGGACCCCCCCTGCCCCCTTCCCTCTGTGAACCCTAGCACTAACTTGCGTGTTTTTGTACGTCTTGACATTATTAATAGTGCTTAGCATTGTTTAGCATATTGTATGTTCTTAGATGTTGGTAATGCACATGGTACTTCTGTTCTTATCCCAGGTATTTTGCAGGCTACCTAGCAATTATGAAACTCATTTTATTAGCCTTGCAACTATGAATGCTTGAAACCTGCTCTATTCATGTACCACAGTGATATATTGCTGTCTCCTTCAACAAATGTACTCTTTGTAAATCGCTTTGGATAAAAGCGTCTCCCAAATTCCCTAAATGTAAATGTAAATGTCTCTTGCTCAGGGACACCACCACACTTAGCTAAAGGGAGCAGTAGGGTTAGGTGGTGTCTTGCTCAGGGACACCTCCACACTTAGCTAGGGGGAGCAGGTAGGGTCTTGCTCAGGGATACCTTAGCTCAACACTTAGCTCGGCGCAGCCAAGAACCGAACCAGCAACCTTCCGGTCACCAGACAACCTGTTCTACCTCCTGAGCTACCGCCGCCCACTTTATGTGAAACTACATCCGTAATTAAACAGCTGAATGGAAATAAACCCTCCATTCTCTAAATGAGCTTGATGACAATTGTCTGCACAACGTTGAACAAAAGTTAGGAGGCAAGAGGAAATGGAAAGGAAAGCAGCGTGATGTAAAAGGCAGTGCACTGGCCAGCCCCCAGAGCACTTGGTGTTTATTTGATGTGTATTCTGAGGGTCAGCCTCGGTGCGGCCTGCAGGTAGCGTGTGTCTGCCTGGCGGCTGTGCCGCCCGGCTGCTGCCGCGTCTAGAAACGCGTAGCAGGCCTCAGTCAGTGTCAGGGCGGTCCTGACTACGCGCTGGACAGACGGTGGGGGTGACTAGTGTCAGTGCATGTTACTGTCCTCGCCCCCCCCCACCGCCCCCCCTCACTCACTCACATCAAGCAGAGCTGACAGGCACACACACACACACACACACACACACACACACCAAAGGGGTACCGCACTGGTCACCTTTTTAGATTTGGGGACGGGGGCGTTGTTGTATATGAATCTTTACGTGCGTGTGTGTATCTGTGTGTATTGTTGTGTGTGTGTGTGCATGTGTGTGTGTTCGTGGGGCATCCTGGCCGAGCTCGTCTTGTCTACGTCTCTCTGTTGATCGACAGCTGTGGCGGCGGAGGGGAACCTCGGTGGTCAGAATGCTGCTGTCCTTTCTATAACGCCAAATATGTGCATTTATTATACTTGAGATATAGACAAACAAACAGTTTTTACTAACGGGTCAACGTATAGGTAAAATGCTTTCGCATAAAGAGATAACTGCTTAAAATTTTTTTTTAAATGTTTTTTAGTGTTTAGTGTTTTTAGTGTTTAGTGTAAAGTTACAGTTGTGACATATGCTGCAGCACAGCCTCTTGTAATCCTACCAATAACATCCACTTACATACCAGTCAGCCCCAGACTGGGGAAATGAGCCATTTAGTCGGCAGAATAGCTTAGTGGAGGAGGCGTTTATTCACAGTGGATCTCCGTGGCTCTTGCTTATTACAGGA
Organism: Coryphaenoides rupestris; assembly: GCA_002895965.2. Classification (NCBI taxonomy): domain Eukaryota; kingdom Metazoa; phylum Chordata; class Actinopteri; order Gadiformes; family Macrouridae; genus Coryphaenoides; species Coryphaenoides rupestris. Next base: position 276,940 of record PIJE02000090.1, read on the forward strand.
TTTGGGGACAGCGCTAAATGCAGGTGTCTAAGTACCCTGTTTAACAACAGCACCGGCCCACTAGTTAAGGGGCACCACCCCCCCAGCCCTGGGGACGAACAGCTGGCCAGCAACTTGCTCAGCCATTTGTGGCCGAGTCCCCCCCCCCACCATTACTACTGAGCTGGGAGAGCAAGTGGAAAAATTTGTTGTCAAATTTTTATTCAAAGCCCCCCCCTCACCCCCCTTATTTCAGGAAGAATCCAGATTAGCGGGGGGCCCCACCACGGCCCGCTCCCAGGCCCCTCACAGAGCTTCTTTTAGCAGCCACTAATTAGGGCCACGGTAGGGGGGCCTCAGGGGCCAGGGGCTCTATAGTGAAGTGGAGGATAGTAGGCTGTGTCTGTGTGGGGAGGTGGAGACTTACGTGGGCTTGTTGATTACTTTGGTAAGTTGTGAATTTGCTGAAAAGCCTTTGGACTGACCGCCAGACAGCATGCATGCGTTAGTGTTTGAACGCTTAGTTCAGCCGCTGTCACCATGAAGCTGTTGGTTTAAATTCAATGGAGTGCGTGTCTGGAGATTGGCTGAAAGTGTCCCGGTGGATTTACCAACCCACATGACATCCACAGCGGAGCCAGACCAACCGCGTGCAGAATCCCCGTCTGTGCGAGAGAAACAAGACGTGAGACGAAATGCCCACAAAAGTTATGGTGAACCGAAGTCCGCAGAACCGCCCTCCCAACCCAGCCGTGCCCAGGTAGAAGTGCTTCAAGGAGATCAGTCACGATAGCAGAGTATGACTCTCAACATACTGATTCATTAGTATTCCTCCCTACAATTAGCTCATTAAAAGTTCATGTCATCTGATCATGACTGAGGAAACTAATGAATGGTACACCACTCGCAAATAAAACAAATATAGAGAGTTATAAGCACTGTGTAAGCACACCACAGCATGCACTGTCATTGTCTGGCGTGGTGATAGGTGGAGCTGGGTGTTTGGGGGGGGGTGTCGTGTCCTGGCGGGTTCGAGTCTTAGCCCTCAGACGGCTGACCACCATCCACAGCACCCCTTGATAACGCTCCTGCTGCATGTTCTCGGCTTGCATCGAGTTGGATTCCTGGCACATGTCTACTAACCTTAAGTAGTCACCTTTCCAAAAGCCGCCTGGTTGGACTCTCTGACCCTCTACATGCAGTTTAACTACAATCCTGGAGACTATTCAATCAAAACTTGTACAATATATATCAAATATAAACTGTATGTGCGATGAGAGTGCTGAGTGAGTGTCATTTTCTCAACACTGGAAACATCTCTAGTTTTGATTGAATGCTGTCGCCCTGTTGCCCTGGACTTCCGTAGATGACATTCCTTTTGCTTTCTAATAGTTTGGGCTTTCTCTTACTGTCATCTCTTACTAGCCTTTATTACTGTCCTCTTGTACTGTCCTCTCTTACTGTCATCTCTTACTAGCCTCTCACGTCCAAAAAAACATCACACACACCAGAACCCGGTGTAAACTACAGAAACTGGAATACGTACCTCCAACGCAAAAAATAAACAAACACTAGGAGCCACCTATAAACACTTCGCAAAGTCCAGACTCCAGCCAATCACGTCATTCGCTGAGTATCATGAGAGCTGCGGTGTTTGGGGGGGGGGGGGGGGGGGTGTCGTGTCCTGGCGGGTTCGAGTCTTAGCCCTCAGACGGCTGACCACCATCCACAGCACCCCTTGATAACGCTCCTGCTGCATGTTCTCGGCTTGCATCGAGTTGGATTCCTGGCACATGTCTACTAACCTTAAGTAGTCACCTTTCCAAAAGCCGCCTGGTTGGACTCTCTGACCCTCTACATGCAGTTTAACTACAATCCTGGAGACTATTCAATCAAAACTTGTACAATATATATCAAATATAAACTGTATGTGCGATGAGAGTGCTGAGTGAGTGTCATTTTCTCAACACTGGAAACATCTCTAGTTTTGATTGAATGCTGTCGCCCTGTTGCCCTGGACTTCCGTAGATGACATTCCTTTTGCTTTCTAATAGTTTGGGCTTTCTCTTACTGTCATCTCTTACTAGCCTTTATTACTGTCCTCTTGTACTGTCCTCTCTTACTGTCATCTCTTACTGTCCTCTCTTACTGTCATCTCTTACTATCTTCTCTTACTGTCCTCTCTTACTGTCCTCTCTTACTGATCTCTTACTACGAACAAACAACTAAAAAAACAACCGAAAACAATCAAAAAGAAGAAAACAAAAAAAGAAAAAACTTTAACCACTCCAGCCTACCAAAAAAACGAGAAGAAAAGAAAAAAAAAAAAACAAAAGAAAACAAGGCATCATAACACCAAATTACAAACTAGCAAACAACAGCTCCCTCCATCTCATCCCAACTCCGGTCGATCATCACCTCTAACATAACATCCTTCATAACCCACTCTCAACATCACTACCGTCATCTCTTACTGTCCTGTCCTCTCTTACTGTCTTCTCTTACTGTCATCTCTTACTGTACAATTACTACAACACCAGACCAACAAAAAAAATGAACTTTACTGTCGCACTGTCGCATCTAACTTACGGTAAATCTTCTGAACTTGAAAACTAGTCGACTCCTAACATTAACTCCTGATACAACTGATACATCAATCCAAAACTCTACACATATCTCTAATCTATACGTACCCATCTCCCAACCACACGCTTCTACTCGCACTCCCACATCACATCCACCAACACCCTTACTAGTTCATCTCCTTACTCCCGTCCATCTCAGCATATACTGCTCCTTTACTCTTTTCTTGCAATTGGGCCATTAGAACAAGAAAGGAGAAGTTCATCAAGTCGTACCCAGTAACAAAGGACTCAGTCTCTGATTAGAACCACTATGTGGTCAGTAACCGACTCCTGAGTTACACTATATAAGGTATAACGATTGATTGATTGTGTGATTATTGAATAATCAATGAGGGAGTATGGTCTTTATGCCAATTGTTTTCGCTGTCTGAATATCTTATCTTGCCCACTTATCTTAAGGACACATGCTGGAAGGCTTCCGAGACTACTGGCTCGTGAATGGCTCGACGGTGCCAAAGCAATTATTTCTCAGCATCCACCACGTGTAATCACATCCTTACCATACACATGTAATTTGCCAACTACAAATACGGTTACCCACATGACCCTCAACCTATTACTCACAAACTATCATCCACGACCAACCCTCGACCACAATGACCTTCTCTGTCGAACCCTGTTAACTCCACCGTCATATGCCAATGCGCCTCCCGGGGGCAACGACAGCCTCTCTTACTGTCCCTTACTGTCCTGTCCTCTCTTACTATCTTCTCTTACTGTCCTCTCTTACTGTCATCTCTTACTGTCCTGTCCTCTCTTACTATCTTCTCTTACTGTCCTCTCTTACTGTCCTCTCTTACTGTCCTCTCTTACTGTCTTCTCTTACTGTCCTCTCTTACTGTCATCTCTTACTGTCCTGTCCTCTCTTACTGTCTTCTCTTACTGTCATCTCTTACTGTCCTGTCCTCTCTTACTATCTTCTCTTACTGTCATCTCTTACTGTCCTGTCCTCTCTTACTATCTTCTCTTACTGTCCTCTCTTACTATCTCTTACTGTCCTCTCTTACTGTCATCTCTTACTGTCCTGTCCTCTCTTACTGTCCTCTCTTACTGTCATCTCTTACTGTCCTGTCCTCTCTTACTATCTTCTCTTACTGTCCTCTCTTACTGTCATCTCTTACTGTCCTCTCTTACTGTCCTCTCTTACTGTCCTCTCTTACTGTCCTCGCTTACTGTCATCTCTTACTGTCCTGTCCTCTCTTAGTGTCCTCTCTTATTGGCCTCTCATACTGTCCTCTCTTACTGTCCTCTCATACTGTCCTCTCTTAGTGTCCTCTCTTACTGTCCTCTCTTACTGTCTTCTCATACTGTCCTCTCTTACTGTCCTGTCCTATCTTAGTGTCCTATCATACTGTCCTCTCATACTGTCCTCTCTTACTGTCCTGTCCTCTCTTAGTGTCCTCTCATACTGTCCTCTCTTACTGTCCTGTCCTCTCTTGCTGTCCCCTCATACTGTCCTCTCATACTGTCCTCTCTTACTGTCCTGTCCTCTCTTACTGTCCTCTCTTACTGTCCTCTCTTACTGTCCTCTCCATGTCCCTGAGTCGTGTTGACCTCTTGTTGTGTTCCTGACGGCCACTTGTTATCACCACACACACACACACAGACGCAGACCGGGCGCAGAAGCATGGCATGGATGACTTCATTTCGGCCAACCCCTGCAGCTTTGACCACGCCTCCCTGTTTGAGCTAGTGCAGCGGCTCACCCTGGACCACCGACTCAACGACTCCTACTCCTGTCTGGTGAGGCTCGGCCCGTCTTCTACAACACGTCAGAGACACTGCGGTCCACCACCTCCATGTTGAAAAGCTGCGATCACTCCAAACCTCAATGTTTCAACATCATTTTACATTTCAAGATTGATTTTGTACTTCCTCAAAATAGTGATTGATTTTTTATGATTATTTATTAAGTTATAATGTTCAATGGCTGTCATGTTCTCTAGTCTCTGTTGTGTTAATCGGGACCACATTATGTTTTCATGTTTTATTCCGTTTATTTGTCAGGGACAGTGCATATTAATAAACAGTGCTGTAAATATGGCAGAATTAGCCAGGAGGCTAGTTTTCATCTGTAGTCCCTGGCCAGGTGTGAAGTTGGCAGCCAAAATTCAAATTCAAATTAAAAACAAATTTAAAACAATAGTCTCATAAGTCAGATAAATATAGATGCTTCCCAATAAAGAGATCTTCTAAATAGGTGAACGTGTTCAGCTGTTTGCCTCTGCTTTCAGTTAGGACGCCTCCATTTGGAGCCAACACTAAACAGCGGTGTGTCCCTCTCCCCTCCAGGGTTGGTTCAGCCCGGGTCAGGTGTTCGTCATGGACGAGTACTGCGCGCGCAACGGGGTGCGCGGCTGCCACCGGCACCTGTGTTACCTGAGCGACCTTGCTGGAGAGGGCTGCAGAACCGGGCGCCCATGAATCGACCCCACGCTGCTTCCACTACAAGCTTCGCCTTCTGCGCCTCGCACGTTCCCACGGCAACAGGTTAGAGGGGAGGCCGGACCCCGCTGGGCTCTCTGCCTCTGCCGGACTCACCGGCGTGTGTACTGTGTAGAGTGTGACGCAATGTTTTAACGGCAAAAGTGTCATCCCAGAACAGCATGTTATTTTAATTTGTCAAACTTTTCAATCTCATCAATCACGTGTCTTTTATCGTTTTTGTTCCAGTGTTTTTCTTTCAACTAGTTTTTTTCTCGTTCTGTTGTCGTTCTTTTGTCACTGCATGACATTTGCATGCTTACCTCTTTCATTCTTTTTCTCCTTTGACCCTTACCGGTATTACTCTTTGGTACGTTTGCAAAAATCCCCGTTCCCCGACTCCCCGGACTCCCCAACTCCCCACCTCCCGACCCCCTACACACGCACAACCGCATGCCTCCCCATGTGACCAAACGTAGCCAGCGTGTGTGTGAGCTGCAGAGCTGGCCCGTAACCGAGGCCGAGCTGGAGCGGTGTCTGTTCCCCTCCACCCCCACCTCCCCCGCCGCCGGCGCGCGGAGGGAACTCAAAATCATTGAGTTCATGAAGAAAAAAGACTTCAGGATGCCTCCGTATTTCTCTGGAGCCCGGAGGTAAGTCCTGGAGGTCTGCCGCGCCGGCCCCCAGAACAGCTCTCTGAGTCCGGCCACTCCCACTCCCAAAACCTGTCACTGTTCCACTTGAATGTTCTAGCAAAACTGAGATTGTTCATTTCGGTCTAACTAGGAAGTAAAAGATGTCTTGTTAGTTATGAACAGCAAATCTTGAAACTGTATTTCCTGTCTTGGATATCAGAGTACTCACAAGCAGCATTCATTAAGAACCATGAAATGCACTGTCGACACAATGCTTTTTAGTTAATTTAGTGTATTTATTGGATCATAAACTTCTATTTCCTGCCTTGTTCAGTGAGGTTCATAATGCAAAGTGTCAATAGATAAACTGGGCTGGATGGTTTGCTTTGGTTATTTGGACGTGCTTGTCGGTGCCCAGTGTTGAACAGGTTGGATATCCGTGTCTTCCAATAAGTTGCTATGAGATGGTGCGTTTCATAGCAACTATTTATAACGTTAGAGTCACTGGCTGGAGCTGTCAGCGATGCAGTTGGCCATCTCTCCGAAAGAAAACTAACAGAGACAGACGAGTGGCACCCAGGCCTGTGGGGCAGAGGTTACACAGGGCTGTCAACCATCTATCTATCTACTCTGCTTGGCTATCCTCCAGACCTCCATCCACCATCCATCCATCATCCATCCATCTTCGCATCCATCATCCATCCATCCGTCATCCATCCATCCATCTATCATCATCCATCCATACATTATCCATCATCCATCCATCATCTACCCATCCCATCCATCCACCCAATTCAATCATCTAGCCGCACTCCCCTCCGTACCCATCCGGAAGAGAGCCTCTCACCGGGTCCAGCATGGCATGCCTGAAGGGGGGGGGTTACCATGACAGGATGACAGGTCGTCAAGGTGACGGGTGGCTGTCTCCTCCTGCCAGTCCCACTCCACATCCCAGACTGTCTGCGACCACATCAGACGCACACCCATGCACAGGCCTTACATGACCACCCCACCCCCACCCCCCCTCCCCACCAAACATACACACACACACACACACACACACACACACACACACACAGCATGTAATTGCCAACTGATCCCGAGTCTGTTGAGGGTGAAGCTAAGTTGTGTTCATCACTGTCAGGAAATCACCTTCGTCCGGCTTACAGAGGAACACGATGAAGATGACAATATACTTGATTCATCCCCGTGGGGAAATGTAGCTGAACGTGAACAGTGTTGACTGTGAACATACACTTTTTAGTTCAGTGTAGCTGACTGAACAGTATTCGACTGACCAGTGTAGTTGAACGTGAACAGTGTAGTTTTAGGCAATACTGGCTTTTCTTAAACATTGATTCTTTGATGCTTCACGTTCAACAGTAAATTAGGAAAAGAATCATCTGAATCATCCGATGCTGAAAGATCCTAGCTCCAGCATTGGGCCATCAATATGTCGTCGTATACGTATTTACCAGGCTCTGGCTCTTCTGTTCACACCTGGATCTTCTCCAAAGGAACTTGGACTGGCTGCTGTCTCACTGTCAGGGGCTCATTTGCTTGTTGTCATCGAGGGAGCAGAGGTCAGGGAAGCCGTCCAGAGAGCTGCCTCAGACCCCAGCGTGTTTGTGAATGACGACCTGCGGGACTTAATTAGTGCGAAAACATTTCCTTTCTCTTCATGGTGATATTGTGAGGTTTTTTAGTTGTTGAGGTGGCACATTTGGTGTACGGAGGTAAAGATCACACAGACACCCACACACACACACAACACACACACACACACACACACACACACACACACACACACACACACACCACACACACACACATACGCTCCTTGTTCCCCCTCACACTAATGTTGATATTCAAATAGGCTTCACATCAACAGACATTAGGGGTTGACACACAGACACACACAGTGTGTGTGTCTGTGTGTATTTGTGTGTGTGTGAATGTGTGTGTATGATTGTGTGTGGGTGTGTGTGTGTGTGTGTGTGTGCGCGTGTGTGCGTGTGTGTGGCGTGTGTGTGGTGTGTGCGTGTGTGTGTGTGCTGTGGTGTGTTGTGTTGGTGTGTGGGCGGTGCAGGGCTGATCTCCTATTTAGGGTTGTGACACGGCCAGGGGCCAGGGTGAAAGTGTGAGCAGAGTGGATGTGACAGGAGAGGCACTGGTGGTGGTTCGTGACAGGATGCTTGAGACGAAAAACAACATGACCACTCTCTCTCTCTCTCCCCCTCTCTCCCTCTCTCTCTCTCCTTCTCTCACTCTCTCACACTAACTCCTGCCCCCTCCCGACTTGTCATCTTGAAACGCAAAGTGTCTGTGTGTGCGTGTGCATGCGTGTGTGTGCGTGTGCATGCCTGTCCGTGTGTGTGCATGCATGTGTGTGTGTGTGTGTGTGTGCGTTTGTGCATGTGTGTGGATGGTACACACGTTCTCGGTTCGCACGTGTGCAGACATCACACAAACTGCTCAGTAAGTGTGGTGTGTTTCTGAGCAGTACTGCAGGCACTTAGTGCTGCTCTGCTGTCTCCTCAGACTTGTCCTGGCTCCACCCCCTTGTCCTCTCATCCTGCACCAGACTGGTGTCGTCTCAGAGCCAAAACTTGCGATCAAAATGAACAAAATGATGAGGATATTAGAAATAAAAGAAAGGTGTTAAGAAAACGCCTGGCTTGCACAGTTGATTCTAACATCAATATATATATATATATATATATATAAAGTAGGTTGGGTGTTTTTTGCCCAAAGTCTGTGTGTGTACATCAATACATCCAACGCAATAATTACAGATTGCTTCTACTGTTAAAATAATTATTGTTGTTAATAAATTGCAGTCGACATCTACTTGAAGAAAAGTAATACACTATCAATACTTTTTTTACCATTCTCAAAAAATCATAACATTAAGAAACAGTTGAGTATGTATAATGAGATGAATTATGGAACATGGTTTGGTGAACCAGCATCTGTATTATATGATAACTTGTAGGACCAGCAGCTGTATTATATAATAACTTGTAGAACCAGCAGCTGTATTATATAATAACTTGTAGGACCAGCAGCTACAGTATATTATATAATAACATGTATGACAAGCAGCTGTATTATATAATAACTTGAAGATCTGTGCTATTGTCTTTCCCACTGTCGATATCGCATTTTCAGGCCTGATGGAATCGGCACGGTAACCGTGGAGGAGAAGGAGCGCTTTGAGGAAATCAAGGAGAGACTGCGCGTGCTCCTGGAGAACCAGATCACACACTTCAGGTGTGTGTGTGTGTGTGTGTGTGTGTGTGAAGGGGGCTTTTGGCAGGAGCAGACATTGAGACGTTGAGCTGTGTGATCTGGTCCACTCTACAGGTATTGCTTCCCGTTCGGCCGGCCAGAGGGAGCCCTGAAGGCCACGCTGTCCCTGCTGGAGCGGGTGTGTAGTCCGTGTGTTCGCTGTAGAGCACAGCTTCTCAGACGGGGGGTGGGGGACGTGTGCCACTAGGGGGACTTTGAAGAATCGCAAAAGAGAGAAAAAGAGATCCTTGATCTTGTTTCTACAAGAGATCTTGTTTCTACAAGATCTCTACAAACAAGGAGAAAGAAAAATACAGCCAACACGGGAACACCAATATGTTGTCTCATATGTTGTCTCCAGACATCCAGATTTTCATCACGACAAAACTTTCCAGCTTTCCAGTCATCCCAAGATGATGCATGATAACACAACAGACTTGTTCTCATATTGATGATGTGTGTATATTTTGATAATGTGTGTGTATTTCCTGCAAGGTCTTAATGAAAGACATTGTTACGCCGGTGCCACAAGAGGATGTGAAAGCTGTGATCCGTCGATGTCTGGAGCAAGCAGCCCCTGGTCAACTACCAGCGCCTGTCTGAGTACGCCAAGATAGAAGGTAGGCCACTGCTACTCCACACACACACACACACACACACACACACACCACACACACACACACACACACACACACACACACACACACACACACACACACGACACACAGGATCAAGGGCAACTATGAGGGGATTGTTTGTGGCGGTGGAGATGAGCAGGAGAAACATTAAACTTTTGGGTTTAGGATGGGGGTTCCCTCCTGTGGGTGTCCACGGTTTTGACTGGCCCTTCTTCTTCTTCTTCTTCTCCTTCTTGTTCTTCTTCTTCTTCTTCATAAAAAGATATGGAAAATGTTTTGTATTAGTTAAGTATTATATGGTTTTGTTACGGTATTTCAGCTCACCTTTATTTTATGGCTGAACACATTTATTCACTAACCTCCACATTCTCTCCTCAGCTGCAGGACAAAACGCCTCTTCTGCAAGGCCTGCCACTTAGTTTCTCACACACACACACACAGTCTGTGTCATGTTTTTTTTTGTCTTGCGGTACCTCCAAACTAAATGTACAAGCCAAGTGTACAGTAACAGTAAGTAAAAATGCATTCAACTCCCTGCAAAGCTCTACTGCTGATCTTGTCCAACCCCCCCCCCCCCCCCCCCCCCAGCTTCTGACTCGGCTTGACTCCTAACCTGCACTCTCCTCCTCCTCCTCCTTCTTCCTCCTTCCTCCTTCATCTCGCTAGCTCTGAGTGGGAGCCGTGTTCCTCTTCCTGTCCTTCGGGGACTCCTCCTCCCTCTGTCCATGTTAAGCCGATGAGGTTCGTTGCCCTCCCACCACCCTGGTCTCTGGTTGCTCCTGGTCTCTGGGTGCTCCTGGACTCTGGGTGCTCCTGATCTCTAGGTGCTCCTGGTCTCTGCGGTGCTCCTGGTCTCTGAGTGCTCCTGGTTTGGTCTCTCATTTTAAAACCAGGAACCCAAATAAAGCATCACCGTCCACATGGCAGCTCTTCCTCCCTGTTCTGTTACATTGCTCAGGGTTTTCTTTAGTAGGAGTCCCAGACACTTTGTTTGGTCAAGGACAAACAAACATTTGATGTCCAAGTTGAATGTTGAACATGTGTAAAATGAGGCATAGAAACAATTTTTATTTGTTTCTTTAGAGTGTCATCGAGTGACATTGAGAGTGTCCTCTCAATCAATTAAAAATGATGCCTGTAAAGAAACACCCAGCATGGCTGAAGTGTTCTCCTGCTGACACTAAGGGGGCTGATCCTTGGTGTTCTACTGCTGACACTAAGGGGGCTGGTCCTTAGTGTTCTACTGCTGACACTAAGGGGGCTGGTCCTTAGTGTTCTACTGCTGACACTAAGGGGGCTGGTCCTTAGTGTTCTACTGCTGACACTAAGGGGGCTGGTCCTTAGTGTTCTACTGCTGACACTAAGGGGGCTGGTCCTTAGTGTTCTACTGCTGACACTAAGGGGGCTGGTCCTTAGCGTTCTACTGCTGACACTAAGGGGGCTGGTCCTTTAGTGTTTCTACTGCCTGACATTAAGGGGGCTGGTCCTTAGTGGTTCTACTGGCTGACACTAAAGGGGCTGGTCCTTAGTGTTTCTACTGCTAGACACTCAAGGGGGCTGGTCCTTAGTGTTCTCTGCTGACACTAAGGGGGCTGGTCCTTCGTGTTCTACCGCTGACACTAAGGGGGCCTGGTCCTTCGTGTTTCTACTGCTGACACTAAGGGGCTGGTCCTTCGTGGTTTCTACTAGCTGACACTGAAGGGGCTGGTCCTTCGTGTTTCTCTGCTGACACTAGGGGGCTGGTCCTAGTGGTTCTACTGCTGACACTAAGGGGGCTGATCCTTGGTGTTCTACTTCTGACACTAGGGGGCTGGTCCTTAGTGCTACTGCTGACACTAAGGGGGCTGGTCCTTAAGTTTCTAACTGCTGACACTAAGGGGGCTGGTCCTTAGTGTTCTACTGCTTGACATTAAGGGGGCTGATCCTTGGTGTTCTACTGCTGGACACTAAGGGGGCTGATCCTTCGTGTTCTACTGCTGACACTAAGGGGGCTGTTCCTTAGTGTTCTACTGCTGACACTAAGGGGGCTGTTCCTTAGTGTTCTACTGCTGACACTAAGGGGGCTGGTCCTTAGTGTATTAGTGATGACTAGAGAGCCTAAGCCAGACTGTAACAGGAAATATGTCCCTCCAAGCATCTTTCTACCTGTGAGGTCTTTAGCATGTGTGCAAACACACCATATGGTCCATATATTGCCTTATCTTAGCCTAGGTTAGCCTCAATATGCACTGCTACTCAGCAGCTAACGGTCGAAGAAATTAAAGCTACATTGTCCCTCTGTGTCCGGATCAGCATCTAACCCAGCTGCCGCTGGTCAACAGACTAAAACATGACCCCCACACTGTTCGGTCACAAGGCTACACACTTCTCCAATAGCTTCCATACAACAACCAGCAGAGTAAAATGCAGGAAAAAAAGGTGTTCTTGTGACAACACCACTTAGGCTCTCTAATTGAGTAAACCCTTTTTTCCAGATATCCCACCATCCCCTGTGTGAAGCTAATCCCGATATGCAGGCAGATATGCCAGCATATCCACCCTGCAACGGGAGGAGGCTGTCTCTGTCCCCAACTGTGTGTGCTTTCTCAGCGTGTGACCCCCTCCAGACTAACCAGCATCTCTACAGCAGACACACTTGGCTTCCAAACCAAAGTCTTTGACCCCCAGCCTTGTCTGCATGCCCCCGGTCTCCTCCTTCTCTCTCTGTAGGCAAAAAGAGAGAGATGTATGAACATCCTGTCTTCTGCTTGGCGTCCCAAGTTATGGATTTAACAATTCGTGAGTACCTACCCCCCATCCCCCTGGCACCTACCCCATCCCCATCTAACAACCCCCTTGTCTGCAAAAGGTGTCTTCGTCTTTATTATCATTATTATTGTTATTATTATTATTATTTTTTTTTATTTTTTTTTATTTTCTGTCCTTCCTTGAATGTCTTCCTGTGTTCGTCTGCGACTTGAATGCATTTTTACTTTGCTACATGTAAAATCACTGTTGACTGTTAACGGAGCGCCATACACCACATCCACGTCGATAGATCCAAACTTTACTGTTCAGAGAAATGTTGCGTTGGAGCACCCAAGGTTATGTTTTGTTCATGTTCTGAATTTTTTGCTGAAACAATTTTAGTTTGACATTCTTTTCAGCTGAGTTTTCTTCATCTCAACACCCACACCCACCCACCCTACTTCTCTCTGTATCTCTCCCTCTTGTGTGACATACGTATATATATATACTGTATATCTTTCATTCTCTCCTCTGTTGCTTTCCTTGAGCGCCATTACTCCGTTCACCACCATCTTCCTCCTGGAGGGAACTCTTACAGAACAGACCCAGATGCCAGGCACCAGCCACCTCGCACGCAGCGCTTTACAAAAGCTGGTTCCTGCGCACAAAGTAACATGTGTGGCCCTGGGCCCCGCGGCTGTGGGATTCAACAGGGGGTTTCAGTGTGGCTTCAGCAGCTACACTGAGCGGCCCATGCTGCTGCACACTCTCATCCCCACTGGGGCCTGATAAGGAAGGGCTGGGTGGAGAGGTTAAGGGTAGGAGGTGTAGGAGTTACAGTTAGCTTAGGTGGAGAGGTTATTGTTAGGAGGTGTAGAAGTTATGGGTAGGTTAAGTGGAGAGGTTAAGGGTAGGAGGTGTAGGGGTTATGGGTAGGTTAAGTGGAGAGGTTAAGGGTAGGAGGTGTAGGGGTTATGGGTAGGTTAAGTGGAGAGGTTAAGGGTAGGAGGTGTAGGGGTTATGGGTAGGTTAAGTGGAGAGGGTAAGGGTAGGAGGTGTAAGGGTTGTGGGTAGGTTAGGTGTAGAGTTTCAAGTTTCAAGTTTCAAGTGTTTAATTGTCACTTCACAGTTTACACAAGTATAAGCAGTGAGTGAAATTCTTACGTGCAAACGCCCGACAGCCGACCGCAGTTATAAATAATACAAATAGAAATAGAATAGAAAACTATATTAACAAGTTATAAAAAAATCTAAAACAAAAGAAAACTGTATAAGATAAATAAAGTGTCAAAAAAATATTAAGGGGAGCATACAAATATGAATCAATGTAATAAAATATACATTGTTGTATTTTGACATTCACAGAATGTCACAGAATACTTCCTCAGACAGTCACCAACCCAGAACAACACTAGCACCAGCAATTAGCACCCGGACTAGCACTAGCAGTAACACTAGCACTAGCACCAGCAGTAACACTAGCACTAGCACTAGCAGTAACACTAGCACTAGCACTAGCAGTAACACTAGCACACAGCTTAGGGCTATCAGTGAACAGGAGTCGGCTCACCCTGAGGCTGCTTTCATTGTGGCGGGGGACTTCAATAAGGCGAACTTGAAGAAAGTTCTCCCGAAGTTCTACCAACACATCACAAGCAACACACGGGGCGAGCGGATCCTCGACCACTGCTACACCCCCTTCCGGGATGGCTACAAGGCCCTCCTCCGCCCACCGTTCGGCAAATCGGATCACCGCTCGATCCAACTACTCCCCGCCTACAGGCAGAGACTGAAGCAGCAACCAATCGCTGTGAAGGAGGTCCAATGCTGGTCGGACCAATCGGAGTCTATGCTGCAGGATTGTTTTGATCACGTGGACTGGGACGTGTTCCGGGTCGCGTCGGACAATAACATCAGCGAGTACGCGTCCTCAGTCACCGGGTTCATCAAGAAATGCATAGACGACGTTGTTCCTACTAAGTCGGTTCGGATTTATCCCAACCAGAAACCGTGGATTAATGGCGATGTTCGCGCCGCACTCCGCACGTGTAACGCCGCCTTTGACTCCGGGAATATGGCGGAATATACGAGAGCCCGCTACGACCTCCGCAAGACCATCGGCTCTGCCAAGCGGGAGTATAAGAACAGGGTGGAGGACAAATTCAAGAGCCACGACGTGAGGGGTGTGTGGAAGGGGCTGCAGACAATCACGGACTTCAGAGGGAGAACCAGCGGTGTAGAGAACTCCTCTACCTCCCTCCCTGGCGAGCTAAACACCTTCTTCGCCCGGTTCGACGTGAACGGCAGCCCACCGAAGTCAGCGCTGCCTGAGGAGGCCAGCCTGCTGAACATCTCAGAGGCTGACGTGCGCAGAGCCTTCAAGCGGGTGGACATCCGGAAGGCGGCGGGCCCAGACCACATCCCGGGGCGCGTCCTCAGAGCATGCGCAGACCAGTTGGCAGGAGTCTTCGCAGACATCTTCAACCTGTCCCTGTCCCAGGCTGTTGTTCCCGAGGTCTTCAAGATGTCCATCATCGTGCCTGTCCCTAAACACCCCAAGGTAACCTGCCTGAATGACTGGAGACCCGTAGCCCTCACCTCGATTGTCAGTAAATGCTTCGAGAGGCTGGTCAACGACTTCATTTGTTCCATGTTGCCGGCCATGCTGGACCCATGGCAATTTGCGTACCGTCAAAGCCGCCAGGTGGTGAGGATGGGCAGCACCACCTCAGAGCCACTGACCCTCAACACTGGAGCCCCTCAGGGATGCGTGTTGAGCCCTCTCCTCTACTCCCTGTACACCCACGACTGCATGGCTATGCACAGCTCCAACGTCTTCATCAAGTTTGCTGACGACACGACAGTGTTGGGTCTGATCGCCGACGACGACGAGACAGCCTACAGGGAGGAGGTTGGATCACTGGCACAGTGGTGCCAAGAGAACAACCTCGCCCTCAACGTCAAGAAGACCAAGGAGCTGATCGTGGACTACAGGAAGCGGAGAGGAGAGCACGCCCCCATCTCCATAGACGGGGTTGCAGTAGAGAGGGTCAGCAGCTTCAAGTTCCTCGGCGTGCACATCTCCGAGGACCTCACATGGACCACGCACACCACACACGTGGTGAAAAAGGCCCAACAACGCCTGTATTTCCTCAGGCGACTGAGGAAATTCAACATGTGCCCCCGCATCCTCAGAACATTCTACTCCAGTACCATCGAGAGTGTTCTCACTGGATGCATCACCGTCTGGTACGGGAACTGCACCGCACTGGAGCGTAGAACACTACAGAGGGTGGTGCGGACGGCCCAGTACATCGTTGGAGGTGAGCTTCCCTCCCTCCTGGATATATACACCAGGCGGTGCGTGGCCAAGGCCAAACGGATTATTAAAGACAATAACCACCCCAGCCACAAACTGTACACACTTCTACCGTCAGGCAGGCGATACCGCAGTATCAAGTGCCGCACGAGCAGACTCAGAGACAGCTTCCACAGTCAGGCCATCAGGCTGCTGAACAAGTGCTAGTACTAAGTGTTACTGCTAGTGCTAGTGCTAGTGTTACTGCTAGTGCTAGTGCTAGTGTTACTGCTGGTGCTAGTGCTAGTGTTACTGCTAGTGCTAGTCCGGGTGCTAATTGCTGGTGCTAGTGTTGTTCTGGTGTGACTGTCTGAGGAAGTATTCTGTGACATTCTGTGAATGTCAAAATATAACAATGTATATTTTATTACATTGATTTATATTTGTATTGCTCCCCTTAATATTTTTTGACACTTTATTTTATCTTATACAGTTTTCTTTTGTTTAGATTTTTTATAACTTGTTAATATAGTTTTCTATTCTATTTCTATTTGTATTATTTTATAACTGCGGTCGGCTGTCGGGCGTTTTGCACGTAAGAATTTCACTCACTGCTTATACTTGTGTAAACTGTGAAGTGACAATAAAAAACTTGAAACTTGAAACTCTACACCTAACCTACCCACAACCCTTACACCTCCTACCCTTACCCTCTCCACTTAACCTACCCATAACCCCTACACCTCCTACCCTTAACCTCTCCACTTAACCTACCCATAACCCCTACACCTCCTACCCTTAACCTCTCCACTTAACCTACCCATAACCCCTACACCTCCTACCCTTAACCTCTCCACTTAACCTACCCATAACTTCTACACCTCCTAACAATAACCTCTCCACCTAAGCTAACTGTAACTCCTACAAACTCGTGTGTGTGTGTGTGTGTGTGTGTGTGTGTGTGTGTGTGTGTGTGTGTGTGTGTGTGTGTGTGTGTGTGTGTGAATGTTGCGCTGTGTGTATCCAAGTCCCTGTTGTGCGTGTATAGTGTGTGGTGTATTGCACATGTGCGTACTGTAGGTACAGTGCAAAAGTGTGATAACACAGTTGTTGATACCATGACATAATTTTCCCATATTCTATTGTTCGACAAATAGGAAAATATATGACTGCAGTCCCGTGGTGCAGCTCATGCAAATGAACCAAACAGAGCTCATTAATTATCCATTTAAATGTGATCTCAGCTTTGTGGCTCCCTTGTTAATTTCCTAATTTCTTACATGAATCGAGCTTGTATGGTAGCTTTGTTTGCTAGCAAATCCTCAAACCTAGTCTTCAGTTCACCAGTCTGGCTGGCTGACTGCATGCATGCCTGTCTGTCTGTCTGTCTGTCTGCCTGTCTATCTGACTGTCTGTCTATCTGACTGCCTTTCTGTCTGTCTCTCTGTCTGCCTCTCTGTCTGACTGTCAGTCTTATTTTTGATCAAACAAAGACCATGTGCCGTGTGTTCGATCCAATCTGGTAGGCTGACTGATAATCATGTACAATATTATGTTATTCCATTTCCATGAACTAAGTGACTCAGACATTCTTGTTTTTCTTTGTTTACACGTATGTATTCATTTGGACATTTGATTTGATTGAGAGTGAGCCATCCATACTGTGTGCTGGAGGAATAGTTTCAAGTATTTTTTTTATTGTCACTTCACAGTTTACACGTGAGTATAAGCAGTAGAGGCAGACAGTGAATCAATGGGTCAGTGGTGAGCATGTGGCCCCTGCAGGGAGAGGCCCCATAGATTACATCACCAGCACTTTAGCGCATGAGACGTGTCCACCGTGGCTCTCCTACTCATTTGCTGTCCCATTCATTTGACACCATTACTACCACTGCCATGTGTTGCTGCCGTGACAGGGCTGTGGGTAGGAAACCAGGGGTGCTTCCTGCTGAGGGGTCATGGTAGGACAAACACATTAGAACAGAAATGGTCCTCATCCACCTGGTGGGCTAGCACTGCAAGCATTTTAAATGATGTTTTTATTTGTGTCATTTGTTATTTGCATTTCAATATATTAATCAAACTATAAATATAATATATTGACTGAGACTATTTTATATATACAGTATACTGTATATTGTCAATATTCTATTTCTACAAAATGAAAAGATTTTTTCATTCATTATATATTAACTTGGATACTTGGATATACAGTATTAATGTGCTTGATGTCACTGATGCTTTATGAGACTCTTGAGGAAACTGAGTATAATTTTTCTCGTTTTCAGAAAATATTAGAATAGATTACAGTTGAAGTTAACAATTATTAGATTTGACACAGCCAATTGTATTAATGCTTACCCGTGGAATGCTAATGAACAGAGACATATGTCTGTCTGTCTGTCTGTATGGATCCAGTGTTGACCTTTGACCTTTATGCTCCAGAGAATGTCGGCCGCTTAGTCACTCCTGCCAAAAAGCTGGAAGACACCATCCGCCTGGCGGAGCTGGTGATGG
This sequence comes from Coryphaenoides rupestris, assembly GCA_002895965.2. NCBI lineage: Eukaryota > Metazoa > Chordata > Actinopteri > Gadiformes > Macrouridae > Coryphaenoides > Coryphaenoides rupestris. Next base: position 295,094 of record PIJE02000090.1, read on the forward strand.
AGGTGCTGCAGCAGAATGAGGAGCACCACGCAGAGGTACACACACACACACACACACACACACCACGCAGAGGTACACACCACACACACACACCACACACACACACGCAGAGGTACACACACACCACGCAGAGGTACACGCACACACACAACACACACACACACACACACACACACACACACACACACACACCACGCAGAGGTACACACAGACACACACACCACGCAGAGGTACACACACACACACACACCATGCAGAGCTACACACACACACACACACACACACACACACACACACACACCATGCAGAGGTACACACACACACACACACACACACACAACACACACACCACACGAGGTCACACACACCCACACACACACCACCACGTGAAGGTACACACACACACACACACAACACACACTACACACCACACACCACGCAGAGGTTAGTAACCTTGCACGCCCGGTCTCGACACAGAACACACCACACAGCGGAGCGAGCAACCCACAGCAGTTCACACACACACACACACACACTACATACACACGCCTTCATACGCGCACGTGCACACACACCAAACATATTGTAACTAGAAAATGACTCCCCAAGAAGTGTTATAAGGTGAAATTCCCCTTTAAACCAGCAATATACCGATGATATCCATCCTTACTCCAACCTCTGATTGAATATTTTGTAAAACCCTAATTACCAAGCATCAACAAATGTATGGAACTCATGGAAGCAAAACGCAGCAGAACTTTCTCCCTTCGTCACGTCCTCACAGTCTAGCCCCGCTCTGGAGCTGCCCGCCTGTGGGCCTGTGCCAGGGAACACAGGAAGTTGTAAGCGCAGGAAGCTGGCTGTAGGTGTCATGTCCTGAATCACAGGCCCAGCCAGGACTCAGCAGCCAGGACTCATCATCTGAGCTGTCAGGCTGTAGCTGGTGACAGCGGCGTGAGATGAAGGCATGACTGGTGCTTAGTGGTTAGCTCTGTAATAAAGCGCAGCGAGCCGATGGCGTCATGGCAACTACACATTTCCTTGGTTTGTTTTGATAAATGATTGATATTCGTTTTACCGTTTTGATTTCAAGGTTTACTTTTTGTATTATACTTTCTTACTCGTCAGTGTGCATCTGTGTTACATTCTAATTCAATGAATGAAGCAAACTTGATCTTTTCTTTTCTTTCTCTGCTTTTAAAAAAAAAATTATATTATTTTGTTTTACTGGGAAAATATATTTTACAGGGAAAAGAGGTATGTGATTTTTGATGTGATTTCCTGGTAGCATATACAGTATATGGCTTATATGACCACCCCTACAACCCTGTGCACGTAGCTAATGGTATGTTTACCATTGTCCGGGTCATTCATCTCCCCGCCATGTCAAGAATGATCCCGGGATCCCTGTCAACATGTGCTCCCGTTGCCATGGAAGTGCTTGTGGAAATGTTTCTTAGCTCCCGAGCTAGCAACAGTGTAGCCTTTTGGTGATGAGGCGTTCTGTGACAAGCACTTCGGCAACGTCTGTTTCATTGGCTCATTAACCTTCACATAACCCCCCCCCCCCCCCCCACTAAGCAGCAGTGTCATTCCTTAATACACCAACCTGTGGACCTCGCACTGTTGGGGCATGTAGGACCTGCTCCTCCATGAGGGACCTGCGCCATCACCTCTCCAAATTAAAGGCTTCATTTCATATGAAGACCAGTGGAGAGCATGGTGTATAACGCTCAGCGACTGGCCTAACCAGCACACAACCCTTTCCCCTGTCAAACCCTGAGCCATGGTGTTATTCTTCGGGGGCCAAGTTACACTTGGTTACATCTCAATTTGACTTTTGTGACGATATCTTGCCGGGAATGAATCAAACCCAATAGACGGGTAAGAATGCAATGAATGAGCAGAGTGTTTGTTTCTACACAGTTAAATTAGTTTCATTTTCAAAAAGGCATTTAGACTTAGCATACGTCTACAACTCTTGTTGAATATGAAACTAACTTTGACCTGGTCACCTTCGCTATCTTCTCTTGAACTCTAAATACATCATATTATTAATCACAAATTCAAAAGACTCCACCATCTTCCATTGTGATTGTACTCCACTACATTTTACCAGGAAGTATTTTACACAATTAGCAGATCCGATCACATATCTGGCCAAACGTCGCTTTGCATTCAAGTGTCAGCATCAGTGTACACAATGTCAGCGGTGGGGTCTGGAAGATCCTGTCTCAATCGTCCCCGTGAGACCCGCCAGGTGTAACCGAGCCCTTCCGATTGTCTTCAGGTCACGGCTCAGAAGCCAAGCCTCAAAGATGGTTTCCACTCGAGGGCCACGGCGTAATTTCACGCTGCTCACCACTACACACCCTTCCAGACGAGGAGCTCCATAGCACAATAGCACACCCGTATGCCTTAAGTGCATGAGACCACCCCCCCCCACACACTTCATCCACCCCACCTCCTCCCTCAAGACACACACACCTCCCTCCCCATGGGGTTATTACATTCACATTGCCCGGCGGCTTGATGTGAATGAGCCGTGCCCCATGAAAACCCCCCCCCCCCCCGCGCGCGCGCCCCCGTGGACGGAGTGGGACGAGGGTTGAAATGCATGATGGGAAAGAGGAGATCCTCTGTGGAACGACGTGCATGACAGGAGCCTCGTCCCCCCCCCCCCCCCCCCTCCTAAAGAGTCACTCCACTGCATCTATATGAGGGCTGCGTCGGGGGGGGGGGGGGGGGTGCTTGGTGTTGAATGTGGGCTAAATGTGTGTGCGGTTTAAGCACACCAGAGAGCAGTGTTGTGTGTCTCTCTACTTCAACTCATGTGCCCCCTTGAGGAGCTCTATCGTCCTCCCTCCTCTATCAAAAGTTTAAGAAATTGTTTTCTCATGATGATGATGATGATGAGGATGGCTGTGCATTAGATCAGCAGTGGAGTAACCTTTGTCCTCCTGAGTCCTAAAATACCTTTCCACTGACAAATCAAACCATCGACGTCTTAGGCTCAGTGTTTTCATTTTCAGTTGGAAAATGTAAACGTTGAAACCCTTCGTTAATCTACGCTCTCTATGCTGCACTCTGCCCCCTTCTACCTCCCATGTATATTCCTTCTCTCTCTCTCTTCCCTCCTACCCTCCCTCCCTCTCCCTCTCTCTCTCTCTCCCCTCTGTCTCTCTCGCTCCCTCTCTCCCTCCCTCCCTCTCCCCCTCTCTCTCTCTCTCCCCCCCCTCCCTGTCCCCTCTCTCTCTCTCCCTCTTCTTCCTCTCCCTCCCTCTCTCCCTCCCTCCCTCCTACCCTCCCTCTCCCCTCTCTCTCTCTCCCTCTCTCTCCCTCTCTCCCCCTCTCTCGATCTCTCTCTCCCCCCTCTTTCTCTCCCTTTCTCTCTCTCTCTCGCTCTCTCTCTGCCTCTCCCCCCTCTCTCTCCTCTCTCTCTCTCCCTCTCTCTCGCTCTCTCTCTCCCCCTCTCTCTCTCTCTCTCTCTCTCTCTCTCTCTCTCTCTCTCTCTCTCTCTCCACCCCCTCCCCCAGGCGTTTGCATGGTGGTCCGACTGATGGTGGAGCATGCAGAGACATTTCTGTCCCTGTACTCGGTGGACATGGACGCGGCCCTGGAGGTGCAGCCCCCTGACAGCTGGGACAGCTTCCCGCTCTTCCAGCTGCTCAACGACTTCCTGAGGACCGACTGTGAGTGGAGGGCGGCTTAACCAGTAAACCAGTAGAAATGTGTTTACCGTAACACGCAGGCCTGGTGGCCGACCAGCGGGACCCTTGGTGGGTCCCGGCCGGGAGGCACGGTTGTTTTTATACCTCTTACCTAAATGTTGTGTTGCTGTTTCTGCCTGGAAATGAAATGTTTGCTCTCCAGAGCTGCTGCCCGTGTGTTCCTTAACTCTCCGGGGCCTGAGGTAGATCCAACAAGACAACAGAGGGCACTTGACCGTGGTATCCCCCCGTAGCCGCAAGCCAGCTATCTCTCTAATGAACCGCCGTGCTTTAGCACACGGACGGGTGGGGGAGGTGTCCTGCTAGTGATACACTGCAGCGGGCCGGGGGGCCAATTGTCCCCGGGGAGCGCTTCTCCTCTCGCCGCTCATCAGCCACGGGAGTCAAGGAGAAGACGGGCGATCACCCGAGCGCTCGTGTGTTACTGTTGTCACATTGATTGCTCCCCAGCGTTGTTCATTATCTTCTACCTAGAAACAAGTCTTGTGTTCTCAGAAAAGGGCTAATTGGGCACATAGCATTGCACACAGATACGCCGGCTCGGTGAGTGTTCGGTGATGTCAATGGTAAATGAATTGCAGTTGCAGTAGTCTCACATTCACACACCGATGACGGTGTCAACCATGCAAGGTAACAATCAACACATCAGGAGCAGTTAGTATTAAGTGGTGTCTTACTCAGGGACACCTCAATGCTTAGCTAGGAGGTGGAGGCCGGGGATCGAACCAGCAACCCTCCTGTTGCCAGACCCGCTGTTACCTCCTGAGCTACTGCTGTGGTGTGCGTAATGTTGTTCCTCGTGGGTTTATTACCCTGTTCCACATCAAGACATGATGCCTCCCACGCAGGCAGATACACTGATCCACGACCACGGCAAAGAATATATCGATTGTGAAATTCCTTATTTTGTTATGCACGCAGAAAACAAGAAAATAGACCTCACGACGCCGCTGGTGTTCCATATTTCTATTCTGATCTCAACACCAGCAAGGACACACAAGCACCGCGACTCTCTGAGACGGTTGGCACTCACAGGAGTGAAACATCACACACATTACACACACACACACATCACACACACATCACACACGCAAACGACAGTAGATTGCGTGGTGGAAGGTCATCTGTGGTGCAGCCCCATAGCGCTCGCCATACACGTCTGCAAATAGCCTTAGCACCGCGCGGGCGACAGTGGCGTCGGGCGCCATGTGAGGAGTTAATTAGGTCTAAAGCATAGGGGTGCCCACCAGAGAGCGGCGAAGTCCGTCCCCCCCCCCCACCCGCGTCCACACTCCTGGACACACACATCCAAGTGGACAGCAGCCGCTCAAGTGGCTAATTGGCAGAGTGGCGAAAGCGGGAATCAGACAAACATGGCACCTCACTGTGTAGCATCGACCTTGACTGATTCCCGCGCGGATGCAAAAGCGCACTGGGACACACACACACACACACACACACACGCATAAACAACATACACACATACACAAATAAACGGATACACGCACTGGAGGGGTTGCGAAAAGAGAGGATAAAAACGGGGGGGGGGGTGAAAAAACAGACAGACTGCGCGGAGCCGTGAGGCATCACATTAGCACACACTGGCCTCCATTTTATCTCCTGTGGTCTTTGTCAGTGCTGCCTTTTTACCAGTTAGCAGCCAATAGGAACAGGAAAGTACTTGTGATGCCTGTCAGTTTTTAACACCCCTAGATACAGTCCCTAGTATTAATTATATATATGTATGTGTGTGTGTGTGTGTGTGTTTGTGTGTGTGTGTGTGTGTGTGTGTGTATATATATATATATATATATATACGGATAAAGATAAATAGCTGGAAGATGAAGAAAGAAGGTTATTATTCGAAGTATTTAATGTATTTAAATGCGGAATAGCTTTCATTTAGTACATTCACTGTCAATTTGTTCTTAAACTGTCCGCCAACATTTTGTATGTATAGTTTTGATTCACACTATAAAGACACGTAATTAATTATGTTAATCACAGTACGGACCGAAAATGCTTATATGAATGAAACTAAACAACACAGTCTACAACATAGAAATATTAGAAATACAAAAGGAGGAAAATACAGAAATCCAAAATGTTAATGCTATTATTGAATTCACATACATCGACAAATCATTTATTTGCGTCTCTCATTCCCAAAGACAACCTGTGCAACGGGAGGTTCCACAAGCACCTGCAGGACCTGTACGCGCCACTAGTGGTGCGGTACGTGGACCTGATGGAGTCCTCCATCGCCCAGTCCATCCACCGCGGCTTTGAGAGGGAGTCTTGGGAGCCCGTCAAGTAAGACACCGGCCAGCCCCTCCTGTGCCACAGGGCCTGTTCACACCGTGGTGGGAGCAGCACAGCCACCACACTGGCTATGGGTCTGCCTCTGCTACGGACCAGGACACAGTAGACTGAGCTTCCCTAGTTTAGTTCCTGTGCTCTGGTGCATACAAAGTCAAAGTGTTTCATTGTCACATGTACATCATAACACAGGGCTGTTCTGAACAGTGAAACTCTCGTGACATGGCAGGTGACAGTACACAACAAAAGTAGGCAAAAAAGAAAGAGAGAAAATTATGATATATATATCTATGCATTGAAAAAAATATATATACACATGAAAATATACACGCATATACACACATATACTGTATGTGTATATTTGTATATATACTGTATATATATACATAATACGATATATACAGTCTGTACATAATACGAGAACACAATATACATAATAAAGATACAAAAATATACAATTTAATGTTGAATCCAGAAGTATTGCATATTGAGTATTATAAATGTACAAGTAAGTAAGGGCAGATGCAGATGTAAGGGCAGCAGTAGCAGAAATAAGGCATAAGGCATGTCATAACAGAAATATACATAAGATAAGAATCGGAACTATATGTGTCCAGAGTATTTAAATATAGCATAGGGTATATGGCATATGTATCCAGAAGTAGTTGAATAATCTAAATATTATCTATGTTATAAATGGAAGACCCATAGTTAGTGTTGGGGGACACCTGTGTTTGTTCTACGATGACGTCCTGGCATTTGACATTGCACTAATGCACAATAGTAACAGAATAAAACATAATACGAAGTATAAGAGAAGTTAAGGGATGAAGAATTTTCTCTGCATAACTTAAAAAATATCTTACATTTAGAAGCCTGAAGTCCAAAACACACATTTTTACTTTAACTTCAATATTTGTGGCATAACCCAAAAAAAATGGAAGAAAGAGAAACAGAATTCCTACTGACTTACAGCCATGAGTTCTCGGCTTCAGGCTGTTCAGCCCTGTTGGTTTCTAAGTGTTTTAGGCGTTAAATAGCTAACAATCTTTGCTCGCTAAGTTCATTTTGTCTGCCGAACATTTTGTCATGTAACAATTAATTTGTGCCTTTTTCATTCAATGTTGCTCATTATTTTTAACTGTGATTTCTAAATATTTTCCTTTAATGTTGCCTTTTGTTTTCAAATGTAATTTCCTCCTATGTTTTCAAAGCATTGTTCTATACAGCCCCATTTCCATTGCCTTTGTCACCTTTGTCGTTGCCTTTCTGTCTTCCATGCTCTCTGTGTTTCCTCTCCACAGGAGCACAGCAAGTAATCTGCCCAATGTCAACGTCCAAATGCCCAAAGTGCCCAACCTATCAGTGTCGAGCGTTAATATGCCGCAAACGCCCAGCTTTCCAATGGCCAACTGGATGGCAGCTATTTATGACTCAGAGTTTGTATTTGTTTTCAAGAGACTATAAGACTTCGCCACTCATCCTCGGCGTGAACTCAGCATCAGTCCTCTATAACCGATAACCAACGCGCCAAATAAACACCAAACTACAAATCAATACTGCGTTTCTTGTACATTGAACCCCCCCCCCAATGTACAAGAAATGCAGAATTGATTTGTAGTTTGGTGTTTATTTTCTGTGTTCAAACGTTTATCTGCTTACGCACAACCTCCTAATTTGCATAACATCAATGTTACAATTATACATCAATGTTTCCACAAAATAAGTAGGATTTGACGTTGTCTGCATACGTGTTAATATAAATTGTTTGAGTTCCTGACACATAGCTAGCGGGGCCAAGGAATTAGCCGGGCTATGTTGAGCCTTGGTAATTAAAAGCACTCTCAAATTCACTTGACACGTTATTTATGCCACATGCAAAACTTGAGCGAAACATCTTGTGCAGCGGCAACCGGGAGCAGGAAGGTGTAAAGAGAGCTCCCCACATGCAAGGCGACGCGCTGCCTCCTGCGGGGTGTGACCCTGGTGCCACAGCTCAGGATGCGCCGCGCTCCGCTGGGAGTCTCCGCGCATGCCGTCGCCTGTGCACCACGCCAGCGCTACAGCAGAGTACAAGTGATCTGGGCTGTTGTAGGTTCCTGCTACCTGCACCAACCTTATGTCAACTTCAGCAACAGCGCATAACCAAATCACTTTGAATACTTTAGATCATGCGGTTTGTCACTAAGCCAAACTCGATTCGAGAGGAGGAGATGTGGAAAAATGTATCGAACAGTAGAAATGAAATAATATTAATAACAGTCACAAGAATCTGGCTGAGAGCCAAGTTCACACCGAGGTCACAACATGGGGCTTCATGGAATGAGTAACCAATTTGAGATGACTTCCTGTGTGATATCAGCTCACCGTGATGGTGGGATGTGTACCTTCCCATTGTATACCTTGCCTTCAGCCCCTCCCCTTGTCTCTAACCCCCCCTCTTCAGCCCCTCGATGTCTCCATATCTCAAAGGACTACTTTGACCGTCTGTGGACTATCAGCTATTAATTTGGGTTAACATCGAGCTGTGCTATCTAACAACCACTACTCCTACTAAGCTAGATACATGGAGGCTCCCATGTAGAGCTGTTAGCCTAACTTATCTGACTCTCCATCTATGTGAGTGTTTTGGAGACACACAGACAAAATAAACATTGCCAATATTGCATATAATAGTGTAGCGCTCTTTAGGAAATGTACTTTTATTTAAAATCGATTTCAAAATGTACTTCACACCCTGCCAGTCAGTGACAACAACTCCTAACCACCTGAACAAACACTGAGTGAAGAATGAACTTGCAGGCATTTGAAAAATCAGCGAACAGCAGATCAATCCACCACAGAAATGTGGTGGATTGATTTATACATATCAAGGAAATATTAAAATCTATATTTTTTGTATCAGTAGTTGGCCGCAGATTCAACAGCATTATATTTAGATTATATTTAGATTATCATTATTATAACTGTGTAAAATAACTGTGATGGCCAAACCCTAAGGAGCCGTGGGAGCGTTCTCTCTATTCCCCCTGTGCCCCTCTGGAACCTCCACAAGTGATGGACTCTCTCTCCCAGATGAACCACCCATGTCCATGTGTTGACTCACCTTACATTAAGCTAGGACAGGGGTCTCCAACCTTTTTGCCTTTTATTCCACAAACGTCACCTAATGTTACCGTTACGACAGCATCACTAGTCAAACTAGACAGCAGCGTAACTAATTGACAGATGATTGGAAAAAACCAATCATCAACCTTCTGCGAGCCAGAAACGGGTAGGGAGCTACTGGTAGCTCGCAAGTGGCATGTTGGAGACCCCTGAGCTAGGACCTTTACCTTGGATGTGCTGCCCTGCTTTCATCAATCCCTACATTGTTCCTGTTTTGTTTTTGCCTTTTCCCTTGTGACTGACGTCTTGTTTGTGAACACCGTGCAGTAATGGTTCAGGAACATCCGAGGACCTGTTCTGGAAGCTGGACGCCTTGCAGACCTTCATCAGGGACCTGCACTGGCCCGAGGAGGAGTTTGGCAAGCACCTGGAGAGCCGCCTCAAGCTCATGTCCAGCGATATGATTGAGTCCTGTATCAAAAGGTAAGACCTGGCAACGTCCATGTGTACTGACTGGTAGACTAATCACAAGGAGCTGAACCACTTGCCCTATGTGGGTGACATGCACATACACGCACACGCACACACACACACAGGAACTAGCTGCCAGCTAACGTATCCTCCCTAACCTGGATCTCATGGGGTTTTAGGGTTTGGTTACTGAACTCAGATGATCAGCATCCCACAGTCAGACATCAAAACATCTGGAATCTCTTCAATCTTGAATACGACATTAAAGAAAATCTTGAACCTCATGAATCTTGAATATGACGTAAAATATAACATCTCAAATCTCTTGAATCTTGAAATACGATGAAATAAAACATCTAGAATCTGGAACATGACATAAGAACCCTTTACTACTACTGCTGCTGCGCTGCAGGACCCGCGTGGCCTTCGAGGTCCGGCTCCAGAAGAGCAGCCGAGCCACAGACTTCCGCGTTCCGCAGTCCATCTGCACCATGTTCAACGTGATGGTGGACGCCAAGGCCCAGTCGGCCAAGCTCTGCGCCATGGAGCTGGGCCAGGAGGTAGGACCTGCTGGAGTGTGTGTCTGTGTGTGTGTGTTAATGAAAGTATGTTTTTATGAAATGAATGAATCCACCCACCTATTCTCTTCTGCTTATCTGGGGCGTTGCGGTGAAGAGGGAGCTGAGCCGGAAGGCGAAGCTCTCGATTTACTGGTCCATCTATGTTCCAACCCTCACCTATGGTCACGAGCTTTGGGTAGTGACCGAAAGAATGAGATCGTGGATACAAGCGGCCGAAATGAGTTTCCTCCGCAGGGTGGCTGGGCTCAGCCTTAGAGATAGGGTGAGGAGCTCAGACATCCGGAGGGAGCTCGGAGTAGAGCCGCTGCTCCTCCGTGTAGAAAGAAGTGAAATTAATGAATATAATATGAAATTTAACACTCATGTGTTTGGCCACTGAACTATGAATAGTATAATTAAAAAGAGAGGTCTTGCAGCTGGTGGCTTAGTTAGCCATTGGGTGGTTTATTTTTGCTGATGTGTTTTTCTATAAATGTGAATTCACATATTTGTGGTTTTATGGACTTAAACTTAGAGTTGAGATATCACTTATCATCTATCATATCGTGCTTAATCCTGCCATGAGTCCACGGTGGACGTTCCCTCTTCTCCTGACTGGCATCCAGTCTTATACCCAATGTTAAGCTGAAGAGCAGGTTTCAGATCCATCATGTCTCAACGTAATGGTAATGGTGGAGACCTACTCCCTCTCCTATCAATCTTTCTTATTTTTCATTCCTCTCACGTGTTTTTTTGTGTCAAAGTTGGTTAGAGAATGGGTGAGTAAGTGTGGCTAACAATTCAATTGAAATCTCACCCCCGTTCCCCGATGCATAATTAGCTTTCCCTTTTCCCCTGCCTGTCTCCCTACACTTGCAATTGTTTGGATTTCATTAGCATATGTGTAGTCGGTATTGAATATACATGGGGTAGAAGTGAGAGTTCTCATGTTCGCGGATTCTTGAAGCTGATACCAATTACCAGTGCTGAATTAATTACCCATGAATCTGTCAAGGCGTTTGGCTCTCTGGTCCCAGAACAAAAGGGATGAGAGTACAGTGGTGCACTGCAGCGGCTGGCAAGGCTCCTCCAGCACCCCACCTCTGCACACGGCCCTTTAGCCACGGACTCACCGCATTCTGGGGACTTTGTTGGATTTTTGTTTACTTTTAAGTCCAGTGGGATTCTAACATTATTTTAAAGGCAAAAAAAATCAATAATAACGATGCAGATAACAAGTAACGAGTAACCTTCCGAATTTTGAATTGTTTCAGTAAAACATTTTTTTGCTGAACCCAACCGTGAGGAGATGTAGTAACAGCAACTGTGAATCTGAATGGTTGTAACTGTGGGTCTTCTTTGTAGCCCCCAACTGACTCCCCACCAAACTCCCTCCTGCCCTGGTGCATTTGACGGAAACCTCAATCCTTGATACCAGACCCCTCATTGGTTGATGTCAAATAATGGACCTTTCCACACTGTCAGTGTGGAAAGGAGAATAATAACCAATAAGATTGCCTGATTTCTTAAGACCACGCCCCTTGCAACAGAGCCGCCATGATGTCCCACAAACAAAGCTTGTCCCGCGTTGTTGTGTTCATAGATTAGACTACAGCTACATTTAGTTAGAACAACATGGTTCTTAGATGCGCTTGGGGAACGTGCAATAATGACCACAGATATCCACAGAGATTACAGGGAGCGCGTTTCATCAAGGTTTTGAGTATCCATGCAGTCTGCAGGACTTGTTTTTAATACATGGATAGAGCTTATGGATTTTAAATTTGGACAACTACATATGGCCTCATAGAGACATTATTATTAAAAACATGCCTGAAAACTTTAGAAAATAATGTCCTTCTACTTTAGTCATTATTGAGGGTCCTGAATGTAAGACCCAGGTGTCATCTGCACTGGCTTTACAGAGTCAGCTTTATAGTGACTATAAGTCAAGCACAACCCTTAAAGCATTGACTGGATGTGATCCAAGTGGTTCTGTCATTTTTGTGTCCGAGTTATTTACAGGTGATGTATCTGATAAGGCAATTACTGAACGCAGTGGTTTTTATGATGTGAAGACTGAAAGTTCACAAGTGCAACAATCAAATGGTTGATAGCGACTCCACACATCAATTTACAGCAGTGCCGACACAAAAAGCTACAAAGCTCGCTAATTAGTTAAAATTCAAAGGTTTATTTGTCACCTATTTCAGTGTACAGGTACATTGAGCAGTGAAATGGTTTTTTTCGCTAGGACCAGATTGTTACCGCGCCATCGTGTGATTAGCATAGCTAGGTGATTAGCCCATTGTAGCTACTAGTTAGCAGATCTTAGGCTTATTTTCATTGTAAACACATCACTAACGTACTCACCCTGCTTTACATGTGCAGTAGGACTCCACCATTTTGTCCTGACAAATTTCAATGTTGAGTTTGTGAGACGTTTGTGTCTTCAGCATAGATCGCCAACACTTAGCATCAGGTTTTATGTTGTCATCTGCTCCGTCCGAAATCCGAATGTTATGGATATATCCTTGTGTCAAATAGTTCAGGCCTTTCTGTAGAACTCTTAGATAATGTAGCGGCATTTTGCAAATAACATACAGCGATATTGAGAGAGAATCATCAGCAGGGGGGCGTTGTTCAGTGGCCATTACTAACATGCTGCAGAGCTGTGGGAAAGCTTGTGGGGCATAGCAACAGTAACTAGGGGGTGCGGGACTTGCCGCTTGAGTAGGGAAAGTTCCATTGTATGTCATATTTCTCAGTCATCATACCCTTTGTCACTAATACTAATTTCTACCCTCTAACATCTTGAATCGCGACGTAGGGATGCAGCCAATGTTGCATGTTTCAAGGATTCCTCTGCACTCTAATGACAATTCATTGGAGAACAAATTGAGATGATTTGATTCCTGTAATGGTATATTTCTAACTTTTTTTAAACAAATCTATTTCCAACACAGATCATACTATTTGAAGATTTAGAGTACATAATTCCTCATGTTTAATTGAGAAGTTGTCATGTGGTGAGCAGGAGGACCCAAGCGCAAGACCCAGACTCGGAGTTATGCAGTACTTTTGTATTTATTTACGATACATACAGAGGAGAAACGGGAGTGAAGCCAGCGGGACAGGTGGCGAGCGCGACAGGCAGATGCGGGAACCGGCAGGCAGGGAGAGACGGGCAGACGGGGAGGCAGGGAGATCGGCTGGCTGGCGATGGGTACGACAGTACCTCCCCCCCCCCCTCAACGGGAGCCTCCAGGCGACCCACGATCACCGGGCTGGCACCGTCAGGCGGACGACCTGGAGGCAGGGCAGAGGCCGAGCAGGGACCATCAGGTGGATGACCTGGAGGCAGGGCGGAGGATACTGGTGCCGTCGGAGCGGGGGCCGGGACTGGCTGCGACCCAGCAGCTGGAGCCGGGACCGGGACCAGGGATAGCTGCAACCTAGCAGCAGGAACCGGCAGCGGCTGCTGCGGTCCAGCCGGGACCGGGACCAGGGATGGCTGCGACCTAGCAGCAGGAACCGGCAGGGGCTGCTGCGGTCCAGCCGGGACCGGGACCGGGGATGGCTGCAACCTCGCAGCAGGAACCGGAAACGGGACCGGGGATGGCTGCGACCTCGCAGCAGGAACCGGGACCAGGGATGGCTGCGACCTCGCATCAGGAACCGGAGGCCGCTGCGGTCCAGCCGGGACCGGGACCAGGGATGGCTGCGACCTCGCAGCAGGAACCGGACGGGGCTGCTGCGGTCTAGCCGGGACCGGGACCAGGGATGGCTGCGACCTAGCAGCAAGAACCAGCAGGGATGGCTGCGACCTCGCAGCAGGAACCGGAGGCCGCTGCGGTCCAGCCGGGACCGGGACCAGGGATGGCTGCAACCTAGCAGCAGGAACCGGCAGGAGCTGCTGCGGTCCAGCCAGTACCGGGGCCAGGGATGGCTGCGACCTAGCAGCAGGAACCGGCAGGGGCTGCTGCAGTCCAGCCGGGACCGGGACCCGGGATGGCTGCGACCCAGCAGCAGGAAACCGGGACTGCTACAGTCCAGCCGGGACCGGGACCAGGGATGGCCGCGACCTAGGAGCAGGAATCGGCCGGGGCTGCTGCGGTCTAGCCGGGACCGGGACCAGGGATGGCTGCGACCTAGCAGCAAGAACCAGCAGGGATGGCTGCGACCTTGCAGCAGGAACCGGAGGCCGCTGTGGTCCAGCCGGGACCGGGTCCAGGGATGGCTGCAACCTAGCAGCAGGAACCGGCAGGAGCTGCTGCAGTCCAGCCAGTACCGGGGCCAGGGATGGCTGCGACCTAGCAGCAGGAACCGGCAGGGACTGCTGCGGTCCAGCCGGGACCGGGACCAGGGATGGCTGCGACCTGGCAGCAGGAACCGGCAGGGGCTGCTGCGATCCAGCCGGGACAGGGACCCGGGATGGCTGCGACCTGGCAGCAGGAACCGGCAGGGGCTGCTGCGGTCCAGCCAGGACCAGGGCCAGGGAGGACTGCGATCTAGCAGCAGGAACCGGCAGGGACTGCTGCGGTCCACCTGGGACCGGGACCCAGGATGGCTGGGGTTGCCTGCCTTGACGCCTGTGAGCCCGCTGGACACTACGAGGCCCCCCCCAGGGCCAGGCGGGTCCCCAGGTAGCTCGGCGACTGCTCAGTCTTGTATGTAGGCAGCGGCTCGCACCGGCTGGCAAAGTACGGCCATAAACTAATTAACTCCAAGCCTGAGTCTGCTGTGTCCATGCTTGGTCAGATCATTCTGTCACGTGGTGAGCAGGAGGACCCAAGCGCAAGACCCAGACTCGGAGTTATGCAGTACTTTTGTATTTATTCACGATACATACAGAGGAGAAACGGGAGTGAAGCCAGCGGGACAGGTGGCAAGCGCGGCAGGCAGATGCGGGAACCGGCGGGCAGTGAGATCGGCTGGCTGGCGATGGGTGAAGTCCATACGGGGGGGAGAATTAACGACGTATTTGCAACAGGTAGTTTGCAACAAAGAGTTAGCGACAATGATCCGACAACCAGTGGGTGGAAAGCCGGGGTCTTTATACTGGGATTGATTGTTGATCGCTGGCAGCCGCGAGCGCAGCGCAGGTGCCGCTAATGACGCTGGGGCGGCACCGGAGCCCGGAGCCACGCCCACCAACACTGTGAGCCCGGAGACACGGTGGAGACCGTGACAGAAGTGGCCGCAGCCGTGTTTCACATTACATATTTTAACAAGTGCTGCATGTCGTGGAAATAGAGCTAAAGTCAGATGTCCCGAGTACCGTTAGCTTACTCTCTGTAAACAAAGTGGAGCGTCGTAACACCGTTGACTTTGTGTGTTTCCACCAGAGACAGTACCATTCTCAAATCGACAACCTCATCGAGGAGACGGTGAAGGAAATGATAACTCTACTGGTAGCAAAGGTAGCCTCACCTCTGCTTGTTTCACATGGTTTAGAAAAACACACCCACTCCAAAAGTTATCACTCGATTGAATGGACGTTATCAGCCCCATAGCAATGGGTCAGTATGTGCCTCCACCCTACTTAACAGTATTCTATACAGTATTTTTCTCAGTCGAAAATGCCATATTTTAAGTTGATTTCAGTGTTAAAATGCGCTGGTAACATTTCTACATTTGCATTTTATTGTCCTAATCTTCATACATTGAATGCATATAATGTTTAGTTTCTTAGTTAATGTGTTAAACGTTTCTCACACCCACTAACATGCTACATATCATTCCCTCTCTCTTTCAACTTAGTCTCCTGACCACAAAAGCCCAGACAAAATATTAAATATATTTCATATATATGGATATATACAGTATATATAGAGTGAGTGAGTGGTGATGGAGCCTCTGTGTGTTCCCAGTTCATGGTCATCCTGGAGAGTGTTCTGGCCAAGCTGTCACGATACGACGAGGGAACGCTCTTCTCTTCCTTCCTCTCCTTCACCGTAAGACACACACACACTCACACACACTCACGCACACACACACGAACACACTCACACACACATGTAAGCACACACACACACACACATGTACACACACACATGCACAAACAAACATACTCATTACCACTTGATCAATATCCACCAAATGAAAACGTGCTCACCAAATTGTGTGCTTCTGCATGTATTTTCTCATGGTTAAAATGCTTGGGGGACATTAATAACCGTTTATCTTTTCTTCTATTTATATTGCTAGGATGTTGATCAGCCACCTGAGTGCAGTCGTTAAATTGATGCAATAGAAAAAGACATAATTCTGCAACATTTTTTGATGTTTTTAACTGTCGAGGTGCGTGAGCAATTTCATGAGGCCAATATTCAATCATTTTCCCTCATATTCAGTTTCAGAACCACTTTTTCTTTCTATGGTTTGATTATTTCCTTTGGTTATTCCCTTTCCATTTCAAATAACTTAAGACCTCAGTGAACGACACATTGGGTGGAGAAAATTGTTCTTAGTGCATTTGTACATGTGCTCTGAGAGCGCTGGAGGCGTACACTACCGACGCTGGCTTCAGGACGCGGGCACGCCGGCCTGCTAAGAAGCCGCCATGTTGTTGTGAAGACAACGTGCTGTAGAGCTCTAACACTTTCACCCCTCATCTCTCCCCATCTACCTCAAGGTGAAAGCTGCCTCTAAGTATGTGGATGTACCTGTAAGTGAGAGCTAATTATTACGGTGGAGTCCTGTGTGTCTGTCTGTCTGTCTGCCATATGGCCTGTGTAGGGGATAGAACTATGCCATTGCGGTGTGTGTGTGTGTGTGTGCGCACGTGTGTGTGCGTGTGTGTGCGCGTGTGTGTTTATTTGGAATCGTAGACTAGTCATTCACAGAATCCACCATACAGTTTTTCTTGATATAAAGCCTCTCTTTTCCACACGTCACACTTGTCATCTATTTGTTTTGTGAATTGCAAAACACTTGGCCAAGCTTGCGCCAAGCCGTTTTGCAGACGCATTTGCATTTTTCCCCTGCTCACAAGTGTCCCCATCGGTCTCCTGCGAGTGTCCATTCATATGCATACAGCCCAGCACTGCCAACAGTAGCAGCCGTCACGGTGCGGTCTGCCGTCGTGTTTCCATGTTGTGCGACAAGAAGCCCACCGCTCTGGGAGCAGCGAGGACTTGAGCTGCAAATAGCACATTTTAATCTCCATCACCCAGCGATGCTAGCCGCCACCGCTTTGGACCGCTGAACAAATTGCTACTTCCAAATTAAAAGCACAACCCCGGGGTTGACACATCTAATGTGGCTCTGTACGTTTTAGCCCCTGAGGCTTTTGTGTGCCAAATCTATCCAAGTAAAAGTCTCTTTGGGAAGGGGGTTAGTGCATTTTTTTCACATTTGTTTGCCTCTTGGCAGAGTGGACAGGTGTGTCGACAAGTACAGAGGAGTTAAAGAGAAGGACGTTGTCTTGACTTGGTCTGTAGTTCACTTTGGTCTACAGTTAGGAGACACATGCGATGGTCTTGAGTGCTCTGCAGAGTCTTGGGTAGTGCACACATTCAGTTCAACACAGGAAGGTAGTCAACAACAACTGATCAGAAATGTTTCCATTTTGCAATTGCAATGCTCAAGAAAGAATTGTGATGGATGCTCCGTCTAGTAGCTTTATTGGACTTGTTAGACTGACCAATGCTGTTGTAAAACATAGCAGCACTAGATGAGAGACTGTGGACGGAGCAGATTAAAATATCACTTTCTACATGTCAACATGTTTATGCTTTTGAACAGGTGTAATGGCATTTTGCAAGCAAAGGTTTTATTGCTGGTTACTTCCAGTAAGGAGTGTAGTGGGAGGATCTGCTCTGTCACGCTGCAGCCTCTCTCTGCTGTGTCCCGACTCTCGGCTTCGCCACAGCAAAGGAGAGGCTGCAGTCACGAATGAGCCCAAGACGTTAAAGAGGTACCGATTAGAGATGCACCGATTGATCGGCGGAGACCGGAACCGGACAGTTTTCAGCTGGATCGGCCATGACCCGTGACCGGCCCATCAGTCTCTGATACCCGATTCTGTGCTGATCAAATTTACACGTGTGCCGGCAAGTCATCAGTGTGGAGAAGACGACAAGCTTGCAATTTGCAGTGTCTCCAATTAAAGAAAAGTTACAAACATGTGTCTATGCTGTCAATTATAGTCTTAGAAAAAACATTTGGGATCAGCCATAATGGGTATTGGCAGGTTAGACTTAAAGATAAAATCGAAAATCTAATCGGCCAAGAAAATTGCAATTGGTGCATCTCTAGTACTGATAAAAGAAGCATTGGATCACATTGGATCTTATCAATACTAGGGTCTTGAATAATTTAGCCCTGAGGTCTGTATAATGCCAGACTGACTGTGTTACTGTGTTATTGTGTGTACCTACTGTCATTACTGATGCTGATGCATTCTAGTGTTTATATAGTGGTAGGGTTGGAGTCATGCTAATGAGCTCTAGTCTATATATAGTGGTAGGGGTGGGGTTATGCTAATGAGCTCTAGTCTATATATAGTGGTAGGGGTGGGGTTATGCTAATGAGCTCTGGTATATATCGTGGTATGGGTGGGGTTATGCTAATGACCTCTAGTCTACATATAGTGGTAGGGGCGAGGTCATGGCTCCTGGGCCCCAGTGATTCATCAGGCCCTCATTCCAGACCTGCCCTGAAAATCCTGAAAACAAAAAGGATGAAAATCACATAATCATCTAACTCCACCGTTCAGGGCTACATCGTTCACACATAGGCTTTACACATGTCTTCAGCAATGACTTTCTAACATGAAGAAAGTGTTTAGAACCAAATCACTGAATTTATTTTACAGACTTTAAATAGTTGAAGATACAGTCTGCACAAGCATATGTAATTATGTTGGTGTGGAGTGTGCGTATTTGGTGTCTGGTTTAATCAGCCTCACCTGGCCCAGTTAGAGTCTGGGGAGGGTGAGGCTGATTAAACCAGACACCAAATACACACACTCCACATTTGTCTTATTCAGCGCAGCAATGACTTCCAAGTACTGGACATTGGGATGTAGCTTGCATATGACAAATAACATATAACAGGTGAAGAAATGAAAAAAGAGAAATAAAAGTAAAAACTGAAGCAGCAAAAATCGGATACATAACTTGCTACGTTTCCATGACAGACCTAGGAGCAGCAGGTCTATTTGTCACTAATGTGTCATTGTGCGTTGTGTGAAGTGATGAAACTAGATGTTGTAATTTCTCTCTCTAGCGTGCGCTCCGATAGGGCAGTGAGACATTCAGTGTTCTGCCACTTATTTCCCTTCTGGTTGCCGTCCTGCAGAAGCCCGGCATGGATGTGGCGGACGGCTACGTGACCTTTGTGCGCCACTCCCAGGACATGCTGCGCGACAAGGTCAACGAAGAGGTCTACATAGAGAGACTGTTTGATGTAAGTATGGAGCCTGTGGAGGGGCTGCCTGCCTCACCTTGATTAGATAGCACTGCTTCAAGGATTCTTTGTAGGACTCATTTTCTATTTTGAACATTATTTTGCATGAAATAGAGAGACCTTTTTTTGTTGTGGATTACTGCGCAGGTTAATATGAATGTATTTGCATTTTTTTTAACATTAGGTTTTATTTCTAATGTACGATATGTCAATAATCACTCTATTTCTATTGCAAATAATTGTGTTAGTTTAAAAAGATGATGTGATGATGTGAACCCCCTGTTTCAGCTCAAATTTCAACGCTGATATTTATGAAAGTGCATATGGGCCAAGGGCTCTTATTATTGAGATAGACAAAACATATTAATACCGTTCCAAATTACACCATTGGGGCCAATAAAAACGTGATTAAAAATGTTTTATACATTCTGACTAAACTAAACTAGTTTATTTAACTAAAGTCTACAGTTAAATAACTATCATTCAATTCATTTTCCTGCAACTATCTGCAACTATTAACTCAAGCCATTGACCAATTCAACTCTTACTGAGAGTTGTGGTCCAAGAAAATCCCCTGTGTGACTCAATAAAGTAATTAGCTAAGATAATGTACCTCCTTTGCGTCCTAGCCAAGCCACAGCTGTCTGTGTGTCCTCATACTGCGGGCAGCTTTCCACTGTGTGGATTACTAACTCTGGCTCTTCCAATTTGCAAAAAGCAAACTCTTGTCTTTCTGCTGCTGTGTCCTGTGGACTCCTTGGTGTTCATGGTTCTTTTGTCTGGCCGCTGTTTGTTTGAGATGTGCACGCTCCTTGAGGAGGGATTACCGCTCATGCCATGGCTGCTCCATCTGAGCTGGCAAACAAGAGGTAATCAATGTAAGGAACGAAGAACAAAGCAGCCTTTGTGTGGAGTCTCTGCAGCGCGTTTAGAGGCCCTGCCCATCTTAACGCCCGTGTAGTCGCTGGCTTTCTCTTGCATTAGCTCAAGTATGGCCGACCGAGAGTCCCATGGTAGGACATTTAACAACATTGTTGATGCTGATGTGGGCGATCTACGAGATACCTCCACCCACCGTCTTGTAAGTCACTCCCAAAGGGGATGAAAGATTAGGGACGAGATTATTCCATTTTATTGGACCCTTCACTGTTTAAAAGTTCTGCCCTTGTGATGGGAAGGTTACACGTTAAAGCACACAGCAATGAGGTCCCACTTTGCAGAGTATTCATTTTTCTTCATATTTCTAGCACCACCCAAAAATGAAATGGAAGCATATTGCTGTAAACTGAGTGTTGTGTTGTCTTGCCCACCTCCTATGGGATGTGCTCCTACATGAGCACATCTCCATCATGACACCGCTGTGTGCTTCAGACTTGTGAACTAAATTCTAACTCATTCGAACTAAATTCGTCTCCAGTGGGTCGATTTTTCCCATAATCATTGGTCCTGCCGTACATGTACCGGTCATAGCTGCAAAATCAATCCTACCAAATGATTTATATTGCAGATTTAAAAAAGAATAAAAATGTAATAAAATGTTTTACAGCAAAATAAAATGCTGTAAATGTTTCTATGACAAATTCAGAATGCCTGTTTTGTGAGTGGGAGACAGCTGGTTGTATTTGAATTTATAAGCGTGATTCCCTCAGGGTCTTCAGACTTCACACTGAGTTCTTGTTTTGTGAGTTTATGACATCCTGTGGGGCTTTCAGTCTCCTCGGTCGATGTCTAATCTCTTGGAAAACACTCGTAGCATCCCAGCTTGTACGCTCCACTACGACGATGGAGGATGAGAGGAGATCTGTGGAGAGATGGAGAGGAGTACATCTGAACAGAGTGCTCACAACCAGGGGAGTTGAATGATAGATGAGCAAGAGAACGAGAGGAAGAAGAAAAGAAAACTGTAAAGTTAGCGTGTGACTTGGTGCCAGGATATGTTGCCTATACGTGTTCACTGGCATCTGAGATTGGCACATACACCTAACGTCTTATGATGGTTATCCGTGTGTGTGTTTGCTGACCAGGTAGGGTTTCTGGTCCCATTTAAACCAGGTAGGGTTTCTGGTCCCATTGAACCAGGTAGTGTTTCTGGTTCCATTGAACCAGGTAGTGTTTCTGGTTCCATTAAACCAGGTAGTGTTTCTGGTCCCATTAAACCAGGTAGGGTTTCTCGGTCCCATTAAACCAGGAAGGGTATTCTGGTCCCATTAAGTAGGTAGGGTTCTGGTCCCATAAACCAAGCCGAGGGTTTCCTGGTCCCACTTAAACCAGGTAGGGTTTCTGGTCCCATAAACCAGGTAGGGTTTCTTTTGTCCCCTTTCACCCCGAATGGACAACAAAAGCTTTGATGGAATGCAAAACCCAAAACAATTTTCATGTGTCAGATGCTCACCCCTGCCTCCTGTTTATTATGGGTCCTGTTTGGGTGTAGCTTGGAGCCATCTCCTCGTGTCACTTCCCATTTACTCTCATCTCTCTCTCTCTCTCTCGTCGTCTCTCTCTCTCTCTCTCTCTGTCTCTCTCTCTCTCTCTCTCTCTCTCTTCTCTGTCTTCTTCCGGGACAGATGTGGTCACTGCACTGCTATCCTGGAAGCTCCTTGCTCTCTTGTACTTTTTCTGTCATTTGGTAAGCTTGCTCGCCACACACGCAAACACCACACACACACAAACCACAAACACACACAACATCACAAACACACACACACAAAACACACACACACACAAACACAAACACACACACACACAAACACACACAAACACAAACTCAATTGCTTTACAACCAACCAAGATGTCATATAGCAGTGATGTTGAGCCACCAACCACCAGACTGTACTGGATGTTGAATAGTATTGTGATGCACAATCAACAGCAAAACACACACGCTCAACTCACACTTACACATACACAGAGAAAACTTGAGGGTGCGTTCACTTGCAGCGCCTCAAGACACCGTGTGGATTGCTAAATCAGGTGTTAAAAATGCACACAAAATCACCCACAGCCATTTTATTTTATATTGTTTTATTTTATATACTGTATGTATATTCTTTTTCGTTACAATTTTTTATATTTATTATATAAATATGATATATATATATTGGTGGTATGGGGAGGCATTATGTGGATTAGAAGAGACATTATGGTAGTCAAGCAGATTACCCATCAGACCAATATTCATATGAAAAATGTAATAGACAGAATGGGAATAGAATAGAATTGGCTGAATGACAGTGAAGACGTTCATTACCAGGGTGAACTTGTTGAAGGTTTAGGGCAGAGGTGGGCAAACTACGGCCCGCGGGCCACATACGGCCCGTTGCGTTGTTTAATCCGGCCCGTCGGGCATTTACATTAACAACAGTCCTATAATACATTTACATTTGTAGTATTCATTTTGCTGTTTTTTTTTTCTTCCTGCAATTGATTCCTTAATTGGTTCCACTAGATCAGAGGACACTAATATGATGCCGTCATATCCGGACCCGGACCTATAACCAATAAATTATTGAGTATTATACATTTTAGTTATTATTTTTTATATATACTGTGTATATTTTAACCGGCGCATCTTTTCTAGCCTTTACGGTACTGGCTTAGCGGGCCAATCAGGTCATGTCATGTGACGCTACTCAGCCAGTCAGATCGTTGCAGTCAGTGAGCGACTAGAAACAAACATATACGCGGAGAGATGAGAGAAACAGTCAGAGTAGCTGAGTAGTAGTGGCGCGCTCTAAGAAGAGAAAGATAGACCGAGAGAACAGAGCCTTTAATGAAGATTGGACAGACGTGTCCATGTTTATTCTTCCCACAGTTCAAAACCTGTATGTCTCATCTGTCCCGAGACTGTGGCTATTATTAAAAGCGGCAATGTGAAGCGTCACTATGAGACTAAACATAAGTCTTCACCAAACATACCAAACATACCAAACATCCCCGCCCAAATCCAAACTGAGGGCGCAGAAAATAAACGATGTGAGAGCCCAGTATGATCGATCCACCAGAATCCTAACACATTCATTCACTGCCCAACAACGTGCTAATGAATGTTCCCTTAGAGTTGCTTGGATTTTGCGTCAACATAAAAAAACCATTGACCGACGGAGGGGTTGTTAAGGAGAGCATGAGTGCAGGAGCTGAAACCTTATTTGAGGGGAAACAAAAAGAAGAGTTTTGTGCTAAAATCAAGGAAATACCAATATCAGCATCATCAGCCACAAAAAGGGAAATATGAAGCCAGGATGTGCTCAGCTGGATGAAGACATTCATAAGACACCATGCATAGGTTTAGCTGTAGATGACTGATGTGTCTGACGATGCTCAGCTGTTAGTTTATGTAAGGTTCTTCAATGAGGAGAAGAAAGAAAAGAACATTTATTTATTATTAGAGCACATATTAATTATAATCCCTCTGGTTCAATAAATATTGTTATATTATTGAAATGTACTATTTATTTGTTTTAACTACATAGTGGCAGTGGCATCGTGGCAATATACAGTATATGGCATCATAACACAAGTTAGACATTATGATCCTCATCTACTAATGGCCCGGCCCGTCTCTCAGTTTTAAAAACCAAATGTGGCCCTTGAGCCAAAAAGTTTGCCCACCCCTGGTTTAGGGTAATGCACTGGCGTGTGCGTCGCCACGTGTCAGTTTACTGTGAATCCTTTTAATTGGGATTATGACGTGAATTTCTGTTTGGATATTTTCTCGTCAGCCACCGCGCGGGGATTATGTGGCTGTGTTTCCTTAATGACGAGATCTGTGTCAACACTTCAGGCTTGACGTGGAGGCCCACACCTGCCCGGCCCATATGTGACAAAACATGGATGATAATGTTAAGCTGTCTCTGAATTATGATGACAGACATTTAAGAAGTGACTAATACCCATATTGTGACACAGATTCATGATTATGCTGTTATCATGTTTTGTATTGATATTGTATATGTATGAAGCACACATGCTCTCCCAACCATGTGGTCTCCTCTTAAGGCTATACGTCGCTAAGGTTAGGATGTGATTGTTGTGTTCACTCAGAGGTGCTTTATTCTCAGAGTTTCAATTGGATTGACTATTCTAGCTCAAAATCAAAATCCAATCAATTTCTTGTTGATGTTATCTTTGAATATTACCTTTTTCCTGTTGTTGCGAAAATGCAATCTCAGATTGTTTGTGTGTGTGTGTGTGTGTGTGCGTGCGTGGCAGTATTATTCAACTCCAGTGATTAATCTCATACCACATTCAGAAGTTTTGTGGTAATGTGGTAACAGTTTTTATTAATGAACCTAAACTACCTCTGTGTAGTGCCCATGGCACAATGTGAGTTTTATGCAGTATTTTATTTAGTTTTAACATACGACTTGTAAAGTGTGTGTGCATTTGTGACTATGCATGTTATGTGTGTGGTGTGTGTGTGGTGTGTGTGTGTGTGTGTGGTGTGTGTGTGTGTGTGTCTGTCTGTGCCTGCATGTGTGTGTGTGTGTGTGTGTGTGTGTGTGTGTCACACCACACGCACGCACACACACAGGCACAAAGAAGTGAACGTACATCTGCCAGTCCATCCCCCTTGGAGCGAGAACTGGGAGACAGAGCGACCTCCTGCCCCCTTTTGACACCAGCCCACCACCTCCTCCTCCTCCTCCTCCTCCTCCTCCTCCTCCACGCATGGGTGGGGCCCTCACCCACAGCACACACATGGA